>CM077203.1:17573481-18153481 GCA_039654625.1 Rhinogobio ventralis
AGGATCCAATTACACTGCAGCCAGGCCAAGCACATGTGTTTGGAGAACAGGATTGTTGCAATAAATATTGGCCGTGCAAAGACTGCGTAACACACTTGGCTGATACAAAACATGAAGCAAATTACTTGGAGGCAAATATCAATTACAATGCTTTAGTTAACAAGAACAGAAAATCTAACTGGGGATTAAAAATGATAGAAATTTCAGCTATAATTGTTGTGAGGAAATTAAAATTAATTAAAATGCTGAGGATTACACTAGTACGATAGTTGTTTTATCACCGTGTGATTGGGGAAGTGTAAACATTCCCTTCGTGTTGTTTTTTTTCTTTTCTCTTTGACATCAAAGTGGATGAGATAGAGAAGCTTGCTTTTCCTTTTTTAAGATGAAACAGTTGGGTTGAATGCCAGGGCTCAGCATTCCCAGCTTCAGATGCTAGTAAAGACATCAGAAGAGGAAATTTGCCTGTGATGTGCCAAAAAACAGCATTGTGTCTGCGGCAAATTCCGGCAATCTGAGATGAGGCGAACAAAATTAACATTTCATTTCACCGTTTCACAGAGACTCAAATGATTTCTAATGCATAAAAATACTTGACAAATACCCACTTCGCCACCAGGAAAGCAAATGTGGTAGTCCGGGAAGGGAAAGCCGCGATAATGAAACGTGGCGAGAAAGGCTCTGTTTAATAATTTAGTCTCGCCGTCAAGGATCTGCTATTGATTGTGCTTTCAGGTGTCTTATGAAAATGTTATCCTCAGCCTTGCGGTCTCTCGGCTCCATCTGGCAATGTAATCACTACCCCATACCCCATTGTTGACCCCACACACTTCCATTTTGATTTTACCCCTTGTTCTTGCTCTTCCTCCTCCCTCTATATCCCTCTTTCTTTCCCCTTGGCCAAACAGCTGGTTTCCATAGTAGCGTTTACTGAAAGCACAGAGCTGTTAAAGGCATAAGAGGGAAAGAAAGAGAGGGAGGTGTGATCTAGAAAATAAAAATAAGAATAAGGTTCTTGATCTTTTCTGTATTGGGTGATAACATCAGTTGACTATTCTCTCTTCCTTTATCTACTATGGCTACTATTAAGGTAGAATGTCAAAAGCACTGGTATTTCAGTATAAAGTTGATAAAATATATAACAAAACAAATGAATCTAAACAATTAAAATAAGATGTCCAATTATCAGATCTGTGCATTGAATGCAGCCTAATAGGTCTGCTTTATGCTGCTAATAAGAATCAAATTTGTATGTTAATAAGGAGTCATGAATAAAATTAAAAAAAAAGGAGTCATGCAATACCAAATGAGTTTTTCATGCATTGAAATTGGTATAAAAAACCATGAAGTTTCACTGGTATTGGTATCAACTACTGAAATTAGTATTGTGACAACCCTATCAATTATATATTGATTTGGTTTGTTTGCCTAAATGGCTTCATTTTGGCGATGAACTAGAAAATGTGTTTTTCAAAAAAGCACCAAAAACAAACTGATACAAACAGAGCTTCAATTGGTTTTGGAGAGATGCCCATTTGGAAGCAGTGCAGCATAGGCTACGTGTATTTTGCACAGTGCTAAGTACCTAATGTCATTACCACCAGCAGCATTAATGCTTCCTTTAGTGGAATTTCAAGTGTATAGGAGGGAGGGAGAAAAAAAAAAAACGAGTCACACACTTCATTCAAGAACATTAATCAAAACGGCCATTAACTTGCAGCATTTCACAGCAGATTTACTTACACAGGCTAGCCCTTAAAGGGCTTTACAGTCAGGTTTGCTGAAATAAACTGCGGAAATGAATAATTCAGGGGGGGTTGGTTCGCAACATCAGAACAATGAAAAGCCAATTCACAAAAAAATAATTTGCTCAAAAAATATGGCGGGAAATAAAAAGACTATTGGACTACCATTACAGGCCCCCCCAATTAATTCAAAAAGGCCATTGGGGAAAACGCATGTTTTAGCATGTTGCTGCTTCTGCTGCTGAATTTAGCATTTTGTGTGTGATGTCATCCTGCTTGCTTGACAAAAAATGCACCCCCTCCTACAGGGCTCCCTCAGCGCCCGACACTCGCTACTAAACCTGTAGCCGTTCTGTATTTCTGCCCTACTCTAAACACGATACCCTGCAGGGATATTTCAATCACACGCTCCCGAGCAGAGATGCAGTGGAGGCTCTCTAGCTGCCAGCAGAGCCCGCTGCCAGAGGTGCTTTTTCAGAGCCGCACACAATAACGGCACAACAAAAACCTGGGGGCCACTTGTGAGAAACGCACCTTTACATATTTATACATGCAAATGCACCAGCTCATTTTCAGCGGCTGAGCGGGCAGAAGAGTGACGGTCGGGGGGAGGGCGAACACGTCGAGTGTAACGCTGGGAGAGATAGAAAAAGCATAGCCACCCCTGTCCACACAGAGCCTCTTAATGACAGCAGGCTCCCTGATGTAAAGATGGCAGCGGCTGCTGCTCTGCTCAATAAATATTAACAAGAACTGCGACTGATGGCGCTGCTCACTGATCCATAATTGCATTTCAAAATGCTGGAGCTTGTGGGGGTGGGGACTGGGATCCTGATGAGGCAACCTACGCACCTCCCACCCCCAGGCCGGATGAGGGATTTAATCAGAGCTGCAGAGGGCATTTAATAGAGACACAGGCCATCATTACACTTTTAAAGGGACAGGTCATGCAAAAATTCTAATTCAAATTCTCATCACCCTTCTGTCCCAAAACTGTGTTCTTTTGTAAAACAAATATTTTGAACGTGTCTCATCAAATGCTGTTTTTTACGGCATTGACTTTCAAAAAATGTGTTGCGCAGACAAATGTAATACAAGGTTTGAACGACATGAGGATGAGTAAATAATTTTCCTTATTTCCTGGTTTGCTAGGACAAGGTGTTTGTAAGAGTATTTTCGCTGATTTTTCATCAGACCAATCGTTAATGCTAATTTTTTTGTGGCGCGTAAGCAACCTTACGGGTTAGAGAAATATGCATGGGGCATTGCGCACACGCATTTCTTCCTAAACCCACTTTTATGATCATTCATGCATGTATGCACATATATTTGCATCTTCATGAAAGCGTTTTAATTAAGGCTTTGAATCATTAGCTTTTGAGGGCGCAGAGATAAGCACAAAAACCATCAGAAGTGAATTACACTGGGAGTTTATTTGCATTCCATGAACGCAGGATCCAATGCATTAGCATGGGCTGGCAGTGGGCTTATCAAACACTCCAACCGCACGCCCTAATCAACAATATCCGCATAGCCAATAATCAATAGTCTGTTAATTGCCATTTCACAGCTAGAGTGCAGATGCGTGGGTCAATGCAGGGCCAGTTCAGATTGCAGTGTCCTTGCCATCCGCCAAGCTATTGTTTCAAGTGAATCATTAGGGGTCTATGTATAGCTCAGCTCAGACGAAAAATGGTTTTCACATTTTCAGATTGGGATTTAAAAATGGTCAAATGTGTTAAACAGAGCTGACAGTATTAATATAACTGAATAAATTAAATTAGCTAAAAATAAAAATGTATAGAACTGTGACGAAATCGGTCACATCAAGACTTCCACCAAATCTTCAAGATCTCGTACTCATGCTGCATATTAAATCAACCTCAAGATGTTTGAATAAAAAACTCGTCTGTGATTTAATGTGTTAATAGCTGGGTTTCTATCCAAATCTTTCACAAAGAAATTTCTAAATATGTGACTAAAAAGATTGCAAAACATTGCTGCATTGTGCAGATTTATCAGAAACATACCCAAACGATCATAATGTGTTAAATATGAAAATCAACTTGATACGCATTGTATTTTGGGCAAAACTCCAGAAAAACCACCACAACCTGAACTTTTTAACCTGTAAATTTACACACTTATGAGTTTATTCACATATGAACAGCTTCAATTCAAGATTTCTTAAATTAAAATTGTCATCATTTACACCCACATGTCTCTCCAAACCTGCAAACGGTTTCATTTACATTACACACAAAAGAAGATACTTTAAACAATGTTTTAACTGTCCATACTTCTTATTTTCCACAGAAGACGTGTTGGAACGACATTAGGTTGTAAACGATGACAAATTTCATTTGAGCAAAAATTCTAAAATTGCTTTTAAAAAAAAAAAAAAAAAAAAAAAAAAAAAAAAAAGAGTCTGATGGACCACAATCAGTAACAACCTTTCTTTTTGCTCAGTCCTGCTTCTATGCTTCATTGGAAATCATGAGTTCTTTTTGATAATTGTATTGTACATCACACCTAATTAAATGCCCATAAGCACCAATACAACGAGAAGAGCAGGGTATTTCTGCCTGCGGCCGAGCCCCCAGAGGCAAGCAGCAATCACTCCATTAGAGGCAGCACTGTGCTGCAGCTGAGCTGGCCAATATCAGCAAATTAGTTTAGCCACGAGGATGGGGGAAGGGTGCCACGGCAACACACACCGACAACAACAGTGTCAGTCACCGGCATATGCAGCCGGCCCAAATTAACAGGAGGAACAAGTGAGGGAGGCAGACAGAGACAAAGAGGGTAGAGCTGGAGACTGTGATTGACTTGAGGATAAAGGCTTGTGCTGTTTATGATCGATTTGGTGCTGAATTGTCTTTGTGTCTGAGCAACCCCTGAGAGATCTTTCTCTTTCCGTTTCACCTCTTCTCCTCAAAGCCGACAACATCTCAAGGCTGTTTCCAGCCAATAGAGTGTCAACAGGACTCGCTGCATAGCTGCTTTTCCTATTAGCAACAGATACTTAACTGAATATGTTACCCTCATCACATTAATACAGCGTATGTCTTATGCACAGCACTAATGGGCTGAGGCCGTAAAATAAATACACAGAGGCTGTCCGTGTCCTTGATATCAGTATGCACCGCTGGCTTTTAGACACACAAAATGGTGCTGAGCTAACAGCGGCCCATTATCATACCTAACCTGAGCTGAGCAGGAAGGTCCTGTATTGTAGAAGATACAAGTATAGCTCATATACTTGAGAAAGACAAATCTGCAAAATTACACCAGATTATGTTTGAAAAATATATATATATAAAAAAAATCTTACTATGGTACCATAAATGTTGCTGTTTTAGCTCAAAACACACACACAAAAAAAACCCACAAATTATTCTGGTTCAGCTATAACAGTTGCCTCCCATTCAATTTTTCCAAAGAGATCTCAAAAGACTCTTGAAATAAAGAGAACCAAACCAGCTCTGAATTAAAATCCCAACACTACAAACTTTTGTTACAAACAAAAAAAAATTAAAGAAAAGATCAAAATAAAATATGCAAAGACAAGATATATAAAAATATGGAATTATAATCAGGCATTATTAAAATAAAAAAACAAATATATTCCTGTGATGGTCTTACTCCAGTCTTCAGTGTCACATGATCCTTCAGAAATCATTCTAATATGCTGATTTGGTTCTCAAGAAACATTTATATCAATGTTGAAAAAAAGTTGTGCTGCATTTTACTTTTGTGGGAAGTGATTTTTCCCAGGATTCTTTGATGAATATAAAGTTCCACAGAACAAGCATTTATTTGAAAATACCAAGGCAAGTGTGTGCTTGTGTGAATGTAAACGATGGCGAGATGGACAGAAGATACATATGGCAGCAACTTACAATATACCTACCCCCTTTTCCCCCCAGCTAATCTCTTTTATTTTGTCTTTACCACAGAAATGCTTACAAAAGCTCAGTCAGCTGTGCCTTAAATCACAGTGTCTGTGAAGGGGTGACTGTGTGCGCTCACAAACAAGGGTAGAGGCACCTGTCTTTGTACATCTTTAAGCCCATTTAAGCAGGAGGCTCATTCAGAATATCAATATGATTGAGAGGGAAAAGGAAAAGGTTGAGTGAAAAGCGTGTCAATTAATGGTTTAATTTGGACTGAGTGAAGGGTGGAAACATCTCTGTGACAGTGTGAAGGTCTGTGGGTGTGTGTACATCAAGATCCAAGCATGCACACACACGCCACAAAAAAAAAAAATCTCATTGCTCAAAGAGGGCGGAGAGATCGATTGCAGCATGCAGGTTTTCTCTGTGGTGCTAACTGGATTCCCAGGTCATTAGATAAAGTACATGGGGTGACGTTGTTCAACCCTTAAGACTAGAGAACCATATTAATGAGGTTATTTTGCCAGAAGTGAGGCAATTTCCTCACCTCGCAGCAGAAGAGGGTCGTTGAGAGAGAGGCTCACTTGACGCTGCAAGAAACAGACGCTCTCGAACACACGATAGCAAAAATACGGCTAAAGCGGCATGTGAGACGACCGCAGAAACCGGTCCTCCAGAGAGCTATGAATGTTACGCGTGTAATGAATTCACTTTATTATGTAGAACCACTCTGTAAATCTGCTAATGCTGGAAACTTTCCGATACCATCTTTTACCATTATGGCCCGCTATACCTTTCTGCCCTACTCAATACAAGTGAATGAATCAACCCAGTGTTAAAAGCTAAGAAAGGGAGAGAATGCATGAGAAGGGGGGTGAGGGGAGTCAGGGCAATTGACCTTAAGGCTTTTCTACTATTTCAGTGGACAGATGCTTGCATCCCAATTAAGTGGAGAGGGGTGACAGCAAGCATTCAGAGGTGAGCATCTGAGCTGTAGCTGCAGATCCATTACACTTGTTTCAAATGAACTGAACATTGCCACAGCCATGAAACACTCATATTCCACATTGATTGATAAAAGAATGTGTAAAGAATGTGCAAAATGACAATCTAGATGATTGTCCAAATCTAGTTGAGTTGCATTGCCTCTATATATAGGGGAAAATTTATTGTGATTAATCGCATCCAAAATAAAAGTTTGTGTTTACATAATATAATATATGTGTGTGTACTGTGTATAATTATTATGTATATATAAATACACACACATGCATGCATACATTTAAGAAATATTTGCATGTATACACAGTATATATAATTTATCATATATATGCTTGCTTATATATATATATATATATATATATATATAAAAAAATTATACAAATATAACATACATATACACACACACACGAGCACATTTTCAAAAAATGTTTAGTTATTTTAACATTCTCTATTAAAACCCCTTCCAAATGTAAGGGGAAAAATTTTATGCACTGAGCTACACCTGTTTGAGTCGGCAAAGTTCACAAGTTAACGTTTTCTGAAGGTTCCAAAACCAAAATCACCTAGCAACTATACCTTAAAATCCCTGGTTATAACACCAAATTTCACACACCAAGTCAACCAAATATCTTTAGGAAAAATATATATTCAGCTTTTTTTCCATGATACAACAATTGTTTGATTAACATGAATGAAACAGACAGTCTATATATAAGGACCTACTGTACCACACGGATCTAAAATAATGTCACACATAAGATGTTTTTCCCCAACAGTCAACCAAACGTAAGACATAACAGATAATGTTTGTGTGAATACTCGCCAAGACAGATATTTTTAAATACTATAATTCTGTGGATGTGTGTATATCGGGATCACGCACTGTCTGAGGCGTCTTATCTTACACATCGGATCTGTCAGTCAGTGCGAGTAAGATCATTTTCATGGACAAAGGAAAGGTACTCCTGTCCAAAAAAAACGTACAAATAAAAGATACTTTAGATGTTTAATTGATATTTGGAGCATTGGGGGGGGCTGTGTGAGGTCACAATAGGCGGAACTGCTTGTATGGGCATTTCTCTGGATGAGCACATGCGGAGCGCGCAAATCAACGAGATTCGTTCGGGTTACGGCGTAGGCAGCACTGGCATTTTGTTTTTAGACCACAAAATCAACAATGTCACTAAAGGAGTGTGTTTCTGGTTGTGAGGGAAAGATAACCCAGCGTTAAACAGTGGATGCAGTTTGTTTTTCCGGAGCAGCAATGGAGTTATGCAAGTGTGTTTGTTTGTTTCCGGTCATGAGGTGAAACTGCATCAAATGTGTGTTTTGTTGGCAATCGGCATATAATGTAAACAACACCAACATATATTGAATAGAATTTATCCAGGGAGGGATAATGCCAAGAATGTATTGTGCGTGTGTGCACGCTCTTTAGCTCCGCCCACTGCACAGTTCGGCTGTTTTCATAAAAATAAAAATAAACGGTACAGCTCGTGTTTTTTATAAATATGATAAAACTAAAGACTCTTCGGAGATAGGAAGGATGCAAAACTACTCTATAGGTACTCAAGATTAACATGAGATTGGCTGAAACTGTGTGTGTTACCCCCCTTTAATGAACAAATTTTTGTGAAAACTTCAAAATCCACCAAAACATTAACATTTTTCACTTGTTTCGCCTGTAGCTCGAAATTATCTCATGCACATTCCGACTCCTTTTGCCAGCACAGGTCACATATATTTGCTGTCAAATAGGCTTGCTGCGATAGTCGTGTTGCCACTTGCCCAACGCAGCACCGCCCCCCACCGTCGTTTAGATTTTTTTTTGGGTAATAAAATCATTTAGTTCAGTTAGAGAACAGACACTACAATTAAAAACTGAACGTGCAGCGTGAGCCGAACTAGTCGCAGCACAAATGCAGCAGGAGTCAGATTTCATTCATCACGAGAGTGAGCTGATGATCGCGGAAGATTTGGTTTCAAGGCGAAATGTAAAAGCGCCTATTTAAGGGAGTTTATCATTGTACTGTTCTGTTGTGTTTTTCATTAAGAATAATAGGCTAATGAACCCACCATTCAAGCAACCCGCCCCCGAATTGGCGCCAATTTCAAACGAAAAAAGTAAAATGAGCACGGCCGTACTAACATTCATTCACTGTGCGTGTCCACTGGCACGTTTTCAGTACATTCCTATGGAAGCTTCATTGAAAAAATTCATTGAAAACACTTGCTTTGCTCCGCACCATTATGAATGCCGTGCAGCTGTTCACATCTTACTTTTGGTTTGAAATTAGCGTTTTAAAAACCCCCGGTATTACCGGTGTTGTCACGCGCAGAAAATTTCCTCACCGTCACATCCCTACTGTCAAATCGATAAATCACTATATATTTATATATGTCTGTCACATATATACACCCATATATACACACACATGCATTGTCATTAGGGCTGCAACAACTAGTCGATAAAAACAATAATGAAAATCATCGACAACGATTCTCATTATCGATTAGTCAGAGGTCTGCTCTCTGTACGCAAAGCTTCCACCAGTCGGGCCAAATTACAGCACTGAATAATGCATTTCTATGAACAAAATGCATCTAAAAATAGTGGAGTGGAAACTACTGAGCTACTGTTGGACACTAAATTTTGTTTTAAAAGTCAACACGTAATTCACTTATTTTATGAGAGTAGTAACTGTAAAGGGATAACAGCGTTTAATTGAATATAAATGTAAGACGTTTCTTATAGCCTATTTAAAGGATTAAGAAATGGCAGTAACAGGTTTATGTGTGTGTTCCTGCAGAACATTCCTTTTATCTGCTAACACTGAGTTTGTGATTAATGATAAAGAAAAACAAATAATTTTAATGTAGGGATTTAAACTCCTTTTGCTTAGTAACTGTTTTTTTGGGCGTATTGATTACCATTTGTATAGCCACACAAATACCATATAGTTAAACTATGGATTTGAAGCAAAACAATGGTTAATTTGTGGTTACCATGGAATAACTACAATAACCTTGTTATTTATTTTTTTGCTTGTTTTATTTGTTGTAAAACCATGGTTCATTTTTGTAAGGTATATTCAATATGTATGCGTTCATAGCACTCAGCTGACATGATTGTTTGAAGGACAGCAATGGGCAGGATGTGGAATAGTGTGTTTTGTCAATAAAAATAAAAACGGTGCTTTTATCCGATTAATCGAAAAAATAATCGGCCAACTAATTGATTATCAAAATAATCATTAGTTGCAGCCCTAATTGTCATACATATATATACACATATACACACACACATATGTATGTATGTATGTATGTATGTATGTATGTATGCATGTATGTGTATGTGAGATTTTATATGTATTTATTTATTTATTTTAGGGCTGTCACCGTTAACTCATGCGATCATAATTTAAAGTCCTTAACGTGTTAAAATAATTTAGCGCAATTAACGCATATAAATTACAGAAGTACGTGAAGCTCCGTCATTAATGTTATTTTCGTCACGCAGTTAGATGATTTTAGGAGTTTATCACAATGACACTGAGCATCTACAAGCACCCGTAACCCTGGTAGGAGGACATTTCCATTCTAACTCTTTAACCCAATTCTGCTTCTCTGTTTGTGATCAGGCCATTTTAAGCCGTTAAACTCTGGGAAAGTTTTCAGTGATCCAGTAATCGAATTCATTCAAACAGTCCAAAACAGCGCTAATCTAAAGAAGGCCTACATCAGACATATCAGAGAAAATAGAGACTCACATTACGTTTTTAGTGAATAATTCATTCCAGTGTGCTTTGCTTTAAAACACGTGCTCGTCATATTCTGCGATTGTTGTTTCTGAAGAGCGTTTCTGGTGACATACAGGAGTCGTACAGTAAGCGTGTGAGTGTTATATTGATGCACAAACAACAAACCGTGATCACTGATCGCACGCAGCATTTATGTACAGACACATTTCAGTACATTTGCGTTGTTTACACACACTCAGGAAGGATAATATTTGATTTTTCATGTGTACATTGCTGTGTTTAGTAATGGTAGGTTTATGCAGTCAAAGCGGTTGATTTAAGAGTTTTTTGGCGTCTCCGTGTGGTCCTGTTTGGTATCACAGCTCGACTCGTCTAATATCATCAAAAAGTTGATTTATTTCACTAATTCCATTCAAAAAAAGTGAAACTTGTATATTATATTCATTCATTACACACAGACTGATATATTTCAAATGTTTATTTCTTTTAATTTTGATGATTATAACTGACAACTAAGGAAAATCCCAAATTCAGTATCTCAGAAAATTAGAATATTGTGAAAAGGTTCAATATTGAAGACACCTGGTGCCACACTCCAATCAGCTAATTAACTCAAAACACCTGCAAAGGCCTTTAAATGGTCTCTCAGTCTAGTTCTGTAGGCTACACAATCATGGGGAAGACTGCTGACTTGACAGTTGTCCAAAAGACGACCATTGACACCTTGCACAAGGAGGGCAAGATACAAAAGGTCATTGCAAAAGAGGCTGGCTGTTCACAGAGCTCTGTGTCCAAGCACATTAATAGAGAGGCGAAGGGAAGGAAAAGATGTGGTAGAAAAAAAGTGTACAAGCAATAGGGATAACTGCACCCTGGAGAGGATTGTGAAACAAAACCCATTCAAAAATGTGGGGGAGATTCACAAAGAGTGGACTGCAGCTGGAGCCAGTGCTTCAAGAACCACTACGCACAGACGTATGCAAGACATGGGTTTCAGCTGTCGCATTCCTTGTGTCAAGCCACTCATGAACAACAGACCGCGTCAGAAGCGTCTCGCCTGGGATAAAGACAAAAAGGACTGGACTGCTGCTGAGTGGTCCAAAGTTATGTTCTCTGATGAAAGTACATTTTGGGGTCCCAGAGTCTGGAGGAAGAGAGGAGAGGCACACAATCCATGTTGCTTGAGGTCCAGTGTAAAGTTTCCACAGTCAGTGATGGTTTGGGGTGCCATGTCATCTGCTGGTGTTGGTCCACTGTGTTTTCTGAGGTCCAAGGTCAACGCAGCCGTATACCAGGAAGTTTTAGAGCACTTCCTGCTTCCTGCTGCTGACCAACTTTATGGAGATGCAGATTTCATTTTTCAACAGGACTTGGCACCTGCACACAGTGCCAAAGCAATCAGTACCTGGTTTAAGGACCAGGGTATCCCCATTATTAATTGGCCAGCAAACTCGCCTGACCTTAACCCCATAGAAAATCTATGGGGTATTGTGAAGAGGAAGATGCGATATGCCAGACCCAACAATGCAGAAGAGCTGAAGGCCACTATCAGAGCAACCTGGGCTCTCATAACACCGGAGCAGTGCCACAGACTGATCGACTCTATGCCACGCCGCATTGCTGCAGTAATTCAGGCAAAAGGAGCCCCAACTAAGTATTGAGTGCTGTACATGCTCATACTTTTCATGTTTAATACTTTTCAGTTGGCCAAGATTTCTAAAAATCCTTTCTTTGTATTGGTCTTAAGTAATATTCTAATTTTCTGAGATACTGAATTTGGGATTTTCCTTAGTTGTCAGTTATAATCAAAATGAAAAGAAATAAACATTTGAAATATATCAGTCTGTGTGTAATGAATGAATATAATATACAAGTTTCACTTTTTGAATGGAATTAGTGATGGAATTCTAATTATATGACCAGCACCTGTATTTGGACTCCTTATATTTGGTTATTTGGTGTCCTTTTGGAGTCTCCAATGATCCTTGAAGCTTGCAGAAAATACAGTTTGGTGAGAATCATCCTTCAATCTGATTGTTTACTTTGCTGGATATAGCAAATGTTGACAAAATGTATGTGTTTAATGAGATAAATGGCGTATGCTAAATGTGCGATTAATCGTGATTTATCACACAACAAAAGTGATTAATCATGATTAAAAAATGTAATTGATTGACAGCCCTAATATATGACAAACCAGTATCCAATCAACTTCACAGCAAACAACATTGATAAGCATCGACTAATGAGATGGATTAAGGCGGTAAAAGCTAGCAAGGAGGGCCAGTGAAGTCTTGTGACATTTACACCCATCAGACAAAGACCCCTAGATCTGCACTCAATCAAGGAGAAGATAATCACAAAACATACTATATGGTATTCTTGGCAAGAGCAGATTCTGCTGCCCTCAGCACTCTTCCAAGCAATCCGATTACAGGCTGCTTGGATGCCTGGGCTCTGGCACGCTCTCGCCTACCTACCCTCCCTTCCTCTGCACATCCTTCTCACTCAGCCAGCCAGCCAGCCAGCCCTGAACCCCCCACTTCAGCTCCTGCGGCTGTCATAAGCCAGCCTGCCCTGTGTCCACCCCCTCCCATCAGCACCTTAGCTGTTCAGTACCATTAACAAAGCCTCATGGATCTTTCTCCACACAAGGGGGGTGGTGGGCAAGCCGAAGGACCTCTTGGCTAATTGGGTCCTGCTGTGGGGAAATAGCCATCAGAAAAGCCATAATGTGCTTATTTACTTGGTCACTATGTTGAGATAACGTTATGTCACATCAAATGTGGCACCCATGGAAGGAAAAAAAACGCAGCTGTCTGCGGTCGCTGGGGGAAATAAATCATGGAAATATATTGGCCTAAAAAAAGCAGACTGAATCTGAGGTGGTTTTGCTCTCTGATCAATGTGTCTTTTGAAGATTAAAAGTTTTTTAAGTAGTGATTAATAATCTATATAAAAAGCGTCAGCAAAGAGCAGATCAAGTGTCGAGAACTATGGTCTGCAAAAGGAGTTTTTCTTTCCCTTTCTCTCGCTTTTTTTAATTGATCAATTAACGGCATGTAAAACCAAGCTGGCGCTACAACGTAAATGTGTGAGCTAGATGAGGCTTTGTAGAGATCTGGTGCTCCACTTCACACAAGCTAATTAAACTTGTAAATCTCAGTGTGTTGCAGGCTGATTTTCCTATAGAGTAAAAAACACAGGCATTAAAAAGTAGAAAAAAGCCAACTGTCAGCACAATTCATTTCCAAAAAAAGCCTGCTTAACCAAGTGTACAGGAAAATCTAAACGTATGAAACAATTCTCAACATTGTAGCAGAATTGCTCCTGGACATCAACTGGCCATCTCACTGCAAAACTATACTGAAATGAATCAAAGCAATTACCCACATTAAACCTCTGCGTTTGATTCTGTTTCTGACATATAGAAAAAGATAAATGAAACACAATGGCAAAAGGGTTACACATAAGGGCCAGCAGAGAGGGAGCCTTGATCTGGACAGATGAGGGGAAGGAAAAGCAGAGTCAACTCACCAGCTTGAAGTCCTGAATGCTACAGATGAAGTAGGGCGTGTTCGGCCGTCGGCTCTCTATATACACACAATCTGTGAGGATGACAAACAAGAGTGTTACCAACATCATCTAGACTGTCAGATAAGATCTCAATTATCTTAATTTCTCAAACCTGCACAAAATCCGTTTTCCTTTGTAAAACACAACTGGAATGCGAGTAATAGGATTAAAGGGCTTTTGGATGCAGGACAGTCCACCCTTTCCAGAACAAACATCAAGGGGAGTATGAGAAAACAGGTCAGTATTGTTCCAACAATTATGTGATGGCAAGGTTTTTTGTAGAGAAGAAAACACAATAACCCAACACAGGAGACAATGTGAAGCTGATACAATGCAAAACGTATCCTAAATTACGCAAAAAAATTATGTAGTTTTTCCTCCTCTGAAGTGAAGCTGAGCAGAGGGCCTCTGTGTTTAAATTAAATGTGACTGGTGGTATGGCCAGGTCATGAACCTTCGTCTCCTTAACAAAAACATTCACACTGCACAGCCCCAACAAGAGAAAGCAGCTTTAGCTAAGGAGACGCACATACACGCACACATACTTCCTTCCTCTGCGGTCAATCTGCCAAACATTTGTAGAGTGCGGGGGATGAAAAGATCACCCTCTTGTTCCACCCGCTTCTCTGCAGAGACACAATTTGAGGCGCTCTTGAAATGGAAAATACTTCAGTGCCGTGCTGTACCGACATCAAAATTACTGCGTTATTTGGGGGGGGGGGGGGGGGGGGGGCGCCATGTCTGTTTAAAAGAAAAGGAGTGTTCGAGCTGTTTGCTAGATAAGAATCTTATTTACACAGAAGAATGAGCCTCCAGTTTGAAGACAAGCATTCTTTGATAGTTCAAATGTGTTGAAAACACAAAGCGGGCTGTGCTCGGCTGCTTGGATCACCCTCTGTCAAGACTCTGAGGTGCCAGCCACCGCTCCATTCAAAACACTCATTACACTACATTGCTATTTCACACTACAAATCCATTTTACACTGGCATCCAAGCCAGTATTTGTTACCTAGACCTACACCGTTCAGCTTGAGATGAGGTGAGGGGGTTGCTCTGGTTTCAAGTCAACATGAAAATCAAAACTGACCTTTTTTACTTCAATAGACATTCCTAGTGCCAAATTCGTCGGTTCATATTATTCTAAGAAAAAAAGTCTTTATAATCTTGAATCAAAATGTGATAACTTGCTCCACCTCTAAAATTACAAATTTTTTGATGACATCACCTAGGCCATCCGGTCTATTAGACAATGTTAACCAAAAGCCAAAAAGCTATTTTACATTCAAGCCTGGCTACATTTTTGTTGGGACCTGCCACTTTTTACAATCTAAATCAACTTCCAGGTCTCACCATTAATTTTTTTTCATTAGTTTCAGTTTCAGTCAAAAAAAGTCACTGTACAAAAACTAAGAAATAAAATTTCATGTTGACTTTTAAAAGCAACTTAATTTGTTGACAAAAGCAATTTGAAATTTTAAAAGCAGAGATGAAACATCAGCAGTGGCATCCTACAATGAGACAAATTAATATATATATATATATATATATATATATATATATATATATATATATATATATATATATATATATATATATATATATTTTTTTTTTTTTTTTTTTATTTATTTATTTTAATGGATCAAATAAAAAATAAAAAGAAAATCCCACACACTATCAATGCTTTCTTGCAGAAAATATCAAAAACTTTTTATTAGCATTGTTTCAGTCTCATGACCTTCATCAGGCATATATATAATTGTGTATTAAATGGATCAAATGTAAATTCATGTCCAAATTACACAATGTCATTACATTTTCCTGGTTAAATAAACAATACATAAAAAAAATACAATTCTATTTTGTATTCATTAACATTAGCTACTATGTAATTAATTCTTAAAATTCTTTTTATTAAAACTAAGTATAAATCTCACCAAGTTGGTGTTAAGCTTTTTTACATTTATTCTAAAATAATAACTAACTACAGTAACAATTTAAAGAATATATTTCTTATAGTTATTTTTAATAGTTAACTTATTTCCATCAGTCATTCAAGCATATTTCAAGCTCGGCAAACACTGTCACAGACACGATGTACCTTTGATTTCGCCAAACTGATTTCAGGCCATTTCAAGTTTGATTTTGGCATGACAAATCGGTGATATTTAAGTGGCTGAGTTATTTACTTCCTAATTAGTCTTCCCTCGTGGGTCAAAATGACCCGAATCCCTAAAATTATACTTTTTTTTTTGGTCCAGAAAGCTTGCTTATTTTCATTTTGATAATATTTTTCCATTGTTTAATGCAATTTTTTGGAGATTTTTTGCTATTTTATTTACCTTTAAATTTGATAATTTTATCATTTTTTAAATAATAATTTAAGCACATTTTGCACATTAAGCAGCACATAATTGAACTTAAATTCAAAATAACTTACAATTTCATGCATAAACCTTTTAATTTAGCTCAAAATATCTAACATAGGGTGTCTTTGTCGACCTCTTGTGGAAAAAAGCATATTTCATGACTCTTGACACTAGATGGCCTTATAGAGCAAATGAGCTGTTCCACTGGGTCCTAAAGTCAGTTCACTTCTGTATGCATTCAGATACACATTATAAAAAAAATTCTTTAGTTTGAATTGAGCATATTTAGGTTTTCCTACGTGTACTGAAGCATTCTTTGCATTCCATTCATACCTAAGGGGGACAAATTGACCTGGCAAAGGAAAGATGTGTTACTTTTTCAAATTTCAAGCACAAAACTCCTCGAATCCAGTGAATTTTTTTGTGCATTCGAGGTTCAAGTGCGACAAAAGTCCTAGGGTCTTGGGTCACTCCGATGAACACATTTTTTTTTGTTTTGGGGTCAAAATGACCAGAGGAAAGGATGAGGGTTAACAATTATTTTGTTCATTTAGACCGATTTGCGAATATGCACAAAAACAAGAGGTGGGATTTATCGCACAAACCACTCATAACGCGACGGAGGCACTGCCTCCTCTCACGTGACTTTCCCCCCATTCATTCTCAATTACCGTCCACCAAACCCACCACACGTTTTAGGGAGTCTCTTAAAAGTCAGAAGTCATTGGGCTCAGGGGAGGGAATCCCGCTTTAACTTTACCTGCGGGTGTCGCTGTTGGACACGGTTACTTTAGAAAAAACGAGTGATTTACACACTTATGTTTTATGATTTAGACTTTTAATGTCTTTAATGTATTATTTGTAATATGGATTATTTTCTCATCCAATTTTTTGAGGAAGGAAAGACGCCCCTGGCTCTCAGGCCATAAAACATACACCAACATTAATATAATGCTAAAATACAAAAATTCATTTTACAGCTAAACTCAATACGGAGTTAACTAATAGCAAACAGGATGTTAAAAAGTGGCTTATCAGAAAGCTCATAAGCAAAGGCCATGCCGCGTGTTAAAAACACAAGTCGTGCATTAACAAGCAAGTGCGACTCCACCATCTTGTCTCCAGTTAGCTAAATTCGTAAGCAAGTAGTGTGTGTTGATGGTGGGGTTGAGCCTCGCAGTTTCCCGGCAGCCATATCTGAACACAGCTTCTGGAGCGTGGCACAAACACACTCTCACACTATGGCGAGGATAGCAGCCTGTGTGTGTCATCGCTCTAAGCACAGATCTGGAGATGCTAGAAGTCTTTGTGTGTCTCTGTAGTGCTAAAACTGCATGGAGATAAATGTTTATCTGAACGCTTCAGTATTCCAGGGATGAATTCACGTAGCATGGGCTGAGGAGGCTAAAAGCTACTACTAACAAAAGGAGAGCGATTCCGCTCCAGCCTTCTTAGTGCACATCTTTTATTTATTTGTTTTGTTATTGATCTCATTGCGTTTATCTGTTCAATGCAGCAGGCGGAATAAAGATATTTAATAGTCTGAGCACATTGTAAACCATTTGTTGGGAGGGGGGTGTTAAGAATGCAAGGGGGCCATTTTGAGTGGGTTGCATGTGTGACAGGAAAGGCTTGTTATCAGAGCCGGTCCGCACAGGGTATTCTAAGGCTTTATAGTGTGTTAGTGGGGTGGGCTGAGCTCTGCCCATCTGTTTTTTATTTTTATTTTTTACCTCTCATTTACAAGATAACGTAAGTGAATATATCCATCAGAGCCGTGACTGACAGCCTTCCACAGAGGGGGAGGGGAGGCTGAAGAACAAAAGAGACAAATCTCAAATGAAATGAGATGACATGTTTCAGAACATCCCAGGCGGTGTTGAGAGGGATTTACCTTTGAGAATTGCGGCTTATAGTCTCTTAACCCGGCTGGTAGATTCATTTAGAGGAAATGGATTCTCAACATACTGACAAGGCAATAGATATCTGTGCTGTGAGCCGTAAAGAAAATACTGAGGTATAAAGGTCTAGTTTAAAATTCTTCCTAGGGTAAATTAAGGCGTCAATGTGACATTTCTGGGCAATAAAGCCAAGGCCAAAAAAAAATATTTTTCACTATTTATGTATTTTTCTAAATAATTAAAGGGATAGTTCACCCAAAAATGAAAATTGTCATCATTTACGCACCCTCAAGTTGTTCTTTCTTCTGCTGAAGATATTTTGAGTAAATTATGACATTTTATATTTTTGAGAGAACTACCCCTTTAAGAATTATATTTAATCATTTCCAGTGAATTGCTCCAATATTAAACAAATTAACAAAATTAACAAAAACAATATGGTCACATTTATAATTTTTTTTTAGCAGACAAAATCCAGTCATTTCAATAGGAATCCACGCGATTGGTAATTTCACGCGAGGGTAAAAGTTTTCCCCATGCAGATTTTGCACCGGGTTCAACTTGGTCACACGGATTCACTGCGTTGGCCAATAGAAAGCTGCTTGGTTTGAAAGTGACTTCTGTCTGAGCTGCACTTCATATATCTCTACACCACTGACATTAGATATTGACCTTTTGTGCCCTCAAAATTTAGCTAATGTGGACGCACATTAACATTGTGACTTGTTCAAATCAAAGATGTTATTAATGCCACCGTTTGCGGTCTTGAAATGTAATGAGAAATATGTTGGCCAAATAATAAAGCAATATTTTAATATTTTAAAATAGACAAAAAGCATTGCTAAAACCTTCAAAAACCAGCCCCAAATTTTTTTTTAAAACAACCCAAAAAGGTACTTTTCCCACCCATCTGTGAAACTCGTTTCCAAACAAAAGGTCCTCTGGAAATAAATTGTGAAGTTTAATATTTTACAATAATGACAGTCCTCACTGGCCGTGGAGAGTTGCGAGGCTATAATTTGCGCTGTACTTTGAGAGCGGACCTTTAAGACTCCAATCTGTTCAGCTGTGTTCCAGCCATTTTGTGCTTTTAGAGAAGCCCCTCTCCATCAGAGAGTGAGCAGGCAGAGAAAAAAGGGAAAGAGACCAAAAGAAAAAGAGAGAGAGGAGTGTCTGGGGGAGGGGTGTATAGGATTTGAGGGGATGTGTGCTGTTCTAGGGGCTTTGTGGACTCCCAAATGCCTCCCACAGGCCGCAGGTCCCAGCTCTCTCTCTCTCTCTCTCTCTCTCTACCTGACTCTCTCACTCTCTCTTTTAGTGGCCTGAGAGAACAGAAGGGTGGGGGCTTTGCAAACAGCACAGATCCATTATCGACCACTCCACTGGAGCAGCCTGGCCTCATCCTTAGATTGAGATTTATTGAGCTGAAGAAATAGTCCATCACACGCCGAGACGCGTCCACACACACACACGAACCCATGCTTAAAGAAACTGACAAAACACCCTAGCGGATGTTAGAAGTTGATCTGTTTGCAGGTATTATTTCTTAATGAATATTCATGTTGCTAAGTGACGGGTGACAATACATGCAGAAAAGGAAGAGGGGTAGCACTCATCCAATCGTCCTCCTTTTCCGCCGAGGCTTATTGTTCACTCAGCCATTCTTCTAAACCGGTAAAGCGTGGCTAATTTAGAACACACCTTTACCGATGAAAGAGACCTGTCCTGCTTCCCGTGTCAATCCAGTTGCTGTTTTAATCCACTCCACCTCCAAGGAGGAAGGCTGAGACACAAAAAAGGCTAAAGCAAAATATTATTTCAGAATCGCTAAGCTGTTTCCTTCAAAAAAGGGGCGGTGTTACTGTCGATAATACCTTCTAAAAAGGTGACGCCTTGGCTCATTGTTAAATGCAGACAGTCGCTGTGGTCATGCTTATCTTCAAATTAAAGTAGCCGGAGGAATGCAATAATGAAATGGTAGGGGGTTTGGACCAGGCGCTGACTTCACACTCCACGCGTCACATTCACACCCCTCTTCCTACATGACCAACAAGCAGCGAAGTGTCGACCTGCACCACTCGTCTCACATCGTACTGGGAAGTACTTCATTGCAGGTGCTTCAGCTGGCACCAAAGACCCGTGTCAGAAGGAACAGGCCAGTCTTAACCCTGCTCATCCAATTTACACTACTGCTCATTTCCTTTGCCTTGAGACCTGCAGCTTCAAACACAGACACACAAACTTATTCTGCTCTTCTCCCACATCCACCCTGTCAAGTTTGCAAATTTTCTCATAGCAGGAGATTAATACTTTCGGCCCAAATTATCAAACCTTATGCAGCTTTGCCCTAAGAGTAGAAGCCAGGAAAAGCTGACTCCCCCTGGGCTGGGAACAGAAGCTGTTTGATGAGTGTGGTACACTTAGTCTGTAGCAGCTTTCTAATTTGTAATTGGCAGGTGGTTCAATTTCACAAAAGCCTCTACAGTCTCCCTGTCATACAATGCTACACGAAGGGACATTTCAGAATAGATCTGGCTCTTTTATTTCCAGCTATCGGCTTGGTAGGGATTTATCTGCACACGGTTTGAAATGTTGTAAAGGAAGAATTTCAGTGACACTTAAGCCTTTTATTTGGGGAAGAATACAATTTGATATATTGAGGTTTAAAACGAAACAAACATGCCTAACGATATGACTGTTTGTACATCTTTGCATAATAGCAGTGTTGAACACAATGCATTTATGTTGAGTGAGCCAATCATAACAGAGTTCATTTACCTACAGAAATTAAAAGGCACAGAAACAAAACAACTTGTTCTAAAGGTCAGATATATGGATCACCAATATTTAAATTCCTGTCGATATGATAAGCCATTCATTTTCATGTTAGGGTTGATAACCAATAAATAGCCAATATTTAAAAAGTAAATATATTAAATATTAAAATATACATATTGAATATTTATATATCAAATACACTATTGTTTAAAATTAAACAAATATCAATCATTTTAAAATCACTACAAATGAATTTAGTATGAAAAATGTCATTTTTGGGATCTGCTAAAGATTAACTGTTACCAAATTACTGTTTTTAAAGATTAACTTTAAGTGAGCGTTAGATGATGGATAATTCCAAATTTCTTCTATTTTTACTTTTAGATTAAGATTATTATTTAAAAATGTTCAATATAATAACAACACAGAAAGAAATCAATAACATAAACAATGTGGTACAGATGTATCATGTGTCCCTAGTCAGTTAGAGGGTCACAAACTAAATTATGACATTTCTGGCACAAAAATCCTTAACATGAGTGACCCTCAGGGGAAAAATAAATGCTACATGAGGTTAAAATGTGGCCCTTTTAATTGAACTCATTTGATTTGATTTAAATGGCAAAGCTTCTGTTCTCCCCTTCAAGACAAGGATATGAGGGTCTCCTTGTCGCCTGCTCTGCCTGCTTTTCATCCACCATCTCTCTTTCTGTCTGTCTAAATCTTGAGACAGCTGGAAGCAGGGTAGAAGACATGCATGGAAAAGTTGTCTCTCTACATGGGGTGATACTGTTGCTGTCTCCTCAAAAGAGCAACAGGGAGATGAAGACTGCTGCTTGATGACTCACTCAGGTGGTCAAATGCTGTTAGTCTCACCTCGCTGAATAATACATGACTAAAACAAGAGAGAGCCTGGTTTCTCCCCCTGACAATAAACAGAGAAGTTTATTTCAGCAATGGCCCGAACGCTCTTTGCGAAGGTGGTGCATGTCCATTTTCATCCCACCAAGTCTATTGTGTTCATTTTTGACTGTGTTCCAGGGAAAGATCTGAAGCTTTGTTCGCCTGTTAGTGTTTCTATAACATCTCTCTACTGGATTCACTGACAAACATGAAACATACACCGAGCTGCTAATCAGGCAAAATTGCGAGCAGACAAAGAACCCATCTTGAAATGACATTTGCGAGCTGACGAGGAACCACTCAGCTCTGTGTGGAGGTGAGGACGATGTGTTCAAGCTCCCGGTGGAGATCTGCAGGCTTTGGGTGGCTCCGTAATTAGGTGACAGCTGTCCAGACACCCACAGGCAGCCAGGAGAGAGAGAAAGAGAGGCCATCTTCAGGGACGTACTCATCTCTACTTAGCCTTTCGTAAATTCAGCATCTAGACCTCCACCTCACCATCATAACCCCAACAATAAGCTGCCTTGCCATCTAAAGAAACCCGCTGCCTAAAGAAACCTCAGAAGTGACTGAACTGGAACTTCACACAAACTGAACTCCTAATGATGTGTACAAATTAACATGTCATGTTTAATGTTAGCATGTTGCCAAGCTAACTACATAATACTCTTTAAAAAAAAAAAAAAAAAAAATATATATATATATATATATATTTATTTATTTTTAAATAATGTGCAAATATTGTTTGTTTGTTTTTTTTCACTGACCTTGTCACAATGCCTTCTGGGCATTCTGGGATTGCCTACACTGAGAAGGATACAAGCAATACTGCCTTAGACATTGGGTAGGGATGTACCAATATCATACTTCATTATAATTTACTGAAAATTTAATAAATGTATACATTGTTGATGTTATTATTATTATTATTATTTCTATTATTATTATTGATTTTAATAATAATAATAATATTATTATTGAAATAAAAACTAAAAACTAGAAATAAAATGCTGTAAATACTGAAAAGTAAAAACTAAATTGAACTTGAATGAATAAACTATTATTATTATTAAAAAAAACTGACAATACATTTTTAACCACATAAACTAAGAAAAAACAACTAATCTCTGCTGATAAACAATCTAGGGTACTACTTTGGGGGCAAATAAAACGAGAAACAAAACAGAAAGGTTAGCAGCATTATGCTAACCTTTCTGAACAGTGTTTTCACCAAGAGCATACCTATGCCACCTCAAAACGCCAGACCTATAAAACTCACAAGAGGTGAAAAAGATTACATGCTTATGAACTAAATAGTTGTAGGGGGTTCTGAAGGCATCTTCCCCCATGAGAAAATTTTCTTGATTTTATTTTATTTTCAAGTAAAACAAAAAAACACTATTGACACTAGGGCTGGGAATTGACACAATTGGACTCGATTTCAATTCATAAATATTGCTTAATTTAGAGCTTATCAGGTACAGTACATGGCAAATTTCCTCAAAGAAAAAAAATCTCTCTCCTATAGTGCATATATTCACCCAAATTTTCCTCTTCTCTTTCTAGTTAAACTACCAAGTTTTGGACATTGAATGGCTTTTATAAGGTAAATGTGACATTGTTTACAAGCATCTTTCTGCGGTTGAAACACTGACTGAGCGATTATATGTAACATGATTCGGATTTCGGTAAGCTGTACTGTATCTTTCAACATACCTTCTGATGTTCATTCATGTTTATTTTATGTTGTAACTAGTAAAGCAGAAGATATGATCTGTTTACGTGCACTCCACGCTGCCGTTCCTGAATTGAGGCGATACACGAACTGTCAGGCCAGAGCGCCAAAAAAGCGAGAGACGTATATGGTCTCACTCCAATCTAGACATGTGCCGGTATACGGTAATACGATATGTCACGATAATGAACATGCCCTATATTGTTATCGTGGGCATGTCAAAATACCGTGAATAATTATTTATTACGAATTATTCAGATTTTTAGAACAGATTAAAAATACTTTACCCATCAACCGTTTAAAACGAACAACACCGCTGTATGCTGCGTCAAAGAGGAACGCGCGCTGATGTAAACAAACCCAACGCACATGAGCAGCGGACAAGTGAAGGAGATGCACATTCACACTTTTTGACAGCAGATAGCGCTGATGGAACAGCAGAAATGCAGCCATTTCCCCCAGTGACCCTCATAAACAAAAGCAGACTCCTGCTACTAAACAGTATTCAAATGTTTCAAACAGCCATTCAGATTTCTGTATTCGCTACAGTGCTCATCACATCACTAAATACTTAATACGTAAGAGACTTATGGCTATTTATTTTCAAACTTAAAACATTTTTATATTTTAATCTGGACTACATGCCCTAGATATTGTTTGAATATGTTCTGATTCTTTATTGTTCAGTCACACACTTTACAATAAGGCTCCATATTATTTAACATTAGTTAAACTGACAATGAAAAATACTTCTAAAGCATTTATTAATATTAGTTAAATGTAAATATCAACATTTAATAACACATTAAAATCAAAAGTTGTAACTGTATTATTTAATGGACCTGAGCTAACATTAACTAACAGTTGCTTTTTTAACTAACGTTATCAAAGAAAAATAACAAATGTAGCTATTTGCTCTTTGTTAATGTTAGTTAATACATTAACTAGTAAGACCTTATTGTAAAGTGTTACCTATTGTTCTTTATAATTCTTTTGCACTTTAATCTGTTTGAAATATTTGTTTACTTCATACATTTTTGTGTATTGCTTTATTGTATTTAAATGTTCGGTTCTTTTTGTTATAAGAAAGTTATTAAACCTGTTATAGTATGACAACACTTTTTTCGCAACTTATTTCAATATCGTGATAATACCGTATACAGTGATAAAAGCTTCAGCAATTAATTGCAACATAAAAACTTGATACCGACACATGCCTACTCCAGTCTATGGGAAAGTAGCCAACTTTCAATTCTTGAGGTTTGTGCTTGCAATTTCACCCCGACCACCCCCCCCCATCTACATGATTCACATAAATGGCATTTTTATTCAAAACAACGAAATTAGCAGAAAAGCGACTAGTTGGCAGGTATGAATCACTCTCCAGGTAGGCAGCCCACTAGGTTTTGGATGAGATAATATGCACCATAAAGCCCACCCCAACTCTCAGCAGAGCCCAATGTGGACATTCACCTCTCTTTATTGTCAGCATTCTCATCACACAGGTGGGAGTGGTACTCATCCAGCCAATCCCGCTTGATGAGCTCTCCATTTTAAAAGCCAAATGGCAGCCAGGGAGACAAATTGCCGTCACAGTACAAGGACATTGGTGCGACTGCAGGTTGTAAAGACGGACTGCAGACAGCCACGGCCAGCTCGCAGAGGCCTGAGTATTGATCTCATGTGTGTATAATCTCCTGGCTGGATCCATAAGCTGCCTCTGTGTAGCGAATATCCGCAAAGCTACAGGGAGACTGGACACGAGAACGCCACTCAAAGGCCTGATCGATTCAGATGCTTTACTCTTCCTTCCATCCGAGCGGCCCTGTCTGCAATACAAATGCCTCTCTATCTCGCTCTCCCCATCAGTATCACACTCACTCCTCTTCTCCTTCACTTTCTTCCTTCCTCACTCATGCACAATCAAACAATGTGACTATGTGCCTTATTTGCTTTTTTTCCAGACATCCTAATAAATGCACACTAAGCTTGCTATAAAAAACGTTGGCGGACAAAACGTATGAGGGAGATCTCCGTGTTGGCTTTCAATATTACTTTCTCTTATCTAGTGTCATACGTACACGCAGCAGACTCTCTTGAGCCACAAAAGCAATTATTGTCTTGTTTCAGTTCTCTCCCTTGATTACTCTCTCTTTTTCCGCTGGCTTCTCGCCGTTTTTAATACCCACTCCAAGGGTGGCCAGTTTTACATATTGTGTGTCACTAGACAAATATAAAAGGATTTAACATTTAGTAGGGTTTAATCCAGCACAGGCTTTGTGTCTACTTAAGCCGCCCGAATCAAATCTGATTGCAATAAGGCTGCAGCGACTGACCACAAACCGAATGCATGCACATACGGCAAGGCCTGCGCGATTAATCGAAAATCAACCCGAAATCGCAATATGGCTTAGCACAATTATGAAATCATAATGGCTGTTAATTAAACATGTGCGCTGTGTGTTTAAGGGTGACTTTTACATGCAAGCAGCTCATGATCTAATGTTTTCAGTGTTTCAGAGCTTCGTGGTTCACAGAAAACAGAAAATTTACAGTAGTAATATTTGTTATTTTTCATATATTTTAAAATATTTTGTTAATATTAATAAATGATAATCATAAATAGTTTTAAATAATCTATAAATATATTTATGCAAATTCATAAATTTGTCCAAACTGTACAGCCCTACAAACAAGCACAAAAACAACATTAAAAAAATGTTGGAGGGGGAAAAAATGTGGTAAAAAAAAAAAAAATTTGTTATACAAAACACAATAATGTCTCTAAAGCATTAACAGATCAGCTATATGATGTATATAACACTGAAAGAAAAATGAAAGTTTGCTGTATAGACAGCATAATGCAAATTCTTAATCCTTGGATCCCTAAAACAACAAACAACATCTAAGGCAGTGCAATTAAAATCCATGCTTGCCTCTTTTTTTTAAATAACTAAGGCACTTTTTAAGGTGCAGCCATCTTCAAAACCATGGTGACCATTGCTTTCTATCATCTACTGCAGCACTGACAAAATCAACTAACATGCCTCAGACGCGTGTGATTCAATTCAATCTTATC
This sequence comes from Rhinogobio ventralis, assembly GCA_039654625.1. Lineage (NCBI taxonomy): Eukaryota > Metazoa > Chordata > Actinopteri > Cypriniformes > Gobionidae > Rhinogobio > Rhinogobio ventralis. The sequence continues at coordinate 17,600,224 of CM077203.1, forward strand.
TAAAGCAGAGCTGCGGTACTCTCCAAAACAGAGCAGGGAAGGGGTCTGCTGGGTTATTACTGAAAGAGAGCTTCAGCAACTGTGTTTTCAAGGACCTTCAGCAGATAATGCCTCCAACCCGATTCCACTGGGGCAGCAGTGGGAGGGGGGAGGGGCGTGGGGGGCAACCATCACACCATTCCCTACCTCCCCCCTCCTAGCAAACACATCTCCACTAAGCAGAAGAGATGGAGTGGAGAGAGGAGATTGGAAATTACGCAAATGGCTATAATTTGACGTCTTCGCATTAAATAACCAAGCATACTGCTTGACCTTTCAGTTGCTGCTAAATAAATGAAAGACACAGCAAGGATGATTTAGAACTACGGCAGCTGTGATATGGAGCCATGGTTTGCCCTCCACCGGAGTGTTGACATTTCCCCCCAGTCTCATGTACAACCAATTTCTAAACAGCAGGTGAAAGAGAGGCCATGTTTACAGCGCAGAAAAAAGGTTATTGCTCTGGTCTAGGCTCAATCTTAGCGCCTAATAAAGACCTAATGTGGACCGTTTCGCTGTTTCTGCCACTCAGTGAAAAATAAAAATAAAAATAAAAACAAAAACAAGAACCACGTGTGCGCTTTGGAAGACTAAGTGTGAAAAATATGACCATTTCAAATACGGTTTCTTCTGCATTTTCATCAAGAAGCAGTGAATTTACTTAGTCAAGCACAGCAGCCAATGAAAATGCATTTTTCTCATCCAAGTAGTGGATGATGTGACATGTTTACGCTATGCTGAAGCACTATTTTCAGCAACGCATACAACACATATTGCCAAATACAGTTTGCTGTCCAAACAGCATGGTTATTTAATGACAAACAAAACATCAACTTGAGTACGACCAGAACTCACCGCCAGGTCTGTAAACAATGTCATCCTCCGTAATGAAGGAAGTAATCTCGCCGTTTTCCGTTCGCTCATAGCGCGACTTCTTCTTGGGCAGCTTCTTCTTGCTTTTCTTGGTGGCCTCCTCGGCGGTGGCGGCCCCAGGCGTTTCGTTGTCGTCGTCCTCACTGTGTTCGCTTTCAGCATAGTTCTTAGCACCACCCTCCAGCGTGCAACTGCGCCGGGGCCGTGAGCTTTCGCTCTCTCGCGTTTTGTCCCGCTTCTCACGGTCTCTGTCCCTATCTCGGTCGCGCTCCCTCTCCCTCTCCTTGTCCTTCTCTTTGTCGGCAGTCATGATTCGCCACGTGCCTTCTTCTGTCCTCTCACGGCTGGGCCTCCGTGAAAGGTAGACTGTGAGCCTGGGCTTCAGTCTTCTGAATTTACCAATCAAATCCAGGGAAAATTTGGCCACACCAACAACCCCAGTGTTTCAGAAGAGCTGAAGGGAGAAAATAAAAAAACAATGACATTGTTAGAGGAGTTAATGACGTGACAATTTGTCCCATCTATTAATTTATTTAAAAATATAGATTAGGGCTGCAACAACTAGTCGATGAAAAAAAATGACAGTCGTGTTAAACTTCAAACTTCACTGAACAAGCGCCGGTGCAGTGGGTGAGCGCATGCGCGTCAAACAGACAGAACACAGTCAAGAGGGAGACATTCAGCGCAAAAACATTCATTTATCTGAAATATCTGCTGTTGGACACTAAATTTAGGTTTAAAAGTCAACATGTAATTCACGTATTATAGCGAATGTGTGTGTTTTCCTGCAGAACATTCCTCTTATCTGCTATCACTGAGTTTGTGTTTTTTTGTTTTTGTTTTTCTTTAATATCATTTTAATGTAGGGATTTAAACTCCTTTTGCTTAGTAACTTTTTTTGCACATCATGTATAGCACAAACATACCCTTACGAAAATTAAGCGTTTTTATTATAATAAAATCATGTTTTTGCCGTATTGATTACCACTTGTATAACCACACAAATACCATATAGTTAAACTATGGATTTGAAGCAAAACTATAGTTAATTTGTGGTTACCATTGAATAACTACAATAACCCTGTTATTTATTTATTATTATTTTTGTTTGTTTTATTCAATGTAAAACCATGGTTATTTATGTAATGGTAGATATATTCACTATGTATGCGTTCATAGTACTCAGCTGACACGTTTGTTTAAAGGACAGCATTGGGCAGGATGTGGAATAGTGACTGACTGACTGACTGACTGACTGACTGACTGACTGACTGACTGACTGACTGACTGACTGACTGACTGACTGACTGACTGACTGACTGACTGACTGACTGACTGACTGACTGACTGACTGACTGACTGACTGACTGACTGACTGACTGACTGACTGACTGACTGACTGACTGACTGACTGACTGACTGACTGACTGACTGACTGACTGACTGACTGACTGAACTCTGCAATGAATTTCGGAATTAAAATTCATTTTGATTTATTTTGAAGGGGCATCTAATGTCACAGTGATACAACTATTCTTTTATCATAGTGAAGTAAAAGGCCTCATTTAAAAAAAAATGTTTTTCATATGGCAACAAACAAAGTGCAGTAAAAAACCTGTGCAGACATGATTCAGTCAATGTCAACAAGCCTCAGATAATTTGACCTTTTTATGACAAGGCACAGTAACTATTGCATTAATTTAAAACTTTTTTTGAAAATAATGAAGATGTGTATACTCATGCATTTAAGCCATGTGAAAAATATAACTTTTTACTTGATGGTTACAACATTAAACATGCTCTAAATGTGCTTTTTATGTTCCCCAACACACAGTGAGATATTTGTAAAACCAAGGGCCTGTTGATACTCATGCAATCGGTTTAATCAATCACAGCCAGCGAGCAGCGTTGTGACGTCGCACACCAAAAGGAACATCAATCGGCGGTCTCTTCCACAGCAGCAGCACACATCCTCAGGAGAGCTCTGAGCAAAGCTATATCAAAAAAGCACAAACTTCAAGCTGCCTGCTCTATTCCCCAGCTCATTTCTGCCTGGCGATGAAAAGCACCACTATGTTTCCTTGTGCACAGTGACCTAAACAGGATTCCCCACTGCATTATCAAATAGGTTCAGCTGCACGTTTTATAGGGTATTAAGCTTATATAGACCTTTGCACAACTAGCCAGTTCAGGCTATCGAGAATTTCTTAAAGTAATACATTAAACTGGAATAAGACCCGGTGCTCCCTCCAGGCCACAGTGTTTGTTGGTTGTGCATGCTGGTCAGGCTAACTACAGCCTGGCCAGAGGCGGCCCTAGCACAGCGATCACCCGTGGAAATCAGAACAGACAGGCATGGAGAAGAAAACCTGGCAAGAGACTCAGACAGAAAACAGCTTTGGATCAAATCCTGTTTTTACAACGCTCGCTGCTACTTGCCTCTTTTAAGTCAACACTCATGAAAATAAAGATCAATCTTCCATTGGCCGAAAAGTGTGAAGTGAAAAAACAAAACAAAACGAGACCTCTAATATGAGAGAATGAAATGGCTGCATAACAATGAAGTGCACTTGATAGGGTCCACAACACTTTCCCCCTCTTCAGTTAAACGGGAAACTAAAGATTACAGCCTCTGGTGCAGCTAAACCTGACAACTGCCGAAAAAGCTACAGCGAGTGAATTTGAAAATGTGAGGAGCCTGCGGGAGGACAGCAGCAGGACAGAATTGGGCTGTTTGTCAGTGTGAGAGGTGTGTTTATAGAGCAGGTATAAAAATGAAGAGAAATGGCTTATGACAGGCACACTGGTGCAGTTGACAAGCAGCCCCGTCAATGGCAGCCTGTCATCTTGAGTAGACGGCAACTGACGGGGCAGCTGCTCCCCTCATCAACCTCAAACACTACAGACTGATTACAGAGCTGTGCCGCCACGTCACGGCCCAATTAATCACCTTATGATGAGTTACCATGCTGACCGCCAGTCTGAACACACAAAAACACACATATATACATATATGTTCCCATATACATTTAGGGTGTTTTTCTTTTTGCATGTTTTTCCTCAAGTCAGCTTGAATTAAGGCGAAACTAAATATTTTCAAAATGTACTAGTCAGCGGGTTGCTAAAATCTCGACGACTAATCGATCAAGAAAGAAGTCCAACATTTTTGGATTGGATGGATGGATGGATGGATGGATGGATGACATTAGTCAATCAAGCATTATATTATGATAAGCAAGCACTATTTAATGATATAACTTTAGTAATCAGAACTAAAACTTGATAACACATGAATGCATATTTTTCATTTTTACTGAATTAGGGCTGGTGGTGGTGCTTAAAATACTGTTGGTCATTCAGTGTTTCTGTAATAAAATAGATACAGTAATTGTCTCTCTCTCTCGCTCTCTGCGTGTGTGAGAAACACAGCACTCTCAGCAAAGCGACAGCAAGTCGTGCACCTTCACGCTAGAGTTTACGGTATGTCAAATACAGGTAGCGCATCCATTGAGCTGAATTGAAATAGTACAGATTGCTTGACAGAGCAAAACTCTCAAGCGCTCAGTCAAAGTGTTCAGCGAGTGAAAATACACCTATGCTTTACTTATACTTAGCCTGTAACACACACAGGCGAGTAAAATCTAAGAATTTATTAGCCAATGGCTAACGATAGATATTTAGTCGCCCAGAGTGAAGATTTAGTGGTCCCACTTTATATTAGGTGGCCATAACTACTATGTAGCCAAATGTACTATGTATCAAAAAATAAGTACAATGTACTTATTGTGTTCATATTGTATTGTAAAACACTTTTGCTGATATTGAGGTGGGATATGGGTAAGGTTAGGGACAGGTATGGTGGTATGGGTAAGTTTAAGGGAAGGGTTAGGTGTAAGGGAAGTGTCAACAGTGTAATTATAAATGTAACTACAGAAATTAATTACAGATGTAATTACATGCAGGTATTTTTTAAAAATGTGAGTACAATGTAAAAACATGTATGTACACAATGAGTGCATTGTATCAAATTATTAATTTAAATGTTAGTACATAGTAGTTAAGGCCACCTAATATAAAGTGGGTCCGATTTAGTCGTATGTGCGAGTGATTTACTCACATTGTAGAGGGTTGCTTAATACAATGTGACAACGGCAAAAAACATGAGATTAACTTCCGGGAAGGTTTTACAGTGCAGACAGCTAAAACACAGAATATAAGTACACTAATTAATGCACAAATGCTAAAAATTCAAAGAAATTCAATTTAAAAAAGTCAGTAAGTCAATATCAAATTGCTGGATGAGAAAATATAATAATGTATACTAGCTTTCAAAAGTTATAAATAGCAGTACATACAAGTAGAACTGTGATTAAAAATGTAAAAAGTAAATAAAAATAGGGAAAAATACATAAATAAATAAATAAATAAATAAATAAAATAAATATATATATATATCACAAAAACACTACAAATGTAAATGTGTGGTTCTCCAATGCTTTTAACAAGCAAGTTTGAAGTCCAGTGAATAAGCCTTTATTTGGTGGCAGCACCTTACGATACTATTTGTTTATTATAAATTTTTTCTGGAACAGTACTGCAAGACAATTAAGGTGTCATGACAACCCTTACTGCATCTACACTCCATGAGACGAGCGTTGTACAACCTTGTGCCGCGCGATAAATAACTTACTACTGCAGAAAGGCCAGCGATCCACATGTAAAAGAGTGTCTTATTTATACTAACAGGAGCATAAGCAACCAGTGATAAGCAGCGGCTGCAGTGAGGTTCACAGCACTGACCAGCAACAATGCACCAGTTCATGTGGCGTCTGAATGGTGACCAGGACCAATTAAGCAATGGCGAGTACTCCCCTCAACAGTACCCACAGATGAATAACGCGCTGTGGGGCAGGTGAGGCTTGAAGCCATTACACATCAATCACCAGAGCAGGACCTTTTGAAAGATACCAGCTGTCTTAATGGAAAAGGGAGGGAGAGAGGCAGGGAGGGAGAAAAATCAGCCATTTGTGAAAGCCGGTAAAAAAAAAAACCTTCAGGGGGCTCGGCCAACAGCACCTATTTTACCATTTCCATTACTGCAATGAAGTCAAGGGGTGTGAGCCAGGAGGTTTTAAATAAAAATACATTTCTCCTTCAGAGCAGGGGATAAATTAGACCTTCTCACCCCTCCAACCACACAGTTGCTCTGCCACTATTAACACATCACCTCACAATGGGCACGCAGCAGGGCTCTATTACAAAACACACTCCTTTTTCAACATTACTCTTTCATGCTGCATGTTTTATTCATCCTAAATCACTCTCCTATTACGCCAATAGGCCGACACATTCATCTCTGTGATTTGAAGCAAAAGCCAATAAAGGGTCAGGCAACACAAATGCTATTTCCCCAAGACACCCGAACTGCCAGGTGCTTCATTTTAGGGCTGTAACTAACAATTATTTTGATAATCGATCAATTTATTGATTTTCTGATCAGTCGATTAACTCTCTAGTTAACCTAAGAATAAATAATAACCATACACTCCATTAATCGTTCCAAGTTTTATTAAAAAAAATTCTAATAAAATTCAAATTTTAAAAAGTGCCAAGAATTAAAAAGGCATCTATCAGTAATACAAATGTCCATGATGGCTGCATTCATAGTCACTGTTTGAGATTAACAGCAATCTTGAAATGTTTCCTTCATTCAGCAGATTAAAGGCAGGGTAGGTGATTTGTTCCAGAAACAATTTTTGTTATGATGGTTGAAAGTCTCTTCACACCCTGATAGCAATCCCCAAGTTAAGTGCTCTAAATGTATTTATATGTAGACAGTAGGCTATATATCGTCTGTGGAAGGCATAGGACCATAAAATGTCCGAATGCAATGGTACGATGTCCTACCTGCCTGTCAATATACATATTTCCATACCTCCGCAAACCCTGACTTCACAGATATCACACGTCATCTCATGCTATGCAGAGTTAGACAGACGTCAGTCACAGAAACAGCAGCCACCTTTTACAGTTCTTCCTGAACCAAACCAACAAGCTTATGCTGTGTTCACACATAACTACTGTAATTTGGTAGATTCACTGATTTCCTTCGGAAAGAAAACCCATGACGTCACACTCTGAATGGTTTGTGACTTGAATTTATGCGTTTTAATGGCAACATCAAAGGCAAAATGAATCTGCAGCAGTCAGGTGGTACATGTCAGTGCTTTAAGTTATGTTCATTATTATTGTAATGTATGCTCTAAAACATGAGGTATTTCTAAAGCCTACCCTACCTTTAAATTATCTGCTTGAATACATATCTGTACGAAGAAACAGCTGAAGCGACAATATAAAAATATGGTGATGTCCATAACACCAGGACATTTTATCACAATTCACAGCATATTATTAAATAAATGAGTCCAATCGAGGCATGAGTTCATTAATCAGTTATTTTAAACATCCAACAAGGACTTTAAGGCCTGGTTTCACAGACAGGGTTTAGATTAAGCCAGGAGTAGGCTAGTTAAATTACGACATTTAAGTAGCTTTTATAAATGTGCACTGGTGTACATCTTGAGACAAAACAATGGCATTGACATTTTAAGGTATGTCAGTGCAAGTTGCTTTCAGTTAAAACAGCTCAAACGTGCATTTTAGCTTGGGACTAGCTTAAGCCTTGTCTGTGAAACCGGGGGTAAATGCTTTGTAACCAAATGTAGAGCGTACGTTTGAACCGCGCACCTCACACCCACTGCAGCTCTGATGGATCTGCAGATGAACACAAAATCACTTCTCAGTCTCAGTGAGTAAACTAAACCCATTATGATTATACATTTCAGTGTAGCTCTCACATTACATGACGTGGCAGACAACTAGTTGTTCAGTGCGGTTCCATTCATTCAGCGCAGGTTTGTCAAGAATGCAGTTGTGAGTCCTGAAAACGTGCAGGGGTCAGTTCGGTTATAGAATGCAGCTATCACACTCGTAAAAAAAACTAAATGCTGAACTTAACCGTATTAAGTGGCACTGCCATACTATCCAGTAGCATTTGGTCTAGAGTTTTGTTTTATGTGAAACATGACAGGGGATTAGGGATGAACAAACAGCGCAACGCTGCTTCACATTCCACGCAAATCAATGTACAAATCAACACGTTGTACCAGTCCTACTTCATTTGCAAATATAGTCGAAGACTGTTTATGATACATAATGTCAACGAGCAGACAGCAGTGAGAGAGCAAGCGACACACTTATATGGAATTTTTTTTGGTGATCCCTGATCACAGTTTTCAAACGGTGTATTACAAAATGCAGACATTTGACTGGCAAGGATTACCAAAAGCTTTCCAGAAGGAAGTGGTGAAATACACATTTGATGTGATTGTTTTCGGCGAGCAAGATTAGCCTTGGAACATATCAAACAAAACATTATCTGCAATACGAGTAACTGAGATTTATCAGACAAATGTCTCGTTCGAAGCTCATCCAAGAGAGCTACTCCGAAAACAGCTTTGTTGAAATCAATCTATTTTGCCAGAGTGCCAAAGCGAAAAGCTCAATAAATAAATAAAAGACAGACATCTGAAGCAGAACACCAAAAACAAAAAAAAAAACATCACAAATCTCTCCACTAGATTTTAGTTATTGTTGATGAAAGCATCACATTGACTCTGTATTGTGTGAAATTATGACTTGCAGCAGTTCAAATCTAATAGTTTCACATGACCACACAGAACAAGCATGTATAATCCGTACTGAAAATCCTGATTCACACCATCGGTCTGCTAATAACAGTCATCTTTTATCTGATGGCACACATTTATTCTGAAACTGTACCTGCTGGAAAAGATTGCACAGACTAAAATTCAGCATACTCTAAATCTTAATGGCCACTACTGGCTATTACTAACAATTACTCAGTGCTCCTCGATGAATGGCTCCTCTATTGATATGGAAGTGTAGTACGGTGGAGGACCCTCTTCACACGGAAACTGTTTTGACTGAGTTTTAAATTGTGCAGACAGGTTGATGGATCTTTAAGTATTACCACAGCCTGTTCTATTAAAGGGATAGTTCACCCACAAATGAAAATGTGATGTTTATCTCCTTACCCCCATCCAAGATATAGGTGACTTGTTTCTTCAGTAGAACACACGTAATAGGTAAAAAGTCACAATCTCAATTCAAACACCCACGCAATCTTAATCCTGCTGCCACTGACCCAGAGAAAGCAGTTCTCATGTTTGTAATAGTTTACATCGGTATGAAACAGCTTCACAAACAGATTCTTTTCAACCACACAGTATCGTTATTTATGTTACAAATATTCAAATTATCACAGAAGTACTGAGATAAATGTTTATAGTTTACGTCTACGGTATTAAAATACACCTTTTGTAAGTAATTTGGCGCTCAAATAACGATTGTATCGATTGCATGGTTACGCCACTAGATGGCGACAAGTGGATGTTAAAACATTTGTCATTGAATCATTCAAGAGATTCGTTCAAAAACGCTGATTCATCCAGTAATTAAATAAGTGAAGTGAATGTTATTTTGTTTAGTTGTCCTATAAATCGTAGGAGAATTGTGATCTCTATTTGAAAAAAACAAAAACAAATTGTGATTCTCAATTTTTCCAGAATCGTGCAGCTCTATCTTGCAAGTATCAATATGCATATAAGGCTAATACATAACATATATGCTTATAAAATAAGCCCCAGAGACCTGATTTGATATGATAGCAATAATACTTTCAAATATGCACTTATAAAAGTTTCTGGGGGGAGAAAAAATCATCTTTAATGTTTATCTAATCAACGTCTGCCACTTTAACATACTGTCAGATTAAGATCTCCTGAGGGCATCCTACGCAAACACTGGCTGGAAATTAATTTGGTGCATCTCTGTAGCATGTAACTACACAAATGTTGATTTATATACAGAAATCAAGGGGCTAATCTGAGCCCTGAGGAGTCAGTAAACCAGAGGCTGAAGGCTAGGCTCCAAGCAATCCGAGTATGTGAGTAAGTGGTATTGTACCAGTGTGTATTCCCTTTGCACAATTCCCGTAGGGGCCGGCTCCCCATCAGCACTTGTGTCTATTATCAGCATCATGCCTCAGAGTAACTTCATTTCACACTGTAAGCCACAAACACAGTGCAAACCACACCGAGGGCTCTCAGACGATAGTTTGTCCGTGTGGCAGAGAGGGTGGGGGGAAACGTCTGGATAGCCCATCACTGTGCTTTTAGCCTGGTCGTGTAGCCAACGAGCATTTCTACACTGGAGGAGTGCGAACACAAGAACAAGACGAGATAGTTCACAGAAAGGAAAACTTCTTTTCTTCTTTTTTTTTTAAATCAGGTCACCATTTATTCACACTCATGTCGTTCAAACCTGTGTGCCTTTCTTTCTTCTGCAGAACATAAAAGATTTTTTGTTTTTGTCCATACAATGAAAGTCAGTGGGGTCCAGTGCTGATTTGGAAACCATTGACTTTCATTGTTTGGACAAAAAATTCTCTCAAAATATATTTTGTGTTCAACAAAGAAAGTCACAAATGTTTGGAACATGAGTGTTAATGATTTTTTTCATGAACTATCCCTTTAAAATATTCTACCAGTGGCAAAACTATATTGTAATTACTGATATCAAGAAAGCTGTAATGTCTTTTCATATTCAATAAAGAGGAATATAAGGGTATGCATATGAAAGGATCAATACATATTTGGAGGAAGTAGTATTTAAGGTGGGTAAACATAGTATTAACTGCCGATCCGGTGTTTTGCAGCAGACGCGCTCTTGGCATGGCCTCACCAGAGCATATGCGATCAATACTCAAATCAATGGCAGATAAACACATACGTCACTTTCTAAATCTATCCTAGATACAGAAGATATTAACATTGCACTTCCCCACCTTCCCTGATCTGCTTTGATTCACAATACACGAATAACAGCAGTTTACAAAAGCCCATTCACTGTTTCAATAGATTCAGATAGTGTAGCAACAACACCTGTATGGCTTTTTCCTCCCCTCAATCAAAATACAACCAGCATAATAGATTTTATATTATATTATATTATATTATAATATATATATATATATATATATATATATATATATATATATATATATATATATATATATATATATATATATATATATATAAAATTTTGTAGCTAAAAGATGACATCTAAAAGTAGTCAGTATATCAAAAGCATCATGGCAGCTCAGCCTGAGCCCCATTCACAGTGAAAACAGGGAGGTCTCAGGGAAGCACTAGTCCTGACAGACACCCACAGAGAGGGGGGCTCAGCTCTGCGTCAGCTCTCCCCCCCCCCCCACCCCCCACTACTAATCATCACATGAAAAACAGGGCCTGGAGGAGAGATCTCAGTTCAGGCTTATTGTTCAGGACCTCACTTACTCTCACTGCAACGTTATTCCAAACTCATCTTCGAGAACATAAGGTTAAAGATGATGAGGATGCGGCGGCGATGCCATTAGGTCAATGCGTCAGACCATTTTCGGACTAAATTATTTAGTTATCTGGCGGTGGCTTTTTTTTTTTTTTTTTTTTTTTTCAAACACTGGCAAACGGAGGCAGATGGTCTCTCGAACAAGCCGGGCATTCAAAAACACGCGTAACGGCTCTGCCAAAAGCACCTCCACCCCAGATACCACAGGACGGTATTACCACTAATTAGGAGCGGCTTTTGTTTCTGGATGAGCCACCTCTCTAAACCCACAGCCTGACAGTCTTTAAGAGGCTCTAGTCTGAATAACACCCTCTTTGTTACTCCACCTCTCCATTTAAGGCAACTCAGCTCAAATATAAATATAAATTCTCCAGTCCTATTTCCACTGCAAGCAAGCCACACAAAACACTGTTGTTTAAAGTGGATGAAAAAAAAAAGTGTCTGAGAGCTCCTACGGTGTCAAGTCTTTGTCATGTCCTTGTCATCTTTGAGAAGACAGAATGCTCAAATGTTTGGAGGAATATCAAATCACAGCTCTATATTCTACTGCTGCTGTATAAAGTCCAAATGTGCAGCACTGTAAAAATGATTTGAGATTGTTTTCTTGCCTTGGAGCAGCAGGCAGGAGGGGAAGTGACTGGAGGGTAATGAAAACGCTGCTGAAACAAGCAGGATCAGAGCTTCCCTCTCCTCTCTGGACAGCTCATAAAACATGCATTGACTAGAACTATTACCATTCCGCCGTTTTAGTGTGGCGCGGAGCTCCCAGGAAGAGTGCACACTTATCAACCTATAGAAACAGCAGACCCGCAGCTTTTTATTTCAAACATACAGTGACGTAAAACAGCAGCCGTTTAGAGAAAAAAAAATGTGTTTACCAGAGGGAGGCACCTAAACAATAGGCTGCCGCTGCTCTCTGGGTTCAGGGTTGTGTTTAAAGCAGTGTACAGTGGCAGGCGGGAGATTAACTCGTAACGCATTCATGTGTGAAATGGAGACTTTATCCCTAACTGATAGTGTTACGAGGCTTCCAGAAAAAAAAAGCCTGATGATTTTTCATCATTTCGGAAAAACAGCCGTAATATATTAGATTACTGCGCAGAGCCTTTTGGTACGTTTGCACAATGCAGACTCTTAAAACACCCCGGTGTTTTACAACAAAGCATGGTGGGAGGCGGGCGAGGAGAGCGGGGGTCTGCCGTTCATGCAACGTGGCTTTTCTAGTCAAGTAAGCGCATTTGAAGTCAAACCGTTTCACATAGGCACCAGGTTATAGTGTGTTTATTGCAACAGAGTTGATGGATAGCTTAAAGCAGGGATTCCCAAATCATTTCGTAAGATGAACCTCTTTGACCTAAAATATTTACTCCCCTGAGGAAATGCTCCCCTTTGCATTTGGCTGTGTGCGAGATGAGTCCACATAAGTTGTTAAATGTACTTGCACCTCTGAATTCTTATATGACGCAAAATTAATGTAAACACAGCCCACTGCGAACACCCATGTAATTTGCTTTAACCTTTTTTGAACTTTATGAAAGATTATTTTATAGAAGATTCAAGTAGTGCGTGTAAGGAATTGAAAGCAAGCAGAGTATGGCTGTTCCTAAAGCACGCAGCGTCATCTGCTGTTAAAAACGAAGCTCAGAATCGATTGGAGAGAGCATACTGAAAATCTCAAAATCAATCCAGAATCGCGACGCATTGATAACACACACATATACATACATACATACACACACACCCCTCCATTGTTGACTTCCAATGTTTGACGGACCAAAAAAAACATGCAAGATATTCTAAAATGTTTCAAAGAAAAAAAAAAAGTCTTAGTTAGCCTGAGAGAATAACAGCCCCAAATTACCTTTATTAGAGCTGGAAGTAAAAAACAGTTACAATTTTCCAAATTAGAGAACAGGAATTCCTGCCACTTCTTTACACAGCCTCCATTTCCCGAGAGAGCAGAACCAGACAGTATTAAGGCACTGTAAATAGTGTATTTTACAGGTTTTAACAGTGTGCAATGATCACAGCATTATTCGGCGACACATTCACAGGCTCTGCACTCTTTAGCGAGCATTACACAGCACAGCAAGGAATGAACCTTGGGGGGGGGGGGGGGGTGTTCCAAGTTAAAATAGCTTGCAAATGCACGAGTAAGCTCATAAACAGAGCAAGCATGTTCAGCACAGAGCAACATTCATCCAAGTGTATACACATCTGTCAATCTAAATGAGTAGTCCATTGACTGCTGAGCAACTGTATTTTCCTCTAAACTGCATACTGGGCAGAGCTAATAAAAAGCTCGGCTGAAATGAAATGTGGCCTGACCTTTTCCGATCTTTCTTTCAGTCGCTCCTTTACGCAGATGTCCAGTTCCCCTCAAGTATCACGCTGTTAAATAGGCTCCCTTCTACCTTGCATCTTCTTAGCCGTGCTAACAGTATGACGGAGAACACAGAGACAATGGGACACAGGAACTAAATCAAAGAGTTCTCTTTCAATATCAAGTCAAAAAAATAAAATTGTTAAAATATCAGTAAAGCTATTTTTGTTTGCATTTTGTCTGGTTATCTTCTGAAAAAAACAATTTGATGAAGATTTACTCTGTTACCAAGAGGAATATCTTAATGAGCTCTTCAGCAAAGATAACACATCGCTTTGTGGAGCCATCACATGTTGTACATCTCTAACCCTCTGCAGCAACAGCAGATCAAAAATTCAATAATGAATGTGGAATTGCTGCAATTAATGTCTATGAGAATCCAAGCGGTCTGAAAAAAATAGGCTACATCAGTAACCTGATTAAATTTTATATAGGAATAATCTGTGATCAGCATTACCAAGTGAGCCCAAAAACAAATTAGATTTGAAGCTAAGAGCCCCATTGATCAGCAGTCATCTAAACCGACCATGAAAAGGGGCCGGTAATCCAATCCAGCCGTTCGGAAGTGGCTAAGAGAGTTGCATCTCTACAATGGAAACATTCTGTCCACAATGTAATCCATTGTGTTCATTCTGCAAGCGTTTTGGAACCTGTTCGGTTACACTAAAACGGCCCAAATCATTGCAAGCATAAACAACGTGGGGAGGATCATTTTTCAACTTGGCAACGGCTGCACCACTCCACTTCCAATGACATTTGACTGACTGACCCAATAGTGACACACAACTGTCAAAACACTGCCGCTCTCCAGAACATTCCGCACAGTCTCCGTACAATTCCATGACTCAGGCAATAACTAGTTTTATTTCATACAAGTGAATATTTAATGGTATCCAGAGTTACTTTAGTAGATCCCTAGTGGCCTGTGCTTCGGTTGCAAGACAAAAAAACGACATAAACTAAGCTCAGTAAAAGCCGATGCCAACAACTATAATCATTAACTATTCTAGCCACTGGGAGTGTGAAAAGCACAAGATTATACATTCACTACTGTGAAACACTCAAGACTGTGAGCTTTTTCAATTGATAAATTGTTAAAGGAATGAGACAAATATTAGGATAATCTTACAACACTTCGCAGCCATTTTACAAGCCAGTGCCAAGGTACAACACCAACTTCCCTATGAATATACAAGGCGATTCTCAAAGACAAACACGTGAATGAATCAACAGCACGTACACTAATAACCTTGGGCTATCTAACAGTTCCATTGCTTTATGGAACTGTATAACGTAAAAATAGCAGATCCATTTCTACCCAGTCTGTTAGGGCTCTATTTCAGCTTCCTCGTCATTAAATATTTATCCTTGCGGAGTGGCGGATTGTACTGAGGTGATAAGCACTTAGGAATCCAAATTTTTCAATCCCTCCCCCACCCATATCTGTAACCCTTTATTTTCCCCCTATATGCAAGAGACATTTATTCAAACAGATTATCTACAAGTGCTACTTTAATCGACACAGGACGGGACTGAAACAGTGCCCACATTCCCAAAGGAAAGGCGCTCTGCTGGTTTTATCAGGACAGAAATCTTTTTTTATAAATACCAAAGGGATGAAATAACTTGGTTTGAGGAAGACCCCTTTCTTTGTAGAGAAAGTTAAAGAGGCCGGGACAGGGGAATTTTAGCATCCCGTTCGGTATCTCGGAGGTCTTTGTATTCCTGACAACAAATTAAGCTAAAACAAAATAGGATACTTAGCTTTGCCAAATATGGAAGCGGTGTTCATAGCAAATCAAACATAAATTTAAGCAGCACCTCTGCTTGTTGCTGCTGCTTGTGTGAGTATTTGGCTCGGGTTGAACTTGGCATCTTACAGCATATAATGATGAAAAGATTTCATGCCTCGGCCTTGCGGGTGGTTGCTGCTGGGTGTGAATGCATCTCTAGTGGACCCTGCATGCTTCAAAAGCTTCTAGGGCCGACCTACAGTACTTCACAGGTATTCTTGGATGGACAACAAAAACATCTTTTTTTAAGGCTCAATAGGGAATGGCCTGCCAGAGGAATGGCAGTTCAAATCGGACAGGCTGAATTCCAAATGGAGTCTCTACATATGTGCTGGGAGCTCTCCACAAGACAAGAAAAGAGATCTAATAAACGTTTAGTGAATACCCTAGCTCATACACAGCCAACTTCCATCCCACAGAAGACAGAAAAATACATTTTGCAAATGAAAAAAAAAGCTTGATGGATGGATGGATGGGTGGGTGTACCTGTGTATGTCTTTCTGAGAATCATCATCATAAAGGATCATGTGACACTGGAGACTAGAGTAATAATGCTGAAAATACAGCTTTGATCACAGGAATATATTACATTTAAAAATATATTAAAATAGAAACAGTTCTTTTCATGTGTAATAACATTCCACAATATTACTGTTTTTACTGTATTTGATTAAATAAACGGAGCCTTGGCAAGCATAAGAGGTAAAGCCTTGGTAACGCTTTTTTATGTTTCCAAACATTTGACAGGTACTAAATCTATTATACACACAAATAATGTATATAATAATAATAATAATAATTTGTAAATATAAAGATGCATATAGACACACACACACACACACACACACACATACATATACACACAGGATTTCTAAAACTTTACAAAAAAACATTACATGAATCATTCACAACTCCACCCTATTTCTCAGCATATCATCATTTAGATCTTTGTATGCTTTACAGTTGCTGCACTTAGTGCACTGTGCTCTAAAACTACTATTAGGTAAACACTGCATTACTTTCATATTGTCTGTGTTAATACAGAAGAATGGCTGCAGTTTACTGTAGAGCAGCCCGACCAGTGTAATCTAGTTTTAAAATGAATGGAGAGATCATGGTGTATTTAACTGATGTGTCACACAGATGACTAACTGGCCCAACGGTGAACTGCACCGTGACCCTGCGGCAGCCATGATTCTGCATGACCCTGTGGGCTCTGACGTGCAGAGACACAAACACACTTTTTCCACTACAGTGAAGAATACAATAGAATCTAATGTCGAATGAATAATACACGATCTTAATGAATCACACAAACATAACCAATTGAGATCTGATAAGGAAAAGACCGCTTCCAGTGTCTCTAAATGGATGCAATCACTGTCCTATCCCTGATAGAATGTAGCGCTATCAAGTGGTAATGCAAATATTCAATAGCTCTGCTCTGCTTAATGGCGAATGGAGTGGGATTGTGGTGTATTGCCACAATAGAGTATAATTTCCCTCCAGCTTTGATGGAGCCACTTCATTCTGATGAAGAACAGGAGCATTGAGCTGATTCTATGACCACAGTTTGTGTTTCCACCCCCCTGTGCTACTTTTTGTCCCCCAAAATGACACAGCACAACAAGCTTGTCATTTTCAAACTTTACAATTCAGGTCTCATCGATTTATTGTAATCAAAGATGATATGAAAAGCTACGACAAATACGCGGCTCGCTCCGCCATGGGTAAACAAACAGCAAAGGTCTCCGTGTATGGTGAGGTTTTAACCTCGATCTGAAATCCCCCGTTCATTAATGCAGCGTTAACAGCCGGTTACGGCAAGTGAAACCGCAGTAGCAAAATCAATTACCTCAGCAAGTATTGATATGTCTCGCGGCCTGTTTACAATTTAATCTCTAACTTGTCAGAGCCATTATTTTCCTAATCACAACTCCCGCTCTTCTACGCCTTTGTCTCTGGCTCATGTTTAAGGGAACAAAAAGGTCATAAGCTTGAACGCTCCCCAGGGCACAGCCTGCCACTGCTGTAATTATTCCTGAGCAAGAGATGACAAATGAAGTGGATCAAATCAAAGGTGTCAGTAGCTCTTATGACACCGGCCCAGTCGCACGGGTTAAAACAGAGGTCAAGCTAAACGGAAAAACTAGTTAATGCCGCCCTGCAATAATTATGTGCGAAGCCTCTTAAAGTGACTTCTTAATATACATCAACTCTTCATAATCCCTCACTAGGATAAATGTGTAGAAGATCTATTCTGTTTATGGGGCATTCAACTGCAGGAGACAAACAAACAAATGAAACAACTCCCAATGACGTGTCCATTACTCAAAATGCATCCAATCACAATAGCGACAGAAAATATCCTCAGGAGCCGATACTAAACTAGCTAAAACGATCAACGAGGATATCATCAGCAAACTCGCCGTTTGTATCTTGGCCAGTAATCATTGAGGAACGGAGGCTGATGCATTATTTACTGGCTAATGTATAATTCAGAGTAAACAGCAGATTTAATGCATAAATAAAGCTGTGATACACCTGCTTTAAATGTTTACTCACCAAAATAAGATCTGAAAGTACAAGCATGTCACACGGTGCCTTTGAACGCGTCACTCGTTTCTTTTTTTCCATCTTGGGTGACTAAAAGTGAAAATGGGTTGCAGGTGGCGAGACCCGCGACCTGCTTTGTTCACCTCCTAGAAACATAAACGGAGATCAAAACGAGACACTCAGATGTCTAAGCACAAGATCTCAATTACTTAATTTAAAACACAGGTCTGCAGGCATGAGCTAGCGTGTTTGTCTTTCAGCGAATGCAAACACTGTAATGAGAAGTGAAAGGCGTCCATGTTCAAGTTACTCATTTCTGTTCCCAAGCAATTCCAATGTTTCTTTCATATGATAATATTGTGGCAGAAAAAAGGCTGTTTTGAAAATAATTCAATTTGTTTATTGCTCTTTGCAGCTGTTTTCAAAATGTAACGGATCATGGCAGATTTCAGAGGAAAGGTTAGCAAACAATTCATTATAAATAGAAAACAAGCACAAGAAATTCTTGTAAAAAGGTTAATTAGGCTGCTTCAGGGAACCGATCTTTTGACGTCAAACAAGTCAGTCACAATTCCCCACAGGCCACGCTATTGACCCCTGTGCTGAGGCTGGCCTACTTAAGACAGTGATAAAGACAGACAATATTCCAACAGCACCTAAAACACCTTGTGGATTAATCAACGCAAAACATGATCACAATGATATCCATTTTAAATGTTTCCTATTAGGCACAGTTTGTACTTTATTGGAGTATATGCATGCAAACAGATGCCTGAAACACATACAGGTTATTCCTACTGTTATTCCAAATGTATAAATGATTCCAAAGCAACCCACTACATACACTATCTCATTCAAATGTTTGGGGGTCGGTAAGATTTTTTTAGCGGTTCTAAAAGACGTCTCTTATGCTCACAAAGGCTGCATTTATTTGATTAAAAATTACAGTGTAAACAGTAATATAGTGAAATAGCATTACAATTTAAAATGACTTTTTCTACTTGAATATATTTTTAAAATATAATTTATTCCTGTGATGTTAAAGCTGAATTTTCAGCAGCAATTACTAGTCTTCGGCCATTTTGGTGTTTACGTAACATTTCTTATTATCAACGTTGAAAAAAGCACTGCCTTATATTTCTGTGGAAACACTGATACTTTTTTAGGATTATTTGACAAATGCACGTTCAAAAGAACAACATTTCTCTGAAGTAGTAATGTTTTGTAATAATTGTCTTCAGAGTCATTTTTCTGTGTCCTTGCTAAATAAAAGTATGAATTTCTTTCAACAACAACAAAAAAAAACCACACACACCTCAGCCATCCTGTTAGCAATGTTCAACACAATGTTTGAGCTGTGGAACATTCCAAAAGGTTTTGAGATGTTGAGAGACAAACAGTCCAACAAAACCCCTCCGTAACATTGAAATACACGTTTTTTTTCTATGTGTGGTCAACGAAATAAGACCACATGATTTTCATCATATGTTCTTTCATTACAGGCATATAACTTCATTCTTAACCTTTTCCCTCAAGCACTCATATTTCTCTAGATGAGGTAATTATTTATGCAGCCACAAATGTTTCTGGACACATAGCCTGCATTCAACTACTTGATAATGAAACTATTTATACACTTACGAGATGAGTCAAAGAGTGAAAGTCTAGAGTGCTGTTTTCTTCTGCCAGCAGTAAGATTGCACTAAAGGTTTATTTGATCTCACAGAGATATAGTGCGATCCATCAAAGCTATCATTATTCAACAACAACAGGCCTGGCTTTAACAGAACAATATGCATATTGTGCCACACAAAGACAACTCATCACCTGGAAAAAAAATTACCAAAAGAAATCCCCTGCCCTGGAACAGCTGATGTAGCTGAAAAGTAATCAGCAATCTGCCTCAAAATTGCGGATTAGTCCATTATTAAATGAAATACTTTTAAAAGAACAATTCTCCAAGAAATCAACATGCCTGACTTCTGAATACAGATGACATTTCTTGGCTTATCATGTCACCAGCATTCCTTTGTATCTCTTAAGCTAAAAATAGTGCCTTTCTGTGCCTATAGTTTTTCAGATAGATGTGGTTCAACTGGCTAACCTTACTAACAGTGATCTAGATTGCTTGTCCACACACCACAATTAAAATCACAGTATTGTGATAGTTTAAAAGTCAGAAATTAAATTCTATGATACTTTTGTATTTTTGAGCTTGGCATAAAAAAAAAATAAAAAAAAATAAAAATCCATACATTTCCATTGTATGAACAAACTGCCTAAGGACATTCTGCTTCCTATTGTGTTTCATGTAAGAAAGATAACAATACTGAGTAGGAATGGCATTACGATGAGTAAAATAATGAAATAATTTCCATAACACCATATTTATGAATCGTTGCAGGACAGTCACAGATTGTGCTCCATTCCAGCAGTCTAAGAAATGTATATCCTTTCCAAGCGAGAAATGCTTCAACTCAACGCACACTTTTCAAGATGAAAGCACTTGAGTGAGGACGGCATTTTTATAATATGTTTATCACCACAGAGAGTGTTCCTCTACAAGGACAAGGACAGAGTGAATACTAGTAAGGGTGTGCGGGCGTAAAAAGCATAAAAGACTCCATCTGACATCCCTAACAGAGCAGGAAAACAGTGGGGCCTGTGGGACCCCCAACCTCACTTTATGACCATGTGCTGAATTAACAGGTCCAGATGTCCCCTCTCACTTAACATGTGCGAGACATCTCGAGCAAAGGGCTCAGCTGCTTTAGGGCTTATTAAAAAAATATCAATTTCAATTATACCATTAACTTCTCGTGCTCCTCAAGTTTACATTTATTTGACATCAACAAGGCCGATTCTCGCCCAAGATGTACGTTTAATGCACAAATCCGACGATCCGAAGTTTCTCAGGTTAAATTCATCATCTAGAAATCAACCACCTTCTGGCATGGGTCAAATAAATGGAGGAATGAACAACAAACAAGACAAAGAGAGTGTTGCTGAAACACCATACCGTGTACCCGTGAAGCCTGAGGAATGAGTCAAACAAAGACGAGCCTATTACCAGACAGATATCAATCTGCTCTTAGTACTTGCTGCTGCAGAAGCATTCAGACAACTCAGCTGCTTGGGCTGTTTATAGTTTGACAGTGTCAGGTCCCTTTGTCACTAGGGCTATGAGCAGGCGCCTGTGGTTACTGTATCTATTATCAAGGGGAAAGTGCCAACACATTCTTGTAAACAAAGGAGAGTCTACCTACAAGTTCGCCGAGACAAAGCCCAACCTGAAAACGCTCGAGGCAACCATTCAAAACAATCGGAGCGGTTCTCAAATCTCTTTCAGAAACAAATTTAGATGAATAAGCTTTCAGTCAATCATGCATTTTGCTAAAGGTTTTCCCATGACGCAATGCAAAACATGACGTTAATTACCTCTGCCCTTTCTCCAATTCATTAAGCATAACATCGCACAGCTCGGCCCGCGTTACGGATGCGGCACCACTGAGGCCTCTCTCGGCAGACGGAGTAGAAATGTGCGACATAACACCAGCCAATTCCATCATGCGAGCAGATTAAATAACATGCCTACCCAAGCCACGTCAAACATTCAGCAGCCACCGCACGCCAACTGATCTGCTACAACACACTATGAAGAAACCCCTCTGTCAGCCCTGCCACAACACCTTTGATCAGAGTATCGCCCGTTTGATGCTTTTAAAGGTGAAGGATAACACAGAACGCATCTCTGCGATGTGAGCAATTTAATTAAACGCAAAAGGACGAACACTATCTTTTTTTGCAGGGAAAACACACAGGCTAAATGTCATTGTGCGCTTAGGCATTAAACATTTAGTAACCATTCTCGGCTGCTCAAGCAAAGAGGCAAGCAGTTGTTAAGGAAGAAGGATGACACAGTTAATCATACACCCACACACTGCAAATGAAGAGCCCAGCACTGAGATGTATTATAACGGACATGAAATACAGCATCCACCAGTCATTTAAAAAGAGCAAGAGAGCTCAGTCATTGAGCACATTTACATATACACCGATACGCTGATGACTCCAAAAAAAAATCAGCTTAATTAATCAGCTGAATTAACATGTTGTCCCAGCTTACATGTAAACCAATAACCCAGCAAAGACAAAAACAGGTTATTACCCAGTAGTGACGTCAAAACCTAATCTTTTGTGTATACTTGACTCCAAGTATTCCATTTGTTATGCGAGAAGTGATGATAAATAAATAAGCAGTACAAGCAGAAAGAGTCAGAGTTTACATACATTTCTTTCTCCCCTATCGCAAAACGCTCACTCTGTTTGGATGGGCTTACAACCACAGTAAGGACGTTTTGTTACATCACACACACGCACTTGAATAACGTGTAAATCTGGAAGAAATTAACATGTTTACATGACCATATGCATTGTCAGCTTATTAAGCATAACTAGGTTAAGAATATGGATGCTCATTTTGTTTTTTTCCCTAACCAACAACCAAATCTCGTTAATCGATCATGAACTGTTAACCAACAAGATTGTTAAATTAGAATGGATAAGTGTCTATGACCCATTAAAAACAACAACATTTGTTTTCCAGGGGTTAAGCTTTGCATGCAAATAGCAGCATAAACAACAGAACATTTTACAGCTGGACTATCATGACTAAGTGTGCGTGTGCATTCACAGCCTTTTGTTTTGTTCAAATGTAAGTTGTAATGTTGTGTTTATTTTGTGTAGGCCTATATATATTGATTTGATTGTGATTTCTCTCATATAGGATGCATTTGGTTAAGAATTAACACGGTAGTAAAGCGTGCCGTGATCAGCTTCAGCGTGCGCAGCTCAAACAGCAATGCAATAATGACTATGATTGGGACCGTCATATTGCATAACATTATAAAGAGAACAATATTGTAATAAAACATTGTGAATTATTTGGGTCATTCTGAATAGCGTGCAACTTAACTCAAGTTCACTTGTGCATTTGCGTCATTTTGTGCAGACATAATTTGTAATGTGTTTATTTTGTATCTGATTAATCTCATATAGGAAGAAGTTTGTTGAGTTAAATAAGCAAAGTGCTTCAGTTTCCCAGTGTTCATCCAGCGCCTCAGTGTGCGCAGTTCAAACAGCAACGCACGACTAATAATACATTTGATTGGGACGGTCATATTACATAACATTAATGAGAACACTATTTTAATAAATCGTTGTGAATTCATTGGGTCTAGTTGGCGTTTTCAGCACGTTGTTCCAGGAAGAGTGCCAGCACGCATCTGAGGCTGCGTTGGAGATACATTGTATTATAGATTATACTTGATTATTAAATAAGTAATTTAATTAAATGATCAATCACATCGACTCATTTTACAATCCTATTAGCCCTTTATTCAGACTAAAAACCCTTTTCATTCATTTGATGAGGAACATGGTGTTTTGAGCAGCATTTGCACACCCTGTCATGCTGTCGGCTATAAGACTGCTGTAGACGCATTCAGCATTAAGGCTAGCGATTAATCGATTAATTGATCATTCATTTAAACGAAGATCGATCATGAGAATTTGCGTAAATTGACATCCCTAATTGTCATATCACGCACCGGCAGCGAGAAAAATAGAATAAAATCATACATGTAAAAGGAATACACAAGTGAAATATAAACTGAGACAAGTACTATATGCAGAGTTTGGTTCCAAAAACTAGATCACAGAAAGAAAACCAAGACAGCAGAAAGCAGCATCCTGTTTGTTTTCTTTATTTTACTTAAGTTAGTTTACATAATGAATAATAGTTTAGCATCCAAATACATTGCGAATATAGAAACATTTAGATTAATGCCAAATGAGAGAGGTAGGATACGTGAGCCCAACACCGGTATCTTTTTCAGTATTGCTTTAAATGAAGTCATTGGCTTGACGTTTATATACATAGCTACTCTCATTTTCCATTCTGTTCTGAAAACCATTCAATTTAAAGGAATTATTGTGGAGTGAGGGGAAATAAAATAGCCTATAGCTATGTTTAAAGTGTTTATAATATTACATTTAGCTTTATTTACATTAATGTAATGATACAATGTGACTAGCGTATTTTTAACCATGCAGCAAACTTTTTCAAAATATCTTGAAAAATTAACCTACACTAAAAATTACTTACATGACTTAGCCATTATTTTTAATGTCAAAATTTGTACTGTTGGTTAACAGTTAAGCAGTAAATTATGAGCATACCTAGTTACGAACCTGCATGTAAACACACTCTTTCAGATGATGATCTTGTCACTCAGAGATGACAAGGAGGAATCACATAAGGCTACCTAATTAGCAGTATTCGAAACTCAACACTACTTAAAAAAGGGCGTAGGAGTGCTACAAACACATACAGGCTGCTTTCAAATATTAAACTTGCCATCCGTGTATTTTAAAGTAATCTAGCTCAAACAGGTTTCCCTGAGTGTAACAAAAGACAATGAAAACATTCTGTTCCTTGATGTAGTCTTTAGTTCCTCTGCAGGGGACGCTTCACTAAATGTTTGATTTCTTTCACCTCAGGCTACCCTCAAAGCCATGGCATGTGTAACGGGGGTTTATAAAAGCTTTTCTTCTCTCTCTCGCTCTCCATTTTCTATGAACCAAAGGATTAGGACAGATACTCTGTACATAGTTGTTATGATTACAGATTACTGATGTTTATATGTCTCCAGACTGGTCAATTCCATCTTTTAGCAATGTTTAATCCTAATCTTTGTGTTTTCGGTGTGACCATTTGTGGATTTCTAATTTTGGGTAACCAACAAAACTACTAGTACATTGTAATTGACCACATCTAAGCTTTAGATACACCAATTGCAATCTTGTTGCACAACTGGGGAGGAAAAACATCCCAGTGTGGGGGGATGATCACTTTTGGCCACAAAAGAGTAGCACAAATAGCTACAACTCTTACATATGCAAAGTGAGAAAACGTGGCATGGCTCCTTTAAAGCTAGTTAACCCTAGGAATTGAACATACTCGCATGAAATTCAAGTATGAACAATACTCCAAAGAGGATATACAAGATGCTTCCTCCACATGCACAGCATGGAGAACAAGATCAGATAAGGCAAGCTGTGAAACAAAGTCTTTTGTGAAACAAGACTTTAAGCTACACTCTTAAAAATAAAGATCCTTGGCATCTGTTTCCATAAAGAACATTATATATCCATAGAACCTTTCCATTGTTCAAAACATTCTTCATAGTGGGAAAAGGATTAATAGATTATTAAAATGTTTTAAAATGGTTATTTTAAGAACTGATCACTGTCTATGGCATTGCTGTGAAAACCTTCTTTCGTAATTATTATTCTAAGAGTGCACCCCCTCTTCACCACCAACACATCACTACAAGCTTGGGAGGACCATAACCGGCCATATTTGTTCCCATGACGGGCCACGGTTCACGAGTTTCAATTTAACAAAGGGAAGTTAGGCAGACTTGGCTGTCCCATAGCTGACTCCAACTGGTCAGGCAGGTCTACCAAAAGCTCTCCTCCCCTGCTCCCAGGGTTTTCAGTAAACAAAAGGGCCCTTCCAACATGTGAAGGAAAGCACAGGGTTGGGGTCATAGAAAATGCACTGTTGTGATGGTGTTTGATAATGCTAAACGCTGAGATAAACAGCATGCTTAATGTATTGAATATCCTCATTCCTCAGCACCTCCAACTTTAAATGCACCATTTATGCTACTACCAGAGCATTAATAATTCACTTAATGCTTGAGTTCCTCACTTAATAAAATGGAAACAAACAGAAGAACTAACTTACACAGAAGATGCAAGTTAGAAGGCTGAAACTTGATAGACTACTTACTAGAAAGTCATAAAACATCCTAAAAAGATTACACACTGCTTGTCTCTTTCAACAGTGAGAGCAAAAGTGAAACATGCAATAAAAAACACAGGCTGCTGCTTTCAACTTCTGAGCCTGTAGCAATTGCCAACATTCCATCTCTACCCCCCCCCCACCGCCCTCTCCCCATTTACCTTCCCACCCACTCAAGACCTCTAAACTCCCTCTTGTCTTCTTTCTTTTTGTACATAGCCAATGTCGCCAAGGCACTACTCACCCGCCAGTATGATGATCTAAGTTCCTATCGGGCTGCTGCAAACAACTTCAAACACAATTCCACGTCTGTTCGTTGAAAATGACCCTGCCGAACTTCTCGGCCTGGGCCAAAATCCAAGAAGCCGAGGGCTGAGCACTATCACGCAGATACTTTATCCTGAGAGAGCCGCTGTCCATACAGAGGAGAAACGGGGCAAATGCCTCAACAAAAGACGACCTCGCTTTACTAATTTATTCGCATTCGGACCGCCCGGGGACTCGTTTTCTGAACGTATGCGATTCCCCCTCCTCCTTTTCGCTGTGTAATAACTCCGAAAGCTTGAGTTTGTGGAGGGTAGGAAATCAGTGAGTTCGGCGTTTACAGACTCCGCTTCCTTTTTCACACACGCGCGCGCTCACACTCACGCGCTCCCTCGCTCCCTCGCTCTCTCCTCGCGCTTTCTTTCATATGCACACACAGCACGTTCGCTCTTTCTATCTCACTCTCTTTCTGTAGATCCCCCTCCTCCTCCTCTTCAGCTGTTCAACAGACGCATCCACATGGCTGACCTAGTCTTTCTTTATCCAGACACTAGTGAAGGAGAATTACCCCCCTCCCCTCCACCACACCACACACACACACACACACACACACACATACACACCACTTCTAAAAAGCGAGCAAAACAAAAACACGGACTGGATTCTAATGATTAGCGGCGCCAAATGATCGGACGGGAGTCGTGATTGATCGTAAACCGTGGGGATATGGTCGGTAAAGAAACTGCATCGGTAAGCAAGACGTTGAATCCAGATTCACACGGCTGCTGTAAGGAATATTAATGTCCATGCTGACGACTCCACCTTCTGTAGCACTAATAACAACAAATAGATAATCATAGAAAACACACGCCAATCCTACCGTTCAAATAAGCCACAGATTCCAGCTATTGATTTTTTTAGTGTCCAATAATGAACGCCCAGTTTTTATTGCCGTGCTTCGCTGCCAAATGATTGGGACTGAGAACAAAACAACCAGTGAAAATTAACCATACATTGTGCGTTGGTGCTCTCATTCTCATTTGCATATTCACATAATGAATTAATTACTCCGTTTCCCCCCGCCCAACGTTGAAGCAGCATGTATTCACAATCGTGCATATAAAAAGAAATGTGCATTCTTTGTTTCCATGCAGAATCCAAATAATTTAACAATTGTTATAGAGTTGTTATAAGGATACCAGAGATTAAAAAGGAGAAATCTTTTTTTTTTTTTAAACAACAAAAAAATAATTAATGTTAATCTTTGTATTCATGTTGGTTTCAAACATCTGTGAAAACCATTTATTCCACTTTCTACAAAAATATGTATTACAAGTAATAAAATACTTTCCTTGTACTTTAAATATATATTGGAATGAGGTTTCAAACATTTTATTTCAAGAAAAAATAATTTTCACAAATACACAAGTCATGAATAAAAGTTTTTTGAACTTTTTTTTATTAAAATATTTTTTGATATTAAAAATTAGTAATCTTGCATAAAAAAATATGTATAATGAAATGTATAATATAAATAAACAAATGTGATGAGGGTCTAAAGCAGTTCACTATGTTTTCTTGTCCCAGGACAGAAAAATCACTTCCTGCATATTTTTTTACCCACTTAACCTACTTTCTCTCTCTCTCTCTCTAAAAATCCGAGCAGTTACACCAACAAGACATGTTTGACTTTAGTGAATAAATGGCTTTTGATTGAGTAATTGAAAACATGTTCATCATAGCAGTATTTCTTTGTATGAATTAAAATGTTTATTTAAACTTAGTAGGCAAAATAAATGTGTAAAAAGTGTCACATCATTGACCCAAATACGAATGTGCAGATTCTCAAAATCGAGAAAAAAAAAAAAAAAACAGTAAGAGTAATTTTCTCTTCACCAACATTATATTTGCGGAGGCAGCTAAGATCAATAGGAAGTGAGTTTGGTGTACTGCGGGCCCTTTATTGTGCTGCAAACCATGTAGCCTGTCAGGTTTTCAAAAGGAGGAGGTGTCCCTAGTGATCCCAGTGCTGGCAAACGCTTTCCAGCTCCAGGGGAGCCAGAGACAGTGTGACTTCTGTTTCTCCTGACAATCCTTAGCTCTGCCATGCACCCACACGTACACACGCACACACACGCACACAACACACACCAGCAGGCTACCTCCTCCCCTCTTGGAAAGCGTTTGAGCTTCACATTCAGGCGTATATTTATTACATTTACTCAAGTGCATCCATATTTATCTCCCCGAGCCGCCCTGATAGCACTTACAATGTGCCCAACAGGAAACCTGAGTCACTTGCTTATGCGAGATCCTTACTGTGCACAGGGAAGATATTTAGAGAATGCAGTTTTCAAAGAGATACCAATCATTGCTATCAGCCAATGGGAGATTAGCTACTGGCTCATGAGAAAAATACACAACAATGCATTTGACATGGTGGCACACAGTTAATTATTGCTAAGAAATGAATCACGACGGAAGGTGTGTGTTCGCGAGCCGTGTGGGGAATGCCTGAACAATGTATAGATCTTGTTCATTTGAGGAATATTAAATCATCGTTATGTTATGTGCAAACAAACATTTCATCTGGATGATTGACGCTCATGATCGGCATGGTAAAGCAAATACGCATTCGACTGGTATTTCACAAAATGCACTCGGTAACAATCAAAGCCACCCTGATGGCTCTAATAAATTTTCAACTAATGCATGCTGTAAACTGTTCAGCATTCTGACAGATTTATCGAGCAGCGCGAAAAACACAAGCTGAAATGTAAGCCATTCGAATTGCTTTACGAGACTGAAAAGGGAACCGAATTTGTGAATGCTTTGCATTTCATGCACTCAGATGGCTGTTTCGCAGGCATTCGCAACAGCAGATGAGATCCCATTATCAGGCAGACGAGAACTCCACCTCCAGGATTTCACAGCTCCTCTGTTTATCACATGGCCCTGTCAAGTTGGGCACCATTAACCGATAATGAAAGGAGACAACCGGTGCTGTTACAAGCAAAGCATTCTGCATTCTACAGGCCTAAGCATGTATCTGGGAGGCTGACTATGTCTATTCAGTTCTTCTCTGCATTCAATCCCCATCACAATGCCTCAGCTACTGTACCCTGACCCCTTCACACCACTTGTATTATTGAAGGTTTTAGCTTGAGATGACAAGAATTAAAGGAATATTCCAGGTTCAAAATG
The DNA here is from genome assembly GCA_039654625.1 of Rhinogobio ventralis. Lineage (NCBI taxonomy): Eukaryota > Metazoa > Chordata > Actinopteri > Cypriniformes > Gobionidae > Rhinogobio > Rhinogobio ventralis. The sequence goes on from CM077203.1 coordinate 17,629,697, forward strand.
AGGTAAGCTCAATCCACAGCATTTGGGGCATGATGATGTTAACCACAAAAATTTATTTTGACTTTACAGTGAGGCACATACAACAGAAGTGAATCGTGAATAGTATCACTACAAGATGTAAACATGAAAAAAAAAAAAAGAATTCAGAGTAAAGTTATATAAAATTTAACTTTGTTGCACATTATATTTGACTATTAAAAGGAGGGAAAGACTGTAACCAATACAGATTCGTCCTTACTGATTTGATGAATTTGAACAAAAGAATTAGACATACATGACATTTACATTTATTATGCCTGATTGTCTTTCAATGAAGGTATTTGAAGACTTAAAATGCCCTGCCATACTAATATGTCAGCCAGTTGCTGGAAAAAAAAAAGATGAGAAAGAAAAGATGACATGGTTGAGTAAGCCAAGCTTCTGAGCGCCTTGGCAAGCCTGGGAGGCCCTGGCCCCTTAAGCACTCATATCTAGTAACTTCATTTAATGCATTCACCAGGGATCAGCAGACAAGCGGAAGGGAGACAGAAAAAAGAAAAACATTCAAAGCAAAATTTCCCTGGTATAAGGTTCGGCAAGTCATCGAGCAGTAAAAACAGCATGAAGAAATTAAACAATCTTTCACACCATTTCAGAGATAGACAGGATTTACTCCACTACTTATAAAAAAAAAACACATTCTTCCCTGTGTCTTTGAGGAAATGATGCTGCCTGAAACAGCCCATTTCATAGTGATACAAAATAACAGTAGTCCAAAGTGCCTGAAAGTAGAGGATGATCTCAGCAGCCGTTGCCTTTTCTTTTTCTCGCCCACTTTTTTTCCACCAGAGGTCATATTCACACTCTGATGCCTGCCATCGGGAACAAACACTCGTGCTTCCCTTCAATAGACACCAGCCACTTCCACCCCCATTTACTTTTCCTTCAGACACACACACACACACACTCCATCAGCTGACAGCCTCTCTCTACTAGCAGACGAAAATACCTTGACTTCAATTTGCCGGCTGCCATTTTAGCATTCTGCCACTTTTATGATGAGACTATTTTACAAGTTTTGAGACATGGGGGTTGGACTTGTGGGGTGAAAACAAGCAGAAAAAAAAAAGTAAATAGCTTAAATTTAAATGTATTTTACATTATGTACTGCTTCATCCTATTAAACAATGACTCAAAGGAAATGTAATTGGTTGGATTGTAGGATTGAGGTTTGGATCAGTTTATAGTACGTCATATAAACATTTTCCTATATCATCTTATCAAGGGATTCCAGAGTAATCTGTGCTTTTTGACAAGCACAAGATACTAAAACATTACAAGCCCCTGCTTTTAAACAGTAGTTAAATAGATAATTGCCTTCCAACCCATTATTTAACATTATAAACACAGCACAAGAAGAAAGCAAAAGTCTTTTGATGTGAGGCAGGAACGCTCAATTTCATTGTGGCAAGCTCTGCATAGTTATATTGTTTACTTTGCCATTCATCCATATTTGGCAGACTTGCGAAACCTCAAACCCTGCGACACTTCGGCAAGGTTATTTATCGAATTGCCAAGCTACACAAACTCATAAAAATCCATCTTTCAAGGGACAGTTAGATTTAAAAACCATCACATTAGGAAAAAGCAACATAAGCATCCACAATTCCAGATGTGTTGCTGTCACCCGGCAAACAAATTAGATCAGGGAATGTGAAGGGGAGGTCTATGTGTCTTTCTTCTCACGTAATTACACAGCGCAGAGCTCGCTGAGAGACGAGTGGCAAACCGCCCTGACAGGCTGACTAGTTTTCAGCTTCATGCTTAAACTCATACTCAGATCTAAATGAGTGGTTACTTCTGAAAATAAACACAAGCGTTTGGCCGGATTCATACACAAGGGTTTGCCGATTTTTAAATAGCTGTGAAGCTCCCGTGTGGACGCCTTGAATTTTCTCTTTGTTTGCCGGTGGTAAATAGTCCATCAGGGCAGCAACCCCTCCCTTCGCTGTTCTCTCTAACCCTCTTGCTCAAGACAGAGGTATAAACACACACACACACACACACACACACACACACACACACACACACACACACACACACACACACACTCAAGTCTCCCCAGGTGCTACTTCACTCACCCCCTGATTGTACATATATTAAGAGCACTCACTAGGGCTGTCTCAGGGCAAGAGCTGGCATGCATTTGTCCAAGTTAACAAAAAAGGCTTAAAAAAATATTTTAAATCTGGCATGATAAGTAAAATACTTGTTTTTATACAATTAAATACAAATAAATATATAAAATAAAATAATATAAAAAAATTAAAAAAATTATATATATATATATATATATATATATATATATATATATATATATATATATATATATATATATATATATATATATATAAAGTACAATACTTAATTTCAATTGAACATAATAAAATAAAAAGGTAAAATGTTATGGAAAGTTAAAAGATTATCCATTTGAATATAAATAAATAAAAATATAAAATGCATATAAAAATAAAAAAGGCAAACAAATTTTTTATAAATTACAAATGAAATGTTTATCCAATTAAATATAAATAACAAAAATAAATAAAAAGCTTAAAGAATGTACAAAACATATTGAATTTATCCATTTAATATAATTATAATTATAAATATAAATATAATCCATTTTATAATAAATATATATTAATTTATAAAAAATAATTTAACTATTAAAAAAAAAAAACACCCTTGGAGCCCTTTCTGGGATGCCAGTGTTTCTAAAGGGTAAAATAAAAATGAAGTGAATGGAGGATGTTGCTTGAAGCTCCTCTGTCCAGATCCATTAGATCAAGCCGCTAGTGTCTGCCATGTGAGAAGGCAGGTTTACAAGTCTCTCACTCTGCCACCCAATGGACAGTATGAGAAATTGCACCACAGTTCCGGTCTCAGAAAAAAAACACCACCACAAAAAACACACACACACACACACAAATCTCCCTGAGGTTAAAAAAGTAGTAAAAGTACATTCATGTTGTGCTGGAATGTGGAGTTTGATGACTTTTATAGCAGTGGGAAATTCTGAAATTGCTGTTGGTGATTCATTGTTTACTTCTCACTCCAGACACCAGTGCCAAGTTGCTACCATCAGCCATACCCAAAACAGAACAAGATGGTTTGGGTGACTAACAAACCACATATATAACTCTTACATATTGTGAGCTGCCACACAATGTACAGCGGACGGAAATTTTCAATAGATTGCGAAGTAATTAGCAGTGTAAACTGTCTATAAGATTGTAAACATTTGCTTGGAAATCAAAAAATGAGAGGAAAGGGGAAGAAAAAAAAAAGAACATATTCCTCCGCTGTATTAACATCTTAAAGCCGAAGAGCTTAAAGCAAAGCATTAAGGCTATTGTCACACAGTAAATGCTCTCAGCAGTATCTTACACTGTTGTTTCAGCAGTCATCATGCCCTAGGCTGTGCTTACCAGCTGGAAAACCATTCAAATGCAGATGAGATCATACTCAATTGGAAAGGTGTGATTTTCGCACTTCTCTCGCCCCGTCCTAAGATCTCACTGTCAGTATTGCACCCTCCACGCGCCCTCGTAACGCTCGTCACAGGAGAACGACAAGGAATGATAACAAAATGGGTTCATCTTAGATGTAGTGCCCCAAAACGCTCACAGGAAGTACAGAGGGAGCATTGTTCTCCCTTTACATCAGGTACATTCTTCCAGATGGTAGAAAACAAACCCCACAATACCAGCTACACAAGCCTAGCTGAGTGAAACGGTGTCACAGTCACTCCGCTGGGGCACTGAATCATCCTGAACGCTGACATCTTTCCAGCGATGTTCTCAACGCTGAAGTCAGCATGCATTTAGGGTAGTTGGGTGTGTGGGATCGTGAACGATTGTGAAAATCTCAAGCAAAGACATCATGACAGTTGTCTCCGTAGCCTGTCTTCGTGTCACAACAGATTTCTCACATATCATCATGCTATCAGTTAAGGAATTACATGCAATGGAGCCTTCTTCAGCACAGATGTTAGAAAAGACATGGAGAAGCTGTCTTAAAATCATTTCAAAATAAATAATGACTATCGTTTTAACTTTCTCATGTTGTTTCTAACCTGTATGACAACATTTCAACTGTTTGTCCATGGAAATAAAGTATTTGGGGTCCAAAACACAATTGAACCCTACTGACTATTGCCATCTCCAAATAGCTGTGGCCAATGTCGATTCTCATTTTATTATGAGCTCTGTCACATTCTCCTTTTGCTAGCAGACTCTCCTCTATTCAGTGGAGATTTGGGAATTAGCGTGCTCAGTGTCAACCTTTCTCACTGGCTGTGACAACTAATGTATGCCAGAGCAACTTTTCTCTATTTGCGGATATGACGAGACACACAGGCGAGTGATGCATGTACGCAATTTCCCGCGAAAACCATCCTGTCAGGTCTAATATATAAACACATATAATAGGCTTACCACTGTGAATCAGGGTAAGACAAAAACAGGTTTTGGAAGAAAGTTTGATGATGTATTGACTAATTTAACTTAATTTTAAACAAAAATAGTTCCATAGTGTACAAGGGAGGTGAATTTTGGTCATTTTGAAAGCCAGGGTACTTTTAATTCATAATTCAACCAAGTATTTAAAGTATTTTGTTCCATTCAGTTGCCCATCCCTACAATAAAACACAGTAAAAGCAAGAGAAGGAGAGAGAACAGAGAGAAAGAGAGGGAGGTATAACGAGAAAAAGGGAGACGTAGCCAGCAGAAAGCCAATTATCAAACTCATTAAGTAAGCCGCTCTGGTGCTTTAAGAGGCACTGCCTCAATATCATTGCTGGATTTATTACCGTCATTTGCATCCTCTGATGCAGCCTGTCACTTTTCAACTAGCTAACAGGAGGGGTCACATCAAAACAATCACATGCATCACACATGGGTCGACATGCTTGCGATGTGGGTGGCATTGAGAACGGACAGCAGTGGTATAGTTGTGTTTGTCATGTTAAACAGGGTGGGGTCAATCAAACATTATTACAAGGACACACATAAGTCACTGTTAGCATGAGGAGGTAAAGCAGTGATTCCCAACCAAGGCTACCACAGTGGGTTACAGGTTCAAGGCACTACCGAGTAGGGCTGAATGATTTTGGAAAATAATCGAATTGCGATTTTTTTTAACCAATATTGCGATTGCGATTTAATATGAGATTATTTTTAAGCTCTTTATCTTCTGTATTATTCAACAAAGACAAGCAATAAATTGTATAGTAATGGTGGGAATCTTTAGGTACCTTACGTTCTGATTCCGATTCTGGGAGTCACGATGCGATTTCTTGAACTTTTTTTCTTATTAATTAATCTTATTAATAAAACTTAATCTATTTTTATTTTAATTATATATGTAATAATAAGTACTTTTAAAAATAATTACACATTAAAACATGTATTTAAAAATTTTCAAATATATAAACTAATATTGCTTCAAAACATAAAAGCTAGTAAATAATAAAGAGGAACAAAAAACATATTACAATCAATGAACAATGAGTGCTTTCAGTATTTAAGAGTATCTGAACTGTGAGTGATTTTTCTCAGCTTTACTGTTGCTTGATCATTAACGATGACATCATAGACAGCGGGAGATCTGCATTTACACTAATGCACAGGATCTCTTTTGAATTATAAGATGCGGTTTGTCCTGTCTAATTCCTCAAAACATTACTGACTGTGTTTACATTCATTTTGCGTCATAAAAGCATTTTGAGACGCGCACAGCCGCATGCGCGAGCACTGCTCACAAAGCGGTGCGAGCATTTGAACCTGAAAGCCTTCCGTCAGTGAGTTTCCTATTTTTAATATACAAGCACACTGCATTCCAAACGACATGAATGAAGCCTTCGTAGAGCATTTGTAAGGAAAATACCGGCGGGCGAGAACACGCTAACAGAACAAACTAATACAGTGTGTAAGCTAAACAACAAGCAAAGTTTTTCACAGCGCATATCCTGTGCAATGAAGCCCGCGAACGTCACTGTAATTCGCTTCAACCTTTTCGAACGTTATGAAAGATTATTTTATGGTTCGAGTGGTGTGTTTGTGTGTGTGAGAGAGAGAGGGAGGAAGTGGAAGCAAGCAGAATACGGGTGCAGTTAAAATCTAAGCTCAGAATCTTTTCTCCCTCCCCTATTGTATAGTATGACCAACACAAAATGTTCTTTCCTTTAGGCCAGGCCTGTAGGCGTAACGTGCCAAGTTGATGTTTCTTCTGCAGACTGCTTTACTCTCGCGTGTCACGTGACCAGAGTGTAATCGTAGCCTTTGCGGTTAGAAAATCGTGTTTTATGATATCGCGATATTATCGCAAATGCAATTAATCTTTCCTACTACCGAGAAAGATTTTGCGTTAACCGATAGAAGTTTTTGGCTCAATGACATAATGCTTTTTTACATTTATTTTTTATAATCAAAAATATAAATGCAATTCATACATACCATGACTTTCATACACCAATGAATTATGTACAAGCTATTTTTAGGGATAAAAAGTAAATAAATAAAAAAACATGGTGATACAACTTTCCTTATTTAACAATGATGAAAAAAAATAATATTAGTTTTAAAATATTGATAAAACAAATATTAGAAAAAAATGTGATTCAAATGCGTACACACACAATAGAGGTTGAACTAGGGGTTTAAAGGTGCAGTGTGTAGTATTTATGAGGATATATTGAGAGAAATGCAATATAATATACATAACTATGTTTTCAGTGGTGTATAAAGACCTTACATAATGAACCGCTATGTTTTTATTACCTTAGAATGAGCCATTTCTATCTACATACACTGCGGGTCCCCTTACAGTGAAGTCACCATTTTGCGCCGTCAAGTTTCTACAGAATCCCCTAAATGGACAAACTGCTCTACAGAGCGCTAGCTACACTCTGCTGTCTCAGACACCATCTTTGTCCTGTGTCGGCCACTGTAGCTTCTCTATGTGCTTCGAAAGGGATGGGTGAGCGGTGGGCAGTTGCAATTCGCAACCTCACCACTAGATGCCTCTAAAATTTACACAGTGCACCTTTAAGTCGATATTTATGTCAGGGCTCAAAATTAACTTTTTTACTTGGTAGCACTGGTGCTCCCAAATTCAATTAGTTAGGAGCACCAGCAAAAATTTAGGAGCACCACAACTAAAATGTTTATACATTATGTTTAAGTGTGTGTGTGTCATGTGCAAGTAAATCGGTCATTCAATTGTCAGAATAAAAAAGTTGCTTGTCTGGAAAAAATTGTGTTATAAATATAATTTATTCTGAAGCAATATTCTCACCAGTGTTTTACCAGTTCTATATTTAAATCTGCATATTTGTGATTTACCCAGAGGGCATTTTTTTTACCTTTATAAAGGGCATTTTTTCCCTAATCTTATTAAATGTGTGCTTCATCTTTCATTTTAAATTTGATCAATAAATTAAATTAGAATAAGACACTATAGGGCTGTTGGCAATCAAATTAAATAATTGACACTGAAAAATTACAATTGCATTCAATTCATATTATTGGATTCTTTTAAATATATTTTGAATATACAAAATAAGAAATGTTGGAAAGAATGATGCTATTAAAACATGAAACTAAAACACCAGTAGGTGGCGCAGTGACCGCCTTAATGAGTGAGTCATTGAGTCATTAATTCAAACGATTCGTTCAAATGATTCATTCAAGAATGAGGCAGTTGTTAATGAATGGGTCATTGAATCTTTGACTCAACTGATTCGTTCAAAACACTGAATCATTCAGTTATGGAACAGTGTTGCTGTGAGATGCGCTGTGGTTCTGCACTGATTGTTTGGAACTATTTTCGCTGCTGAAACAGAACAAAAACAGTCAATATTGCGTCTAAAATGTAAGTGACTTGATTTTAACTGGTTTATTGAACTGTTGTATGTAATCAATGTCACATTTTCAATCTGTGTGTGCTAGCTCCCTGTCACGTGACAGCGGAGTGCAGTTAAAGGGAGTGATTGACGGCTAATGTTAACCAACCTAAAGTCTGCTTTAAAGTTAAGAGCGTAAAGATGAAGTTTAATTGGTTATGTGATAGAACGGTGGACCGGTAACTGTATCAGCTCACAGCAGGCACATACTGTGCAGTAACTAGCGAACGTTTTGTAGAGAAAGGAAAACCTGTCGCACCTCAACAAATATTTGCACTCGCACAAATGCTCCCAAATATTTTTTGAGGTCACACAGATAAAATTTCGGGTGCATATGCGATCAAAATGTTTGCAATTTCGAGTCTTGTATGTGATTAGAGTCGACTAGTCGCTGATGACGTCATTAATGAACAAATACGCCTGAACCTCGAGCTGAGACTCAAACGCGAACGGAGCGTAAAAGTAGACGTTAAAGATTTTTTATCCTGTTGCGCCCTCTATAGATTATGATCAGTGACTAGTCGACGTCAAGCTTAAAGCATGATGGCAGAGCATTAAGTCGACTAGTCTGTGCAACCCCTAACACACACACTTTGTGTGTGACCACTGTGCAGAAAAAAGGATTTATGACTTTAAAATAAACATTTTAGGGTTGTCAAAAGATTAAAATAATTATATCAAAAAAAAAAAAAAAAAAAAAAAAAATCTATCTTGTAATTAAGTGTACTAAGAGAGCAAAACAATAATAACCATGCTAAATTATATCTAGTACAATATGATTATTAAGTCTTTCATTAAAAAAAATATGATTAAAAGGAGCATGTTTTTGGCTTGGGTGTCGATGAAGAGGTGCTTGACAAATAGCAGTTGGGAAACATTGCTTTATAGGATGGTGAGCAGATCGTATGTGGTAATTGATTCAAACAAAGGGGAGTAAATGAGAAGCATCATATAGGTGTTCTGTTGGCATCGGCGGTGGAAAACAAGAAGATGTTAGAAAAGGAACAGCTGGATTTACAGCTGTAATGCTGACTAACCTCGACTGCATCTCCGAGGACCTGCAGCCCTCTTTACAGGCATTCACAGTACCACACTCTGGGGAAAGCGGGGAAGAAAAAAATAGACAAAAGAAAAGAAAGGAAGGAAATAAATCATGAATGCATGAGTGAGCAAGTGAATAAAAGCAGGCAATAAATGAAGAAACAGCATCCAGCCATCGGGGCTTTATGCACACGAGGAAACAAACTGAAGATTAATGCGTCACCTGGAATTAACGCTGATGATTTATTTAAAAATGTCTACTGCTGTCATAAACAATGAGGGGGGGAAATGGAAGAAAAGAACAGCATGCAAGTTAAGCAATGGCCGCTTTCACAGCCACTTGATTTGCACTTTAGAAATGAATCCAAACATGAACTCCCTTTAGAGACTCGATTTGCCTCCCCCCTCTGCCACCTTAAAAACACACACACACAGACAGATTTTTATCCCTCCTCCACGCGCCTTTAACTCCCATCCTGCACCTTAAGCAGCTCTCCCTCCCAGCCAGAGCTGTGGAAATAAAAACATCAGGACCTTGCCTCACAGCACCTGTTCAAAAACACTGACATTTTACATTCAGCATTGTCGCTCGATGGAGCATCCGAGCACTCGCAAGCCTTTCAGAGAGAAAACAGAAAGCAGCTGGAAGGGCTGATTTATGAGGACTGAAACACACTTACTGCTAATCACAAACATTTCACACAGGAGAGACAGTGTTCCCTTTATCTGTGTGTGTCTGTGTGTGTGTGTGTGTGTGTGTGTATTGTGCTAAGGTAATATTTAGCAAGCCCTTGACCAAAAGTGGGAGGAAAACAACATTCTCTGGTTGTGTATGCTTTGAATTTGTCCAAGCATATGGTCTGCTTTGATTTAATACAGTTAAAAAAATATAAAGCGCTGTTTCCCCAACACACGCCTGTGACATGGCCGTTGGTCTGCTAAACAGTCTCTGAGCCTCTGAGCCTCTGGGACATCTGTTCCACAGAATTAGAACATTTAGTCGGCTGCAATTACTACAGATAAAGGTTATTAACTCACAGGATTAGATCACTGTATTAAAACATTGGGCTTTACTCATAAACAGCTGCATGCTCACATCTGTCCATGTGTGTGTTTCTCTCTAATAGTATAGTAAATTCAACAGCACATGATGTATAAAGGGATGGTTCACCCAAAAATCATTTTTTACTCGCATCAGCCCAAACTTGTATTACTGACTTACTTTCTTCCAAGGAACAGTTTTTTTTTGTCTATACAACATAAGTCAATAGGGTCTAAAACTGTTAGGTTACCAACATTCTTCAAATTATCATCTTGTGTTCCAAAAAAGAATGTTCGGAACGACATGAGTGTGTGTTTGGATGAACTAAAAGCCCTAACTGTGGCTATGTTCTAAACATCACCATAACTATCATACTATTGCTGAAGTATGTAGTATGTATAATGTGTACAGTATGCACATTTTCAGTATGCATAGAATATCCAGATGACCTACTTTTGCCAAAAAGAACAGTGCACAAAGCATATTGTGTGGAAAACTATATCCCATAATGCAGTGCTCTTGACTTGACTATTTAATTTGGGTCATCACACTTTTAAAGCAATCGATGAACCAAAAGTAATTACCAAATGTCAAGACATTTTTACTGACAAATCTAAAGACATTTTACATAATATTGAATAAAAACAAAGATAACAGTCATGAGGAAAAACCTAGTCAGGTCATATGACGACAACGTAGCGCACTACTGTTTAATGTTCAAAACAATAGAGTAATGCCCTAGTGTTTCACTTACTATTTGTAAAAAAAAATAAAAATAAAAACCTGCAGTATAGGTTATACTGTGCACTGTGTTCAGTATTCAGTAAGTAGTGAGCTTCCATTCTGAACACAGCCCCTGTCTTCCTCCAGCCATCACTTGATATTGATCCACAGCAACATGGCCGTCGAACACAGCCATGCACACAGAAAATAACCTGACTGAGAGAGACTGAGATAGAAAGGACGCTTTAGCCTTGATTTGAGTGGATCATATTTTGAATATTTCATCACTGATTAGCTGGGTTATTTTTGTTCAGCCACAGTCATTGACTTGTCATGGAAGGAGCAGAAATACAATAATGATCGACTCAATATGAAACAACATTCACATCACATTTACCCTCTGTGATGTGATGTATTTGAATACAGAATATTCAGTGTAAAAACATTCTTGCATAAAATGATGCATGAATAAAATTTTTACAATTTTAAGGTTTTACAATTGATATATACCGAAATTCGCTGGCTTGTATTTCTTTTCAAAGGAAAACTTCACCCTCATGTTTCAAAACTGTATGATTCTGGCTGTGTTTACACTGGCACAACAAAAACAAAATAATTTTTTACTCACATTTATTTGCATCCGTTCTGAGCCATTTCCAAATGTTAAATCAGATACATGTCTGATATCCGATATCTGACCTACGTCTAAACACATATATATATACACGATTCCCCTTAGAATTCCAAGCCACCATGAGGCGTAAAATGTGTCTTGCGCTCACACTAAACGCACACCTTTTTTTATTGAGGTGGAAACTTTATAGTTAAGAATACACACACAGACACTTTCAGGAGCATAGAAACTGCTTTTCAACCTCTGCCCCATGAATTTTATATATAAAACAGCTACACTACTAAAAGCTACATTATATATATATATACACAGGTGATAACTTTGCTGTTTTTGTGTAAAAAAAACAACAAAAACAAACCTAACAAGCTTCACTATTACATACAGATGCATACAAACTCACAATCTCTCTCTGATCTGATAATTCAGATGACTTTTTGTGAACTTTTTCATTGAAAAGATCTGACTCAAAAGAATGATTCGATTAAGAATCAGACACTGCGTCATGGACACGCAAGAAGAGCTGCGATGGACATCAATATTTTCAATGAATAACAACTAGTCCGTTACTCACACAAAGCTATACGACTTTTAAAAAATTGGGATGCATCGTATAAGTCAAATGGACCACTTTTGTGATACCTTTTATGGTGCTTCTGAAGCTTTAAAGCGTCAACCTCTTGTTTATTATAATTGCAGTCTTTCTCCATTTGTGGTCAGAATGAACGTCGTACAGGTTTGTGGCGTCATAAGGACACCAGAAAGCATCTTTAGCCAGCTGAAAGCGCTCTGCTGAAAACGCCTCGCTGTGGGCGCTTGAGAGCGTTTTGGTAGTGCAGCGTTTTCTTCATTTGAGACTCTTTGCTTGCTATGATACAGAATATCCGCGGAAGTGTTACTAGTATCTCATTTCACAGATAGTTTGTTTCTATATAAAAATGTCAATACAATGTAAAGTATTTGCTCTGGCTCTTGTTTTAAATTATTTTATTCCATTATTAGGCTTGCTGTCATCTGTTGATGTTGTACAAGCAGAATGTGGCATTTGTCCTGCCTCTCCTCCACTGTGATTGGACAGCTGGGTAAAAAGTGACAGTGATGAGATTGTGTGTGTGCGTCTGTTTTTTTTTTTTTTTTTACAAAAACAGCTAAATTATCACTTCGTTGCTGAAACATATAAATGTAGCTTTTAGTAGTGAAGCTGTTTTATATATAAAATTATAGTAATGTTTTGCTCAAAGTTGAACATTCTTCAACTCTCGGCGACCAGTAAAAAACGCTAAGTGTTCCACGCTTTTAGCGTGAACTAGACAATCAGCGCCTCGTTGCGCTCATGTCGTTCTAAAAACGTGGTGCTCCCATTGAAAACAATTGGAAAAATATGCCAGCCATGTAAAAAGACGGTTTGTTGGACACACATCCTTAGGGTGAGTAAATGACAGAATTTTCATTTTTGGGTGAACTACAAAAGTAAACAGTCAGTAGAAACGCCTAAAAACACTTTGATGAATAAAACCTCAACAGCTCAGTTCACTAAGTGCAGCAAGTCTGTGAATGACTGCAAATGGCTGAAAACAACTGACCTTTTTTAAAGCAGCTTCAATCTCATTATGCAACTCATCTCCCTTTTTCTCTCTAAACTGTCTCTTTTACTTCCTCTTCAGAATCAGCTTTAGAAATTCTTCACCTCCCCGCCTGCCGCGGCCCCTGCTTCTCTGGCTGATTTCAAACTCTACTGACAGCTCTCATGACTAAGGCTCTCATGTCAAACACCATTATATCAGCCATCCATTCATTCCTGTAACACTGCTTTAGTGACATTTTCAAGCACTTAGCAGTGCTGCAGTACTGTCTCTGTGCTACCTCCTATTTCAACCCAGCAGCCGCCAGAAAACGTACATTATTCAAAAATGCAATCTAGATTGTACTTTAAAAAAAGCTTAGCTTCCTTTTCCAGGCTGGTGGCTGGGATTATAGGTTTAAATGCTCCTGCTTTAACTAGATCAGTGTGATTTAATGCTAATGCTCTTGGACAAAAGCTGCTGGTGGCTTTTTTAGACCACAGCCAGTGGTCTCAGTTTGCCCACAGGTTGCAGAGCATCTCAGGGGTTTGTCACCCTAATAGAAATGTAGCATTTTGATGCTTGAGGGAAAAACAAAACAAAACAACATTCAAAGAAAAAAAAAAAACAACACATAACCCCAACAAGAGTCATATAGCCTTATATTGGAAAAAGAGAATTTCCAATCCTCTGCACTGAGATGTGTGCTCTGGTCACCGTTGACCTAGGAGAATCTAATGGAAAGAAAACAGATTACCTGCTGATTAGCCTGTATTATGGGGCAGCTTTAACCTTTGTGAAATGGACTGCCTGTTCTGTGCTTAGCCAAGCATGGCTCCTCGTCTTTCCCAGCAGAGAGAGAAAAGTGCCACGACAAGCCTACCGCTCCCTATTAAGCAAGTGCTCTGAGCAGTGAGCCTTGCACATCCATCAGCGCACAATGACACACAGTCCTGCCATCCACCAGCCTCCCTCTTCTTCTTTTTCTCTGAGAAAGAGGTGTCGTGTTCACTTAGTTCTTCTGTCTTAGATGGTGACAGGACATTATTTAGAATTTTGAGTGCTGGTGGCTGTGAGGCTGTGAGATGATAATCCAACACTTGAAAACACAAATAAGCACTGATGACAGACGAAACTAGGCATGTCAATACTCAATGATACTTGAAAAGCAAAATGTATGCAAACAACAAAAGGTCTTTGAAAGGTTTGAGATGCTAGCTTTTCACAACACAAAAACCACTCTCCTCTCTCAGAACTGGCAAGAGACTTATTAAAAAGCAGTAGTGCAAAAATCGACACCCTGATGTTAGGGTGTGGGTGGTTTCCAGGGCTAAGGATAAGGTGAGTTTTTGCTAAGGTGTTCTGGGCAGTTGCTTACTGAACCAAGTTCAAAATAGTCCCTTAAGGCTCTTTGACATTCTGATTCTTAATTGTGCTATTTTTTATTGTATTATTATTATTATTATTATTATTATTATTACATACTGCAATATAAAATGAATAATGAATATAATATAGTTAATAAAGTGAGATTCAATTAGATCATAACAGGAACAATGTGTGTGAATGCAAGATTTGTTTTATTCTGTTCACTTATTGATCGTTTAAAAAAAAAAAGGACTGTAAAAACAATATATTATAATCAGTAGTGATCTTAAAAGGTCAAGTAGTGTGTAAATAATCCATGGTACAAACTGTGGGATGTAGTATCCTCAGGGTTAGGAGTTTGTTGTAATCCCTACCCTTAAGCAAGTTCCTTAGCAAGTACCACTAAAAAACACATTTTGTCTGCAATAAAAAAAGACCTATTGTTATGCTAATGACACTTAGATGAAGGACTTTATGACCAATATTTATGCCAAATGTCATACAACTCAAATCATTCCCTTTCTATTACAGAAGCTGAGCAGAACAGAGTGCACTTATCATGTACAGTCTTGTTCATTTAATTTAATACCACGACGACAGATGGCAGCCCATTTTCCATTTGACAATTACAAATTGGCCTTAAAAATAAACAGACAAAAGACGAGACAGGCGAGAACTGTTCCAAGTCATTCAAACACCGTTCCACAGCCCACAGAGCCTGACCCTCTCCTACACCAGTGCCTCACACTGCAAATAAATTCAAATCATCGCTCGGGCCGATGCTTATTCAATCCAGGCTAATATCAGTGCTCTACCACACTGGCCTGATGGCTGACATTTAACATTCCTCGGCAGCAGAGACGGAGGGGGAAGAAATGAACCTGCTTATGCGCCTTGACACGGTGCCCTCTGCAGGAAAATAAAAACATGGCTTTCACTTACTGCCAGCCTGTGCGCTGAGCCTATACATCACCCCGGCTACAGAGGAGACTGATCCAAGGTCAGCTCCATTTCCTCACCGTGCTATTTTCTATCACAATCACAGAGCGAGGCCCGGAAGAGACACGCTAACACAATCATCCGCACAGAGACGGTACGGATTGCAAACCACTCCAGACTCCTTTATGCAAGCTATTGACTCAGCTGCATAAAAGGAAATAGGGTTAGCATGCAAACGAACACTGTGCTAAACAGACTACAGGTTGTGTAGATCTCAATCTGTACACCAAACTATCACAGCACGTCTGAATTTGCAGTAAACATTAAAATGCTACAAGAAATTTACCCAAAGTGACTTTATGAGGGACCATAGTCCACTCGAATCTCACAAGCAAACACCATTAATGCTGAGCAGTACGCGCGCTGATTGCTTGGCTGAGCAGTTGGTGTGCGTTTGAATGTGTGTGGGTAAGGCTCTGAAGTCATCACAGTACTTCACGGTAGGTTAACACTCAAAGTGCCTTGGGAAATAACATTTAGGCTACATAACGCTTACTTAACACAACTTGGATTACTCATACCAAAGCCAGCGTTTCTGTGGTCCAACGTGTAAATGACCAGGGCAAAAGCCAGATAAAGCAAAGCACTGATGATCATAATGCAGCTTGTTTATTTGCAATATAAAGAGATGGGAGGACAACGAAAAGAAAACATTATGTATGAAGAGCAGTAATTGGATTTTACGTTGGTTCGAATTGCAAAGAATATGAGGGAAGGAAATGTATTCATTGACGAGCAGTATGCAAGATATACCAATAAGCAGATAACTGAAAAATGCTAAAAATACTAAAAATAAAACACTAACAACTGACATCAATAATTTTGAATGCTACAAGTGAATTTAGCCATTATAACATTATAATTCATAGAAATTCATTCTGAGATTTGATAAAGATTATATTTAAAAGTGTCAATAAATTATTAGGGGTTTTAAAGGTGAATTTTAAGTGAGCATTAGATGACAGCAAAGGTAATCTAAAGGTAAAAATAGGGTAAATTAGCAATTAATTATCCAATATCAAACAATACAATAAATGATGAATAAATAATCTAATATCAACCGATAACCAATATGGTACTACTACTGACATATCATGCATTCCTATTTCTTACCAATTAAGAACTATACCATGTCACATGAACCACTTTTGCAAGCAGATCTGAGTGAAGTTCACTGTTGTGCACCCACGCTTGGTTGTGCAACCAGACTGGGGTAAAGTAAAATAAATAAATAAAAAATTCATGACATTCAGTTTCATTTTCAGTTCACAAATAGTTTGCATTATTATTTTACAGCATTCAAGCACTGAACTTACAGTACTGACACTATTCATCCTCTTGAAGAAAGCACAAGGATTTAATCTGATTGTCTGATCAGGAAGAGCTCTAACAAAACATCCCCAAAAATACTTCCTCCCATTCAGTCGTCCTTTCTCTGCCAGTTCTCCAACTATCTGTCTTTCTTTTTACTTTACAGCTTTGGCCCTTGTACCTCCCGCCTCTTATTCTCTCTAGTAGGCGAGAGCTGTGGCCTTCCTCCCTCCCCCATCAGCCATCTCTCAGGGTGAAGCACAGTGGCAGATGGGGAACATACTGCAGCTGGCTAATTAAAGGAATCTGAATCTTCAATTAAATATCCAAAACACTAGACCTGTCACCTCTGTGGAATTCTTTCTGAACACAGGCTCCAACATGCTTTGTGTAACATAAACCTATTCAGCGTAATCCAGCATGTGGATGAGAGCTACAGAGAGAGATTATGAATGAAATGACTCTAAATGCAGAGGGGAATTCCTCACCATGACCTCAACCCTCTGGCTTTTTCATCTAAAGAGCATTCCTTCATAAATTACCCACTTAAAACACACGCCATCCTGTACCATATGTCACCACCTACTATACTGATATATCCAAACCTCAATGCTGAGAACGTATATAGGTTGTTGTTGTGTTTTTAAAGATAGGGTGTACTCACACTAGGCGATCTGAACCGTGCTCAAGCATGCATGACCCCCAAAGTCTGGTTTGTTTGACTAGTGTGCTCGCTCCATACTCTGCCCCGCTTGAAGAGGTGTGGGACAATTGCACCAGGGCACAGTACAAGGCAACTGTGCCTAGTATGAGTACACCCTTAATAACATTGTAATGCACCAAATTAGAAGGTAAAATGGCAATAAACATCTTTCAATTGAGTCGTCTTTAAAAGCTGCATGCAAAACCAAGCATACTATGTGACCAGTGTAGTTCAATTCACAAACAAATGACTCTTATGAGATGTTTTTTTTTTTGTGAAATCAAAAACACAATGCAACCAATGTAGTCCAATTCTTGAACAAATTACTCTTCCGAGCTGGTTTTTTGTATTGAATCAAAAACATACAGAGCAACCCATGTAGCCTAATTCCCGAAACAAATGACTCTTAATAGTCAGTTCTTTTAACTTTATCAGTTCTTTTTCGATTCAAGTGATCAAAAATATACAACGCAACTAATGTAAAAAAAAAAATTACTCTCATGAGCCAGATTTTAACTGATTTGAAATCAATCACCCCAAAAAAATGCTCCTAAGAGCTTGTTCTTTTCAGTGATTAAAAGTAGTATGAAGCAGAGCAGGACCGAGTGTTGTGGGAACTAAGCAAGGCCGCTGGAGCGATTGCACAACACATGCCTCGCAAGCAGCGGGACTTTTATTATGCCACAGTCGCCGGCGCCATTTCCGCTTTTCCGGGTCATGAGTATGAGGTAATGCAGCTCTGTTTATCATATTAGATACATTTGAGTGTGTTATGACGTTACTCTGTGCATTTGCTTGGCGGCTGCTATGACACTTGTTGCACACTGCAGTAAGAGTAAAGCGTATCTGCAAAATAAAACCGGAAACAGAGGGTAACGCAGATATGACGCAATTGACAGGCGACACCCTCACACGTCCCGGTTCCTTGGTTAAAATAGCAATTTTCTCACGATTTACAAATAGTTGGAAACATTTGGGATATTGTAAGTACTCAACTGAACAAAATATATAACACTGGCCTAGTGGTTTTTGGATATTTTACTGAAAAAAATGTTACATAGTGCACCTTTAATTGGAATCAAATCAAGGTGGAGAATCAGAGAAAAATATCTGAAAAATATAAAATCAATAAACAACTCCTCAACACATCTCACATTGCCTCATACTGACTTTTGTTGAAAAGAAAAGACTTCTGATCGCTTTGTCTTTTTTTGCTGTGTGAACATATCCTGAAGTAATAACAGTGATTGCAGGAAGAAACAATTCAACTGCTTAATTATCAGCTTATCAACGTGTTTGAAAAAACATCCTCGTCTGCACATACAGGGAGCGACACAAATAAAATATGTTGTGTGTATTTACCCTTTCCTTGGGGGTTAACCATATGAGCACATCAATCCTATGAACACCTATGCTCTCTCTCCTCAGCACCTCGATATCCCTGCAACTGACACCTAATCTGCCACTCACCAGTGGGATTGCTGGGATAGCTGCGGCCCGAGGCCGATACCCGCAGGACCCTCTTGATTAAACACAGCAGTTGGGTTTATGACAAAGAATATAGCACCTGTCACGACACCTCCCATCATCACTCATTTAGCTGATAAATATAAAACTTGCGCAAATGTAATTAGCATCAGGAGAAGTAATAATATTTTTACATTCTATGTAATTTAGATCAATATTGACACCACAGCGCAAGAGCACACAGCCGAACATCAATAATTTCATTGCGTTTGTTCAGATATCAGGGAGGCAGCTGGAGACAAACACCCTGTGGGGACCAATGAGAGCTCTGCCCCTTCCTGCCATGGACTCCACTGTCTGTTTTCCTTCTTTCTACCTAAACAATGGGTGTCAAAACCTTCTGTCCGCTGTCCTCCCCCATCGCCTCCCTCTATTTCTCTTTTCAGATGTTTGCTGTCTCTCTCTGTGATAACTGCACTAGCACATCTATTTCAGAGCGGATCCAGAGCTGGGTTTCCAGACAGGCTCAGGTAAAGATGATCAAGATAACAAAGGATAGGATAGGAAGGAACCGGTCGGTATAATGCCCAACTTAATCATTTCCTTTTCGGTCCCCTCAGTGGCCTTCAGGAGCTTTATTTCTGACAGGATTCAGTGCACAAGAGCCCGTGTCAGGGGAGTTTACCCTCAATTAAGCCCAGGTAAAATAATGCTTGTTCTGGGAGTGGTTGTGAATACATTACACCCTCCCGTCACCCTTTTGGTAAAGTGGTCCTCCGCATATTGGATGGAAGGAACTTCTTTCTCTGCAGGTGTAAAATTACACTTCTACCAACTGCAGTGCTTAAAAATGGCGGAGAGTGATTTTTCTCCATTAAGCTTGAGGGCTAAGCCAAATGCATCACCTGAATTCTCCAACAACCCGCTGAAATTACAGGTTCATCTGTGGTGCTATTTCAGAACACTTATTAGTTTTTCTCAATGGATAAAGTACTTCAAGTGTTTATCCTTTCCTTCCCTCCCTCACTGTAACTGTGGTTGTTTTCCTTGGTTTAAAACCTGGCTTGCACAAGCCATGGATGTGTGAAATGGTTTGTGAAGCCCTATATAATTAGTACAGATTAAATATTAAAATTCTGCCCGATATGATAAGCCAATAATTATGGCTAAAATTCTTTACTATTCTGTCTAAAGCCAGGTTCACACTGTATGATTCTGACCACAATTTGGCCATCTGAGAAAAATTTTGTGAATCCTAAAACATTCCTTGGATCCTAGACATGTTCACGGACAGCCGATTAATGACCATATGCGATCAAATTTAACCTTAGACGAAATTTTGGCAGTGTCAGAAGATTTGACTTTGGCTTCTCCTACGACAAGAGTCAAATCAAAAACCAATAGGAACACCCAACCTGATGACGCAATTGGTGAGACAACAACAAACCACCACTTGCTCCACACTCATTGTCAGACTTCATTTTTTCCAGTTTTCTTTTCAAGAGAAGCCATGATCAAAGTTAATGCTTGAGATTGTTTTTGTTTGTTAGCCACCATTTCTATCCCGCATGTAAATGCAGCTCACAGTCACCGAACGGGTCATGGCTTCATAAAAAAACTGGACGAGTCTTCTTGCGTTTATAATCCGTTTAGAACACGCCTTGACTGCCATACAGTCTGACATTAATGACAACTGAGATCCCACAGTGTGACATGGCTTACAACAGGGATCATTTTCTTACAGGTCTGACAAGCAACAGTCATAAAGGACTATTATAAATCGTACAGTGTGTACCTGGTTTAATGTTAATGTAATGTAAAATATTAGTATTGTAATTTTTTAAAGTGTCCCAAAAATGAAAATGATAAAATGAGAGCCATAATTTACTCACCTTCAAGCCATCCTAGGTGTATATGACTTTCTTCTTTCAGCCAAACACAATCGGAGTTATATTAAAAAAATATCCTGGCTCTTCCAAGCTTTATAATGGGAGTGAATGGTACCTTAGACTTTGAAGTCTAAAAAAAGCACGTCCATCATAAAAATATCAGAAATTATAACTTTATAAACTATAATCACTGGCTTTCGGTGACGGCCATACGCGAGTTGAGTTCCAGTGGAAGAGTGACCTCTGACCCAAAGTATGACACAGGAGTAGTGTAAAGCTTAGGTAAACGTAGAGTAGGTAGAGTAGACCTTTCGTGGTTCAAACGAATAAAACTCAAGCTCCTCTGACATTTCTCTTTAAAAATTCTTAAGACTTTTAATTAGCACTCAGTGTTTTGTTTTGCTCTATCCTCTGTGCGTCCGCAATTGTCAATGCGCCATGTGACGGGTCAGAGGCTGGAAGGAAGCCAGTGATTATAGTACATGAAGTTTTAGATATGGATATTTTTCCTACAAAAACCCATCGCTTCACAAGTCGTTTATTAACCCCCTGGAGCTGTAATGGATTACTTTTATGATGGATGGATGCACTTTTTGGGCCATTTTTTAATACTCTGATTGTGTCTGGCTGAAAGAAGAAGGTCATATACACCTAAGACGGCTTGAACGTGAGTAAATTATGGGATAATTTTCATTTTTGGGTGAACTAACCCTTTAAGGTTTTATTATAAATCACAGTATAAAATATTTTTTACAGTGAAAATTACACATCATACATTATCATAAAATCTGCAAATTGTGAAACACTATTGAACTATTGACACCCACTGACACTAGCTCATCATGAATTCAAGAAATCCTCACAGGTGTCTTCTGCTAACACCACAACAGGAGATCAAATAACCAAATATTAAGACAAATATAACTGCTACAATTACAGGGCCAAGCCCAATATGGCCATTTTTGGCATATTTGGACATTGGATTTTATTAGGAAACTTTTGAACATTGCACAATTTACATGGTTAAACACTTGAATTTGGCTACACATTGAATTTGATCAAACAATCTTCAAAGCTATAGCCTGTTGCTTAAAGCAGCATGCCACTCATACAACGGTTTGTTTCATTTTACAAATACTTTTTTTTTTTTTTTTTTTAAGTTTTTGAAGGCAGAAGGTTTGAAGGCCTTTGCCTCTAAATGACACAACATTACACACAATTTTATAAAGTTGCCCCACATGGGACTTGAACCCACGACCACTGGGTCAGATGCCTGTTTGCGATTGGTTTGGGAATTGAGTGCACCTGTTGCTCGTCACAGGATCTGATTTAAGCACAGAGCAAGAGGTTGTCGGTGCGGCTGCTCAGCGCCTGTTTAGGAGCAGTTTGGCACTACAGCGCTCTTATCTTATGTTTTGTTGTGTTGTACATTCATTCATTGGCATGGTCATTGCTTCATTGGTTGCATCCATTCACGCGCAAATCATACTGATTGACTCACTGATATTGACTTTTCATTATGTTATTTTGTTTAATAAATATTTTGCTTGGATTTATTCCGCTGTGTCTTCTCCCTTTATGTTGCACCGTTGAGCCGGGTGTAACAGCATGCTAAGCTAACTAACATAAGGTTCAGGTCTCATGACCTGTAGGTGGCGATGTTCCCAAATTTCAGATCATGGGTCCGATGAAGCGTACCAATTTTCGTTTCGACTGATCAAAGTTTGGCCGAGATACAGCCTCTGAACCAATTTTGGGTTGACCTCGTTAAGTTTGTGACATCATAACTTTTTTTGGACCAGTAAACCATTTCTGTGCAGCTCGGTCCAAAGATCATCTCTGGCAAGTTTTGTAAGAATTTGACAAATTTTGAAGGAGGAGTAGCAAAAAAAAAATTCTCATTTGCTTCAATATGGTGGACAGTCACATGCTTGGAAAATGACAAGTGAGATATCGTTGGAATAAACCAAGGAACATAATTGGAAAATTACATTTTGAATTTTGTTTTCAAAAGTTATAAGCGTTTTTTGCAAAAAAAAAACTATATCTCTGGAACACTAGGTGGTGCTGTATTGAAACTTCTCAGGTACTTTCAGGACATGCTGTCGGTCATGCATACCAAATTTTGTGCAGATGTGTCAAGTATTTAAAAAGATATTGCAATTTATGACAAAATTCAAAATGGCGGACACATGGTTTATCCGATCCTGGCAAAATCTGTATCCACGGATTTGGCATGACACGAGGAATCCATAGATTATGATTTCTGACAAACTGTTCAGAAGTTATGAGTCATTTCTGTGCAGCTTGGTCCAAAGATCATCTGAGCCGAATTTGGACTAAATTTGACTAATTTTGAAGGAGTAATAGTGAAAAAACTGAATACTCGACTTTTCAAAATGGCCATTACTGTAATGGGCGGAGCCTTAATGTAAGATGTTGAATGTGATCAGGATGAAGAGAGGAATCAGGAGTATTCATTTTAATTTTTCTAGATCAAAGGGTTCAAAAGTTATAACCATTTCGAATGTGAATTTTTGAACTGGTGGTGACGCTATAGAGTTGGTCTTAGAGACTCAAAATATGGTTCAATTATTATTCATGGACATGTCTACAACTGTGCCAAATTTCATCACTCTCATGTTCCGTTGACAGGGCTGCCATTGACTCCCATTCAGGAAAAATAATAATAATAAGAAAACTAACAGATACAATAAGGGCTACAGCCCCTTCGGGGCTTGGCCCCTAATTATATTCAAAAGATGATGCAAGGATAATTAAATGATCCAAGTGTGATACTTCACACTGATGACAGGTCACGTTCAGAATTTTGACAACATTGGGCTGTGGCAGGGTTATCACATACTTGCACTTCATATGAGTCATCCACTTCTCCGTTGATAAGAATCCGGGAGAGATGGAGATGTCCTGCCCTCTGCTCAAACTCTTGTCTCTCGCCCCCTCTTGTCGCTCTCTCTTCCCTAGCAGTGCACAGTATGACAGACGAGTAAACACAGATGCTGAGCAGCAAACTAGAGGAGACCATTTCATCAGCGTTGACAGTCCTGCCTGCTGTAAGAATCAAACAAACAGCACAGGCAACTACTTGGCTGTAATAAACTGACAGGGAGAAAAATGGAGAGGAAACAGTGGAATTGACATATTGAAAGGAGTCAATGCCTCGAGACATTAAGATATTATGCTGCTTGCGCAAGTTTAGGAATAAAATAAAAAAGAGAATACAGGAACCGAATGAATTTAAATGACTAAAAACAGCATCTACAATGACCGCATCGCTACTGATTCTAAACAAAAAAAGACAAACACCCTGGTTCTTTGTTAGTGAATGAAAAACACTATTTTAAAGGGGACCTATTATGCCTCTTTCAGTTTCAGTTCAACTTCAAAATACCCCACAGATCACAATTTATTATACCATGTAGTAAATGGCCATTTTTGAGTGGAAGGAAAAACATGCTCTTTCCGTGAGTGTATATTTTAATGCTTTAATGCAGGGGTGTCAAACTCATTTTAACTTGAGGGCCGGATGAGAAAAAAATATGTGCGAGCTGAATTACCTTTTTTATTTTTTTTATAAACCTTAGTGCGCTGACAGTTACATTAACCACTAATATTAACCATACAAACTACAAAATAATTTGCAAAACACTAGAAAAACACTGCTTTTTGAAGACTTTATTAGATTTAAAATATCTTTTATTTAAAATATTTTTTATTAATGATGCAAGGATTTAGATTTTTCGTGGCCAATTCAATTTTTTTTTCCTCAAACAAATGGACCAATCCTGATCCTGGTTGTCAATTTTTTTTTCGACATACTTTTATTTTTATTTATTGTTTATTTGTTCTATACAGGCCAAACTGGCCTTAAATAAAAAAATATGCTACACATGAGCATGAGCAGTTGCTTTTTTTATTTAAATTAGATTGTATAATTTCAAGATAGACAGCAAAATCAGCATGGTCTGACTTTGGCTTTGTGAAATTATGCTACATAAGACACACCTGTCCTGCACAAAACAAAAATAGCAGACAGACTGAATGAAAATGCGAATTCCTTCTCTGCCATTAGGTGGTTCTTATGGAAGAGCAGCGATATAGGGTTTCCTCTGTACACAAAGCAGAGCTGCACTTATTAATAGGCTACTAATTTATACGGAGATAAGAGGGGGAAAAAATGCCATCAAAACTTTTCTGAAGACAGTCAGTTCCCTTCAATGATACATTCATATAAACCCCAATTCAATATTTATATTTTCTATTGTGAACAGTTAGCTTGTTCCTGGTAGACTACAGTATTTTCTTTGCTGGCGCACCTGTGTTCACATTTCGTATTCAGCGTGTGCCTATGTTAAAGTCCTGTTTACAGACTTTGTAATATTTCCACACAAATTACATTTTGGAAAATTATTGCGAAGCAGTTTGTTTGCAAGTCCGGAATAGAGATCGGCTAAAATAAATCTAAAACCTGTTCGAATGGTCGATGCCTGTGGACTAGTCAGTGCATCTCCATTTTATATTATTGTTCAAATCATACCCTGGGCCGGATTGGACACCTTTTTAGGCCGTATGTTTGACACCCCTGCTTTAATGCTTCTGATATATGGTTTTCTGAGCACCCACACCGGAAGCACACGCACGCACACGGATTTTAGATGGTGCGCCACGTGAGTATTAAAGTTTTCTTTCATGTTTTATTGGGCTTAAACTGTCAAATACATACACAGTTGTGTCAAACAAAGTTCATATAAACACAGTTAGTTATGTCTGTGAACGTAAACAGCAAGTAAAGAAATCGTATGTGTATATTAGTTCTGTGTATTAAAGTAAAAGCAGTGTAATATACAGTACCTACTGCTATACATACTGTTAATATGAAACAAACAACAAAAGAAAAACAGAAAATCACTCACTGCTCTTGATTGAATAACTTTAGTAGCTTTAATAAGAATACATTTCTTACTTGAATGATGCTGTTAAATGCTCTGGCGAGTACAGCTCACTCAGGACTATGAGGACTATGAGGACTATGAGGACTATGCTAATAGGGCAGAGTCCGTCAGCAGTCGTGGGCGGGGCCTAAGCATGTGTGAAGTCACACTGCTAGAATCTGCAAACAACTTCTTCTGAGACACTGCTTATGATTTATGAGGATAAAACAAAAAAAGAGGAGTGAGTGGATTTTTTGTCATTATAGGGGGGTTGTGTACACACACTGCAGACACATTTATGTGAATTTCACAAAAGTGAATTTTGCATAATAGGTCCCCTTTAATCGAAATCACTTACTGAATCATAAGTTAATTTCGTAATGTTTGACTTAATAAAAACAAGAATTGTTACTGTTTTATGAATTTAAGATTTAATAAATTGTCACCAATTTAAATCTATATAAATGAAATATATGCACGCATGTGTATGTATGTGTGTGTGCCTGTGGTCCAGGTATTCCCTACATTTACAAGGGAAGTAAAACCTAAAAAAGAAAATTATGGTCCCCATGAGGAGTTCAGAAATCATAATAAAATGTTTTTCTTTTTTTTGTATGTAATGTAAAAACGTTTTCTGTAAGGGTTATGTATAGGAGTAGGGGATAGAATATACATGTTTAATTTAATTAGGATAATTGTATTTAATGGTATTATTAAATAACTCTGTTATTAGGGGTTCAAGCACGTAGCCCTATTGTAATTGTTAGGATTTTCAAAGATGATCTTCTCGAGAAAAAAAAAAAAAAAAAAAATCACGAAAACAGCTATAGCTAAACAGTCAGTCCGATTGACTTGAAAACTGGCACGTGGTGTCTTTGTCCACGGTGACGCGATTGTCTATGAGGACATCTCAAAAGTGCATTAGCATTTTTCACGTGTATAAAGGAATGTTTATCATGCGATTTTTCACACATGCCCACGACATTCATGCCATATGTTAGCACTCTTGATTCTGAGCAACGTTGCCTCTAGGACCACCACTGTCAATCGAATCGTTCGTTAAATATTGGAGATTATTTCAAAAACCCACTTCCGCGAACTAGTCCTAGGTTTTTGGCTCAACCTTGATAACTGTTAAAAAGCTTTAAAACATACATTTCCTTAAATTGCCCGTTTTGGCTGTAAAAAGTCTTTTCAATCTATGATCTAGGTGGTTACATGCAGGCTTGCTAAATAAAACAACTTTTTACTTTTTGCTAAACCCTGTTAATTGCTGCTTGCAGCTATATTTATTATTATTATTATAATTATTGAATTTATGGTGCTTATATGCTGCAGGAAATGTTTATTTAGATTTGTTTTATGTTAAAATCTGAAATAATTTTATCAATATTTTTACCTCAAAAACACAAATCATTAATGGAATCAGAAGCATAATCACTAAATTCCACACAATTCTCATCCCTACAGGAACCAGAATCACTGCACCTACTAGAAGACATGAGAGCCTATTACTTACATGGATACTGTGGTTTGCCCCGCCCAGAACGCCGTGTCACCGGGCCGCCTGCAGACACCTCGCCACGTCCTGTCCAATAGAGTCAGAGCCAATTAATTACCTTCCCCTCTTAATATCACTGATTAAGATAAAGAGATAAATAAATGCATCAATCTCCGAGCCCCAAGAGGATCCTCGGCTGAACGGCATCGTGACAGCTGAAAGGCCCTGCCACCCCCCAGGGCTACAGATGTGACACTGTGTGTAAAGGAAGGGGGCAGGGCTCATGCTCAGAAAAGAAGGCAGCTATTTGTTCGGAGCCCACACAGCTGTCACTAGCAGAGTCCGGTTCAGTCATAGTTGTGTATGCAACTATCTCACCACCCACCCTGAACAAATACACACATAAATGTAATTCAAACGCAGAGGTTAGACAGGACGACCACTGGCCCTCGGGGCTGTGCTGCATTCATGACCACATGACGTGGGCAGCCACAGTGAAAAAAGGCGGAAGGGGTCACTGCACCTGGTCAAACTCTGTTTTTCCACTGCTGTTTGGCAAAAAAACACATCAGAATCAATTACGTCTGTTCACCTCTAAAGCCTGCTAATCCACTTGTGTGCCATAAGCTTCCATGTAAATCCAGTTTTATACTGTGTAGCCCGTGCCCTCATTAATCACAGCTGGCACGGTCAGAAACGGGCCGCTCTGAAGGGACAGACTGCGAAATATCAGAGTGGAAGAGGTCGCAGTTAAGGCTGCTGACACTATTGTGGAAAAAAAAACAACACAAAAGCAAACTGCAAAAGCCTTCTATTAGCATTGCAGCTTATGAACTCGAGATCACACAGGATAATTATTATACACAATAATTTGGTTGAGTGGGAAGCGTGTTTGTTGCATGCTTCATTTTTTCCATGCAAAACAAGCCAAAATGCATCTATTATACTACCAAGTAATTGTTTAAATGCCAAGCTACTGAAAATTGTTTCAAATGAGGGGTCATGTTAAATGACTGGCCTAACGCTATTCATAAAAATAGCTTTTCATGCATTCTCCTACATTTACATCCCAAAAACGTATTCTGGTTTCAATTTAAGTTTTCATTTATATATTAAAAGTTTACAGTGAGGCACTTACAAAGGAAGTGAATGGAGCCAAATTTTAGAGGACTAGTAAAAAAAAAAGTTTATAATTTTACAAAAGCACATTCTTCTGTTCAGTTGTATAAATAATTTTTTGTCATTTTTAGGGGTTTGTGTGTTAGGTTGTCATGGCAACCAAATAAAACTATATATAACTACACCGAAAATGTTGTAAAACTATTTTTTTCCCCACACTAAAATCATGTTACCACACATATTGTTAACGTACTGTGGCTATACTATTGAAACTGAGCATTTTAACATGTATAATCCATTATAGCCTCCATTCACTTCTATTGTAACTGCTTCAGTGTAACAGATTTTTTCTCTTTTTAAAGAAAAGGAAAAATATTTTTCAAGAAAATATTTTTCAACTGACAGCATTTTAATGCTGTCAGTTGAGTCTAACTTGTATTGAATACTCTTTAGATATTTTTGAGAAATGTTTTGTTTTGGTAATATCAAAATATTTTCTTGTGTTCAACAGAAGAAAGAAAATCATACAGGTTTAGACAAAATGAAGGGTGGACTATCCTATTAAATTTGATTAATGGTGTTAGGTGCACACAAATTGGCACAAAAAAAATTATTTGACACAGAATGCATGTCTACTTTACATGTAGACCAATTACTCACAATAACATCACATCATACCACGGTTCCTGAATCAGCGCGATGCTATTTGAAAGTTAAACAGCACGAGTCAGTGGCAGACACAGACATGCATTAATAAATGATAAAATAGCTGCTCTAATCCCCTTGTGCAGAGCCAAGTACTTTTTCCTCATCAGCGAGTGTGATATTTACACAGAAACTGCAGCGTACTCCTGAGACGAGACAGGAGAGAGATGTACATTCTGTATTTGCTCAGGTTTTAACAGTCTGCTCTCTTATAAAGAGGTGAAACTGCTTATTTGTTACTGTTGCAGCTTGCCGTGAGCACCAGCTTATCATATTCTTTCACAGTAGCTTTTCTTTTCCCCTTCCTCCCTCCTCATTCTCTCTCTCTCAGTGACAGATGTAGACACCACCATTGACCTAAATCACTCTTTTCCAGCACATTAACCCCGGTGGCTGTCCAAACACCTCGCAGAAACACAACACCTCCGCACAAGAGGCAAGTCGCCGCAGCCGCCACCATTTTAAACAGAGCCCCGTCTCTCACCTGCGCTAATTGTTAAAATGTCCTCTCATTACACGTGGGTGGCTGATGATGGAGCCTGCCAACACAACTACTGAACACAAAATGAAGCCGTGATAGACTGAATTAATTGATTAAATGAGAAGAAGCTAGAGAGAGAAAAAAAAAAATCAACCCCAGAGAGAAACAGCAGGGAGTGGGACGGGCGAAATGGCTAAGATACAATCGAGCTTGGTGCTTCTCAGTGCGGATCAATACGATTTGAATTTTTTAAAGCTCTGTTTATGAAATGCAATAATCTCTCATTAAAAATGCAGACGGCACGTGTGGCGTAAATGATTTATGGTTTGATATAATAGGCTCCTCTAGGTAAGGCTGCATTGCAGCACCGGCCAACGAGATAAAAAATAAACCGTCTCACGGATTAAAGCGGTTTGGTGCAAACACAGGGACACACAGGTGCAACATTTGCCTCACTTAATGGAACAAAACATCACATATTTCTTACCCTTCCCAGTTTTTTATTAAACACCGGGACACCCCAGATCTCTCAGTGTGAAACACTAACCGCACAGACTACCCAAGCTCATCTAATGCCAGATGATTTACTATCTCTCCTTCAGACACCATTTTTTCCCCCTGATTTCCTCCATCCTCTCGTTCGGCCCCGCCCTCCCTCGCTCGTTCATTCTCTCCACAGCGCCGGTTCCCTGTGAGAAAATGAAGAGATTAAGGCAGTAGCATGTGCCTGACTTTGATTTAGGGGAAACTGGCTAATCATAACATAGACAGTTTAGTGCAATCTTGCATAATGAAACGCTCCGCACTAACCACCTAATGCATACTAATTTGAAACAATCCACTCCTGGGACTGGAAAAGCATGAAGCAACCGGCCTGAGAGAAGCGAGGCGCTAATCAACACTAGGAACGTCGACGGCACACACACATACACACAAACAAGCAGCTTTTTTTTGGCCTCGGACCACAGGCATGACCACAGATTCGCTACAGAGGGGTGTGCGAATGCTCAGAGGCAGACTTGAATGGAAGGTCAAGCATCATTATCAAACAACTAAATAAACAGCACTGCAGCTGTTGGGTGGTAACGTCATGGTACTGCTGCTACTGTGTTTGCGTCCACCTAAATCTTCTATCTTTATCCTTCTCTCTGGCTCAGACATCACATTAGGACTGTCATATCCTGTATTGATCCTTATCCAGACAAGGCTTTATTGCTCCTCTTCTACCTAGTCATAGGGATAAAGCTATGCTGGCTTTCTGTGGTTCAGCGTGCATTAATATTAACTGCTTCCACATCCACTGCGATAGTACAGAATCTGGAATTAACATGGAAGCATCAAGCAGGAGGTTGGGTTGTACATCCGTAATAAGGGTCAATGACATTATGGTAATGAAGCATATACATATATATATACACACACTCACCTAAAGTGACTGTGTTTGACCCCCTTTCGCCTTCAGAACTGCCTTAATTCTACGTGGCATTGATTCAACAAGGTGCTGAAAGCATTGTTTAGAAATGTTGGCCCATATTGATAGGATAGCATCTTGCAGTTGATGGAGATTTGTGGGATGCACATCCAGGGCACGAAGCTCCCGTTCCACCACATCCCAAAGATGCTCTATTGGGTTGAGATCTGGTGACTGTGGGGGCCATTTTAGTACAGTGAACTCATTGTCATGTTCAAGAAACCAATTTGAAATGATTCAAGCTTTGTGACATGGTGCATTATCCTGCTGGAAGTAGCCATCAGAGGATGGGTACATGGTGGTCATAAAGGGATGGACATGGTCAGAAACTATGCTCAGGTAGGCCGTGGCATTTAAACGATGCCCAATTGGCTCTAAGGGGCCTAAAGTGTGCCAAGAAAACATCCCCCACACCATTACACCACCACCACCAGCCTGCACAGTGGTAACAAGGCATGATGGATCCATGTTCTCATTCTGTTTACGCCAAATTCTGACTCTACCATCTGAATGTCTCAACAGAAATCGAGACTCATCAGACCAGGCAACATTTTTCCAGTCTTCAACGGTCCAATTTTGGTGAGCTCGTGCAAATTGTAGCCTCTTTTTCCTATTTGTAGTGGAGATGAGTGGTCTTCTGCTGTTGTAGCCCATCCGCCTCAAGGTTGTGCGTGTTGTGGCTTCACAAATGCTTTGCTGCATACCTCGGTTGTAACGAGTGGTTATTTCAGTCAAAGTTGTTGTTCTATCAGCTTGAATCAGTCGGCCCATTCTCCTCTGACCTCTAGCATTAACAAGGCATTTTCGCCCACAGGACTGCCGCATACTGGATGTTTTTCCCTTTTCACACCATTCTTTGTAAACTCTACAAATGGTTGTGCGTGAAAATCCCAGTAACTGAGCAGATTGTGAAATACTCAGACCGGCCCGTCTGGCACCAACAACCATGCCACGCTCAAAATTGCTTAAAATCACCTTTCTTTCCCATTCTGACATTCAGTTTGGAGTTCAGGAGATTGTCTTGACCTGGACCACACCCCTAAATGCATTGAAGCAACTGCCATGTGATTGCTTGATTAGATAATTGCATTAATGAGAAATTGAACAGGTGTTCCTAATAATCCTTTAGGTGAGTGATATATATATATATATATATATATATATATATATAATTTCAACCCTCTACATCGCAAGTAAATAACTAAGTAAATCTTCACTCTGGGCGACTAAATAATATCCACCATTAGCCATTGGCTAATAAATGCTTAGATTTTACTCGAGTGTGTAAGAGCCAAAAAATAAGCTTTGCATAGATATATTTTCACTCGCTGAACACTCAGAGAAACCGTTTCACTCTCCGTCAAGCGATCTGTCGGTCAGTTCATCTCAACGGATGCGCAGCGTGCTTGTATTTGACGTACCACCGCCATACCGTGAACTCTGTGAAGGACAACTCGCCGTCACTTTGCCGAGAGCGCTGTTTCTCACTCACACGCGCGTTAAGAGACAGTCTTAAATACCATGCAGAATCGACGCACTACATGTAAACCATATTCTTTGTTGTATTTTCCTGTCAAAACAACGGCATTCGTTTGGAATTATTTAGCTTTTAAGAACAAGCAGAAGATATACGGTTCCTCCGGTAGTGGGCAGGACTAATGCGCAAACGGCAATCTCATTGGCTGGTGCTCATCTATTCTCTTCACTGTTTTGACTTTAGCAAATCAGTTCGAGTGAACGCAGACCAAGTGATTAATATTCATGAACCCAGCAGCTCATCAATCCTTTGTGCGTTGTATATTGTTATTAGTAGTAGAATTAGTAGTAACGTTAGTATTATCTTATTAATAATTACTATTACCTATTACTATTATAATTTTTTACAGAAACACTGAATGACTAACAATATCTTAAGCACCACCACCAGTAGTGACGTGACGTTCGACACCGAGGCTTCGAAGCTTGTATCAAAACATCTCACAGTGAAGCCCTGTACCGGAGCTTGATTCGTTTTGCCATAACTACTTGATCTGTGACGTCCGAAGCTTCGTTTTCACACACAACCATGGGATTGCTTCGTATTCTGATTCAAATAACGCAAACCTCTTGCAGCCTTTCAAGTGTCATTCGCTTATTTGCTTATTTTTTCACAAATTTATTCATACATTGTGTAAGTACAATGACATGTGAAAGACTTATTTATATAATCTATATTTTCTGTGCTTTATACGGTTTTCACAGATTATATGAAACGGTCCAAAATGGCTGGGACGCAAAGGCAGCTTTTTGTGTGTATGTGTGTATGTGTGTATATATATATATGCTTAATCTCGATATATAATATAGATGTAGATCTCGATATAGATGTATATTTGAATACACACACATGTATATATTTAAGAAATTTTGCATGTATATAGGCTACTGTGTAATATATATATATATATATAAACATTTCTTAAATATATACATGCATGTGTGCGTATTTATATACACATAATAATTATACACACACATTATGTAAACAAACTTTTATTTTGGATGCGGTTAATCGCGATTAATCGATCTGACAGCACTAATATAAATAAAATTGTATATCAGTCTGCCGAGTAAACAAAAAAGTGATTTTAATTGTCTCGTAGGGCTCAGAAGGAGTGTTAACCGGTCGCACACCAGACGGGAAGCGTCATCACATACATCTCACAGGAAGGGTTTGAAATGAACAGGGTTTGAAATATAAATATAAATATATACTATTGTACAGCGGAGGATAAATTTAAAAAGTGACAGTAAAGACATTTATAATGCTACAAAAGATTTCTATTTCAAATAAATGTTGTTTTTTTGCTTTCCGTTCATCATATTAAGCAGCAACTGTTTTCAACATTGATAATAAGTTTGAGCACCAAATCAGAAATTACAATATTAGAAAACATATTAAAATCATTTCTTAAGGATCATGTGATACTGAAGACTAAAGTGCTGAAAATTTAGCTTTGCCATCACAGAAATAAATTAGATTTTGAAATATATTGAAATACAAAGGTGTTATTTGAAATTGTAATAATATTTCATCATATTACCATTTTTAATGCAGCATTGAGCATAAGAGACTTCTTTCAAAAACATTAACAAAAATCTTATTGACCCCAAACTTTTGAACTGTAGTGTAAAAACCTATAGTGATTAAAATATAAACATTTCTTGAAAAATAGTATAAATGTTTTTCAAAACCAGATGAAACCAACATAAATCCAAAGAGTACCTTTCCAAAACCTTGACATGTGTGTTTTAAAGATTTTTAAAGGATTTTTCCTTTTTTTTTATCGTGGACACTCTGTCATTGACCCATAAACTAAGTGTTGGGAATTGACTATACCTAATCTTTAAGTTAATTACCTTTAGTCAAGGCCAATATCTTCACCGTCCAGCGTCCTCAGGAAACTACTGTGCTTGTGAGATTGAGTGCAAATAAAGGCCACAGCACCAATAAAACTGTGCTCTTAAAAACCATCAGAGGAATTAATAGCTTGGCCTTATTTCCACTCTCAGCTTTCATCCCTCCAGAACATATTCAATATTCTTTCACCATGATGTTTTAAACAGTGAAAGTGTTTCCTTTCTCCAATGTGGCCCAATCATTTCTCAAGGAGAGATTTAGCATTGCAGAAACACATTACGAGTTTAGCGTTTACTCGGTGCCAGTCAACACCTTTTAGCCGGTGTATTCACGTCCGTCAGAAGAGGCGGGCGGCGACGGGCATGTGCACTTGACAGCTATATCGCTCTCCTTGCCCTCTCCTCTTTTTCCTCTCACTCCATTCTCTCTTTTTATCAGCAGCTGAGAGAGAACTGACAGCATATTTAACATTGCAGTTTTGCAGCGCATTTGTGCTCCTCTGGCCGATTTCCCCCCAGACTCATCAATGCCGCATTACCAAGTCAAATCAGGTGGTGCTGCAGAGCTCGCCTCACACTAACAAAACAGCCAGCACTGTGAGCATCACCATCACAGCCTGGGAGAGAATATAAAACACTCTGCTCTCATGGCTCGCCCCCTCCACCGCTCTCATTTCTCTGCAGCCTGAGATTATAATCTCACAGGCCAACTGTTACCCTGTTATTGTTTCTCATTTCAAAAGTCCAATAAAATTAAAGGGACCTCAACATTTTCCCCCTTTTCAGTGACACGATGTTTGTAATCGAACAGCTTCTCACTTACTGAATAGGTATATACAAAAAACTGGCTACTATTATTAAGTAAAACTGTAGTCCTTGTTATATGAGAAGCATGTCAAACAGCAGCTACATTGTTGTCACTTGACTTTATCACTCTGCATGTTTAATTTATTAAGTGGCGTCCCTCATATTGGAATTAAAAATTGCTATTTTTAGGGTTGGCAATTAAGCAGAGTGATTTAGTGTGATTAATTGTAAACGGCCCCTAAATCTACCATAGGCTGTTCAATAAAATAGTCAGAAAATAAAAATTATACAATCATTAAAAAAATTATTACAAAACGATTTACTCTTCTGTAACATTATATGGTAAAGTCTTTGTCTTTGAATTACCTTCATTTGGGGGCTTTTCTCAGCAAATACCTATATATACACACACGCTATGCTGTATGCACAGAGAAAATTTGCATACTCTGCACAATATACGTACTATATTCCACACTTAGTATTAAGAGTAGTATGGCAGTATGTTTTCCTAAACATATCCATATTCTTTCCCTCTCTCCTGCTCTCCATTTCCCGCTTTGACCATCCTTCTATCAGAGGAAAGGTCACACTCACTGCCCCCTTTCATCATTCTTATCACAATGCTGCCATTTACAAGGCAGACAAGCTCTCCTCTGGCACAAGCTCAAGAAGGTAGGTTAGAAGGGACAATGAAAGAAATCTGCCATTTATTTTCCCGTTTTTTGTTGTTGTTTCCACGGCTGCAGAGGCAAGACAAAATGCTCTTGGGAGGAGGAGGAGAGAAAGAGAGAGACTGTATGCACGAGTGAGAGGAAGCATTGTGTATTGTTTACTCTGTAATTCGCAGCGCATGGCGTTGATTAGCAGAGCAGACTGCGACACTGAGCCTTGGTGAGGCACTGAAGGAATAATGCTGTTCCACAACTATCTCTCTCTCTTTTACTCTAGGGCACACTGTGGAGTGACTGATGGCTGCAATGTGAAAAAAAGCTGCCTGGGTGAGGAGTGAAATTTAAACTGCTGCTGTCAGGAGCATTATTTGGCTTTTATTACGACGTGCTGCTCCGGTTGCCTGAGACAAGCCTGTCTCTACGTGAGGCAAACGAGGCAACGGCGCCTCACCTCCCTTTTATTAATTCATGTTTGCAATGAGCTCGTACATGATAATTGCTGACAGAAAGCCCGCTTTGTGTACTGACAGTTGACAGAGGTGAGAGATGAGAGCATGGACAAACACAATGGATCTAATAATATCAAATATATTGGTTCTAAACTGGGTGGTTTATACTATACTTTGTATCAATTGGTTTAAAAATGCAATTCATACAACTTCCAACTATCCTGAAATCACAATAAAAAAGGAAAAATAAATTAATTACTGTGGTCAATAAGTCAATAAGTTGTCAAGGTCAATAAGTCTCTGATAAATGTCAGGTAATTTGACCTTTTATTGGCAAGGCAATTTATAAACAGTAATATTGTGAAATATTATTATAATTTGAAATAACTTTTTTATTTTAATACATATTTTAAAATGTAATTTATTCCTGTAATGGCAAAGCTGAATTTTCAGCAGCCATTACTCCAGTCAGTGTCACATGATCCTTCACAAACCATTGCGATTTGGTGGTTAAAAAAAATATATATATATTATATATTATATATTATATTATATTATATTATATATATATATATATATATATATATATATATATATATATATATATATATATATATATATATATATATATATATATATATATATATATATATATATATATATATATATATATATATATATAATAATGTTTTCTTGCTTAATATTTTTACGGATACTGTGATACACTACCATTCAAAAGTTTAGGGTTTATATTTATATTAAATATATGTATATATAAAGATTTTGCCAATATATTTGTCAAACCAAAACAGGCATAAAGCTCAACAGCAGATTAACAGTATATAAAGCATTACTGAAAGGATTTCTTTTTTTTTTAAGCAATAAACTGATTGTGCTGGAGAATACACAGGCCTCCTGCTGCTCAGTGTAGATGAATGAGACTGAGAGAAATTTAATTCCCTGCTAATTAGCATTCTGCTCAGAGGAGCATGTGGTCTCTCTGTGGGTTACACCCAGGTCAGGTGACAGTGGGCGACTCGGCAGCAGTCGCCTGGTTGGCAGTAGCGAACGCTCTCATGGGAAAGTAAGTGGCAGAGCCCCTCTTCTGCTCTCCAGTCTGTCCCCTAGAGCTACTGGAAGCTTTCACAAAACAAAGAGCAATGCTGGTAGTGGGGAGGTGCTGGGCTCATCTCCTCCTCCACAGGCAGATAAAAACAGGATTACAGGTAAATACCAAGAGAAGAGGCAGCCTGGAAACGCACGGTCTAAAGTCCTTCTCCAAAACCCAGGAACAACAGCCCCTCGGAAATAAATGCCACTCAGTGGCAAAGCGCAAACGTACGACCCCTGTGTAATTTGCCTTAGAAGTGAGAAATGATTGCCTGTGACTAGACAATAATTAATCTCGCCACTGAGAGGAAAAAAAAAAAAAAAGTTACGGAGCCGCTTCAATTACAAGACGATTCCGCCTTCGCTAACAGACAAGGTTGGATTCAAAGAACACTTGCGATGACAAAAAGGAGAGACTATTCCAGTGTCATCAGAAATAGGCAGCGATGTGGGAAATCAATGGCAAGATCAATCGCGCCTGCCTCCCTCTCTAGAACAGCGGGGGAACAGAGCACTTTACATAAGCACTGATAACCATCAGGGAGGCCAGCTTCAGCTCACTGATTTACTGCGACGGACCCCCGAGACACCTTCAGGAGGCAGAGCGGCTCTCTTTCGCAATCACTGTAACCTTCTCAAGCACATCTTCAAAGACACAGTCAGGGGGAGAAAGCATCATATATACTCCATTTAAGCAGTAAGGTTCAGAAGGTTGTGCTATGTGATGAATAAAGTCAACAAATGTGGTGGTGTTGTTTACTAGGTTTACACACTAGAAATGAACAAGTCGACCGGCCATAAATCGGAACTGTCCGGTTGCCGATCGTGTGTTTGATCAAATAATAATAATGGTCGTTCGACCGGTGCATCTCTAGTGTGCAAACCTAGTAAACAATAACACCACATTTGTTGACTTTATTCATCACAGAGCACAACCTCCCGAACCTTACTGCCTAAATGGAGTATATATGATGCTTTCTCCCCCTGACTGTGTCTTTGAAGATGTGTTTTATTTTGATGTGATTTTTAGAGTGTTTTTATTTCGTTTTATTTTGGTAGATCTCGATTCCAGACTTGCACACAAACTGCATTACAATCATTTCCCAAAATGTAATTGTGGAAATATTTCAAAGTTTGTAAACAGGACATTAACACAGGCCATAGACGGGACACGGAAAAAGAAATCTCTCAGAAAATACTATTTATTTCACGTGTTTATTTTTTCCAAGTAATTTTTTTTCCATATTACATTTTTCAAACAATTTGTTTCTAAATGTAGTAAAAAATCTATTTCCTTGCAGCATGTTATTTGCCATCTTTAAATTAGCATGATGTCAGGGATATCAGCTTTAAATCCATATCGGTCAACTACTAATCAATGTGTTCACTTTGCAGCCGCATGTGGCCTAAATTTTGTGTGCTCATGTGACACGGGTCTGTTTTTTAAACAAGTTCAAAGTGCATTGAATATTGGCTGCTATTATATTTAGACATAAATTGTACATGCATCTAATTTTTAACAATGTGATCAGGTCGGAAATCATGCTTTTTTTACGTCATATAATACATTGCATCTTTAATTTCTGCCCAGTAATTTCACACTTCGTCAGGATTGCTACGATTCCCTCCATTTACTTATGCTAGGTGTTTTGAACTTATTACACATGCAAGATTTGCAGTAACATTCAGCTGTACTGTGAACAGTGTGTTAGAACAGGGCTCTCTAACAAGGAAATGTTGAAAAATAAAAATGTGTGCACGCAACCCTCAGTTTTGTACAATATATAACATGTTCAGTCTCTCTATCAAATAAAATCTTTTGCCTGAACAAGTTAAAGACATTTACACGAGAATATACGGTTCCTGACATTGAAAACAACAACGGAACATTATTCTACTGGTGCTGTGAGGTTATTTACAGAGTAGCTAGGTAAAAAAGTTTTTAGCTTCATAGCGGTTTCAATATCACGCATGGACAGAATGCTGTACTGAACAATCAGCTTCGAGGGATCATCACTTATTTAAATATGCATAAACATAGTGGTAATCAGATATGGGAAACAATTAGGAGGTCGATGGTTGAGAAGTTGCAGTAGCAGTCTGTGCTTAGGTGTCTTCATTAGAGAACGAGAAGTAGTAGCTGAAAACATGCCGGGTGTTTTCGGCCGAACGGTTAATTAGGATTTTTGCTGCTTCGTTTTGCGTGAGAAAGGCAGGAAGTGGAAGTTTGATAGCCTTTTATTATCAGTCTAGCAGCTTCAGCTTTCCCTCCTCCTTTATTGCAGATCGTACAGATGTGGAGTGTCTTGGCAAAAGCATCAATTCCAATAATTACAAGAAAGTTCAAGTGAGAGCATGAGCCATCGCTCATCTGCGCTCACCCGCAGCCGTTTGTACCGTGACGTTCCCCTTGATGACAACATGTGAAGGGACTGTTTAAAAAAGCACATGGGAACACGCACGTCGTTCTTTAAATTGGTGGATGAATGGAGGAGGAAGGCTGCTCTACAAGTAAAGAGGAATACTGTAATAACTGCAATAAACATGATAAGAGGGCCCTTAAGTTGTTGTGAAAAATAAAGCTAAAAATGCACACTGTCAGCATAATGTGTGAACGTAACACCTCTGAGCAAAGGGTGCATCTGTCTGAACAGAAAATTACTCACTTAACAGTTCGATTTGGCAGAAGCTCAAATTACACGCCCTAGAAATTAAAGCAGACAAAATACTTGGTTTAATAGCTTTGCTTCACCTTGACGCATTTGCATGGAAAATAAGCATCCGTGTAAAACCAAAAATGCAGAAAAATACAATGATGAAATCATAAGCCAATCAAGGTGTTCATGCAATAATAATCCACAGCTTAACAAAAGGTAAACTGATATGAAGACTAAGAGTGTGTTGGCCTGTCGATCCACAGATATTTTACAATCCTTCAGGTCCCAAATGATCACTGATACACAGAAAATTAATTCCAGATCGTTTCCTACACAACAATCCAGCACCAATTCCCTATCATCATCCACAGACAATGCAACAGTTTCATAATATGCCGATATACAAATAAATGAAGGGGAAAAAAAACTTAAAACATTTTTGCATTGGGGTCAGTAAGATTTTTTGAAAGAAATGTATACATTTATTTAGCAAGGACACATTAAATTGATCATAAGTGACAGTAAAGACTGTTACAAAAAATCTATTTCAAATAAATGTTTTTTTTAAACCGTCTATACAACAAGGAACCCAGAAATAAGTACCACGGTTTACATAAAATATTATGCTGTTAATATAACTGTTTTTAACATTGATAATAAGAAATGTTTCTTGAGCACCATATTAGAATTATTTCTGAGCTCACGTGACAATGAAGACTGGAGAATATGAAAATTCAGCTTTACCATTAGGAATAAATAACATTTTTAAACATATTCAAATAGAA
Source organism: Rhinogobio ventralis (assembly GCA_039654625.1). Lineage (NCBI taxonomy): Eukaryota > Metazoa > Chordata > Actinopteri > Cypriniformes > Gobionidae > Rhinogobio > Rhinogobio ventralis. The sequence goes on from CM077203.1 coordinate 17,670,485, forward strand.
ATTCACATTTATTATTTAAAAATTAAAATAAAAATAAATCTAACAGTATGGATATACAGCTTTTACATTTTAAAATATAATAAAAACTAGCAATCTTTCCTCTAAATAGCAAAAATGTCAGTACAAGCTCCTGCACACCCTAAAGATTTATGGGTGCTGGCTGAACTAACCCCCTTACTCGTTTCCACTTATTACTGAGGCTAATACTTCCATTTAAATAAAATCAATATTTCTGTTGACTTAGATTTTAAAGCACTTCTCGTCTAATTTCTCCCGTGAATGTTTTTTCATGAGGCAGTGCCCTGTGACACGTTTGTGCCGTGTGAAACCCCAGGAGTATAAAATGGTGGGTGTCGAATTAGCCCGTCACCGCTCTCAAAACAACCACTGTCGCCATTTACACTCTTCCATTATATGAAGAAATATTAGGGCGACTATCTCAAGCACTAAATTTTGAGTAGACACCATCAATTTTATGGCTTTTCAGTATAATAAAAACAGATAGAACTGCTAGCTCACTCTGAAAACACAGAACGACGACTGAAATCATAACAGGCACTCAAAGCGACGGATGACTTTAAAATCAATCCATCTGCAACATGTATTTATTTGCTATTTCAAGAGAGCCTCATCTGCCCAGTCCAATCAAAGCCCCTCAATGCAAATGATGCAAAGAGAAAATAAAAGAACATACGGGCTGGCACAGAACGAGAGCGCGAGAGCTCCAGGGTAACACTTCAATGATAAAAGAGAGAAAATCTTGTTTTGATAAGTGAATTACTGGCCGTCACTACATTTTCCTGCATTCCCGAACCAGTGGGTTCATTAAATGCATTGATATTTCTGTCAACCTCATCCGAGCTGCCGTGCTCAGGATGGAGAAATGCAGTCACCTTTGCAAGGGATGAATCTCTCAACAGCTCGAGGCAACAGATTTATTACAAATTGATCCATTAGATAGCGCTGCAGTGGTTTATTGTTTACGCCGTTCCTCTCTCCCCTGCTTGTCTTCGCCACAATAGCAGCATGTAATAAGAAGGAAAACTACAGGTGCAAACTCATCGTCATGCACCACTCTACAGCACACCAGAGCGAAGAAGAGTATCTGAGAGAAGGTGCTGTCTAACAGACACCAATATGCTCTAAGCAGTCGTGCCGTGAAGAGGAAGTGGTCGTGGCGCAAGGGCAAATGAAGGGCAGAGGAAAGGAAGAGAGTCTTAGCGCCGCTCTCTGATGAGTCAGGACTGATTAGAGCGCACAAAGACAGCAGACCACCCCCTCCCTTCTCAAGCACATAATTCACACCTACAGATCCTCACATATTCCCCATTAAAACATCAAACCTATCTCTGCGTTGTGCGGGTGCTGCAGTAAAAACCCAGCACCGGTGTGCCCATATAAATGACTATACGAGCTGCTTTATGACGGAGTCATGAACAATGCCAGGCTTCTATGTCAGCATCTAATGGTGGCCTCTCTCCTGATTCGAAGCTTAATCGAAGACCAGAAATACTGAGACAAGCATTAAAGCAAATAGAAAGAAAGATTCAGGCCTATAATGTTACAGTGATGTTCTCCACCAGACTGATATGACCTGGACATGCAGCTGCACATATATCGTTTTCATCCATTACTGCCTATGGGACCAGTCGATTGTGTATACAGCCTGACTCAATGTAAGGAGGTCGGCCACAAGCATAACTGATGAATATTGATTATCTTTACCTTGAGGTGTTTGGGTGGAAATATAAACAAAGGGTGAACCAAACGGCAACTCTCTCTAATACGTGCTGCCCAAGGTACAGAAAAAAATCCTACAAGACCGTATTTTCAGGTCTTAACAATAATGTATTTTTGCTTGGGGTCGGTGTGAGAGCTTAAATGTAAATTCTGCTGAAGCCAGTACTGTTCAAAAGTTTGGGCTTGGAAAATGTTTAATGTTTTTGAAAGAAGCTTCTTATGCTCACTATGACTGCATTTATTTGATCAAAAATATTGTAAAAACAACAATATTGTGAAATGTCATTATAAATTTTAAATATCTGTTTTCACATTTTTATAATTATCTTATATTATATTATATATTATAAATAATTATATATTATATAATTTTTATTTATATAAATTATTTCATTTATTTCATTTTCACTCCAGTCTTCAGTAGCCAGGATTCCATCCAAGGATTTTTGGGGGGGGGGGGGGGGGGGGGGTTTAAGAGCTTCAAAATGGTTACAGATATAGCTGATGGAAATGTAATTTATCGATACAAGTGTCGATACAATCTTTTTCCATTTAACTAAGCGCAAAAATTCTATATTGATATTTCACATTTTGAAAAAAAAAAATTTTCAGAGAAAAGGGCAAATAAATGGGGTGTCTGATATTTCCTAATATTTACTAATGTAATAATATTATTTGTGAAAATAGTAAGCTATAAACTATAGCTATTTCAGTGGTCTCATTTTACAAATAGATGTGAAAGATACAATATAATTATGTATGGAAATGGCTGAAGGGCAGGGTTTTTTTGGCGATACAATCAAACTTATCTGACAATGCATTTTTTTTAGGGATGACTTCATTACGTCATTTGGTGATACTTTTTTTTTGTATTATTTGATGAGCAAATGAAAAGTTCAAAAGAACAGCATTTATTTGAAATAGATTTTCTTATAACATTATAAGAGCCAGATTTACTAACAGCTTGCGCCAGGCGTGGACAGGGATATTTTTGCAGCTGACCTTATTGCATATGCATTTGTAGGAGTTTCCCTTACAGACGCAAAATTTATGGGAGGAGAGTATTTAAATGAATCATACAAGGCAATTTACTAAGGTTTGCGCTCTCAATTTACTGGTATTTGAGCCATTATTTACCGCCCCAAAAAAAGCATGTCTTAAAGGCCCCCTGAAATCAAAATGAAGTTTTTTAGCTTTTAGTATGACTATGTTATCCTCAAGGATATAATATAAGCAAACTAACAGTCTCTCACTTCCGTTAAAATGGACATCATCGCAAACTTCAGCTTCTCATCACATCTTCTGTCCAATCAAATGCTCTCTAATCTGAAGTGTCCCACCCCTACACTATAAATAGACGCTGAAGCTGCTGCTGAAATCGGTCAGCTGTTCACACATTTACTATTTCCTACATGGTGAATGGCACATAGCGCACTATACATGCGATAGGAAACGATTCAGACAGTGTAAATATGCTTTCAGTTGAGGCGAATAAAGTCTGGTTTCACGTTAGTTTTCACGCGCAGCACACACACAGTCTAGACCAGAACCGTTGACTAGAGACTGGAGCGCAGCGCGGATCATATGCGCGAGTCGACGCATTCAATAAAACATATCAGACCCATTTAAATTCTGCACAGAATGCTGTATTTGAAAGCGATATGGAGGAGATTATGATGAGAAACGGTTAGAGATTAGGAGGAAACTGTGGCTTTACCAAACAGAAAGGCTCTAGTCAAACTGTGGTATTAACGAAACGCTATTGGCGGTTTCATAAAAGGGGAGGAGCTCCTAACAGCTGGAGCCGTTTCAGTGGAAATTATGTCAAAACACTGAATAATGCTGCATGTTTCAACTCACTTTAGTGGGCCTTTAAACCAGGCACTAATTTGCTCTGCTCCTGGTAGATTGCGTTGATCATTATGGAAATGATCCGGCTGCGTCTGTGTTCTTTAATTTGCGTGTTGTCAATAGATCACGCGCAGAACTTTCCACTCCCATCGGCGCTTTTATGGGATTGCGTTCTTACTAGGGCTGAAACGATTCCTTGAGTAACTCGAGTTACTTAAATTCAAAAAATCATTCATGCAAAACCATTTGCCTCGAAGCTTCGTTTAGTCCATTTTACTACACACGGTCATGTTGCTGGTAATATAATTTAGTCTCGCTATTTTTAAATGAAGCTTCAGGATGTGACGCTGAACATTTAAGTTTCATTTGCGGCAGTTCGCGCGTCAGCTGAAGATACGAGCAACTCGAAACATGAACAGCATGAATGGAGTTTGCACATGCATCACTGTCATTGTGATGTGTATGTGAAATGTTTAATGGGACTTTATATATACACCATTACAATGGTCTCAAAGCAAAGTGCAACAAATAGCAGAACAAGCTGTAACTGTTGTGTGCGTGATGCGCAGCGCTCCTTTCAGAACTGCGTGCTTTCATTGATTTGCGTAATTTAAATCGCACACTTTAATCATTTATAGCTCCTAACTTAATAAAACAAGCTGTGTTACTATGATGAATGATCAGCTCAAAATGTAGATCTGTATGTACGATGTAGTATCTGAATTAAATACAAACACATCTCTCGCTTTTGCTCACGTTCCAGCGGTTAATCCTCCGTGTGCTGTATAGGTTGTCGACCCTGGTTTAGGTTATTTAAGAAATGTAATTTCGCCAAAGAAGATTTTTTTAAACAACCTACTTCAGTGTAGCTAATATGTTACAATAGCATCGCGCTTAACACTGAGAATTCGAATAATTGTAATGTGACAATCGGGTGTGGATATCTAAATCAGAGAAAATGTGCGGGTGGATGGTTTGTTTTTAACAGCGGATTCGGGTGATCCGCGCATCTCTAGTATGCCCATCTCTTGTTCCAAGTTACCTTCCTGTCCAATATTTTTTGCTTCTTACAAAAGCCACAAAGCCTTCCAAGAAGACAGTAAAGGCTTATGTCATGCCTGAGCTGAGACTGAAACTTGAAAGCCAAGTTGCACAACATAAATGCAATGTTTAGGCATTATTATTATTTATATTACTATTATTTTGATTTATAGGTTGTAGGTTTAGTTTTAGGTTGTACTGTTTACCTTTTTAAAGTAATTTGAAATAGATTTTTATATTTTTATTTATGATTTTTTTTATTTATATATTTGTATTTTGAATATAATATTGAAATGCCCTAAATTGGTTTAGTTTTCACAGATGTATGCAATTTCAACAAAACTAGTATATAGTTGTTAATTTTAAGATACCCGTCTTATTTTCTCTTGTATATTTAGTATTGCTCTTTAATAAAGAAAAAGTACTTTAGTACTTTCCGATTAATCTATGTAATAATTGATAGAATTCTCTATTACTAAAATAATCGATAGCTGCAGCCTTAGTTCTCACACAAAATAATGTTTAATAAATCTGGCCCTAAATGTCTTACTGTCACATTTGATCAATTGAATGCATCCTTGCTGAATAAAGGTTAATTTCTTTCCAAAAAATTACTCTTACGCACCCAGTGTGTCAACAATTATTATTATTATTATTATTATTATTATTATTATTATTATTATAATAATAATAATAATAATAATAATAATAATAATAATAATAATAATAATATACAGACAAGGCTGTCAAAACTGCTAGAATGATGGAGGCATCTGTTACAATGAGCTGAAAAATATAAACAAGTCACTATATTTATTCATTTCCAGCAAAAAATTGTGTTTATAAATTAATGAATTGATAATGGTCATAGTGTTACAATACAGCTAGGCTACATTATTTAACAACAAAAAAACGTCATTCAAAAATATTATTTTAGCTGTAGAACAGCCTATTATTTTTTGCCATTTCTCACATTCACATTAATTACATTTAATCACATTTCAGAAATCCGAAACCAATAAACAAAAACTAAATTATCATCAAAATTTATTTACATTGACAAAACGGTTAGTTTTAAAAATAATGTATTTAGCTAGGAGTTCTTGGGTTAAAATGATTCGGACACTTGCGTCTTGCTAAACAAGGTGGTTCAATATTTAAAAGCATTGGTTAATGGGCCAGCAGGTTTATAAGGGATGCTACTGAAAGGCACATGTCAAACACAGTGCAAAAGCCTGGTTTCTCCTCCCCTGGCCCGTGCTAATGCATCTGAGAAAATTGTATGGCTTTGCTAATACATCCTCTCCTCTCAGCCTCTCTCATTCCTCACACTAATGCACTTACAAATGGACAAACCAGACTGGAAACAGACTCAGAGTGTCAAGGAAAACAGTGACTGTCTATGTGCATGTGGGGGTGTGTGTATATGCGCTTCCCTTGACTGTACCCTGAAAACTGGCATTATCAAATGATAGCACAATATTCCATGAGGCTGCAGGAGCGAGGCAATAAGGCAGCGGTATGCAGAGACTGTGTTTGTGTGCGACGTTCACTCTATGTGGTGTCTTTAAAGCAGCCAATCTTTTACCTAATCAGCAGTGTGACTCTTCAGTCAGCAGGGACAGACCAATATGGCTCCATTCTCCTACAAAATGCTTATTTTCCACCCTCTCTACTGACAGCAGTCAAGCAGCCAAGTGGTTCACTCTCAAAACAGTTTGTTAATAGCTCCCCACACCCCTTCCTGCTCTCGGTATACGTCATGGAAGCCTATAGTAAGCCTTTGGTACTTTCATGATTTTAAAGCAAAGCCGAAGCAGATGTTGGGAAATGAATGTCTCTCCCCCCTCCCCAATTTCACAGAATGACTCCCATAGTACAGTTCTGTCTGATCTGGGAGGACATCTTGGAGCAATCTGTCGAAGGGTCCCATAATTCTTCAGCATGTTACGTTAAGCTGCTCGCTGGCAGGAAGTTCCATCAGCAGCCCTGATGGTGTCTGGTCACAGTTACAGCAACACACTGCATTACAAAGGCAAATGTCAAAGCTTGACTGCTTTTGACTCTTGACCTTTTGTATGCCATTATAAACCGCTGACTATAAGCTTTTCATAACTGTGTGAATACCAAAGGAACTGGCCTGTTATCCATCAATACATTTAATGGACAATGAACAGACAGCTGGTCGTTATCGCAAAGTAAACCCTGGTTATCAGGACCCCAATATGAAGCAGAGGGATCTTGTATCACCCTGAAGGGGTTTACTTTGCGAGAATGACCGGCTGACTTTACATTATCCCAATTATTAAATGGCTACTTACCAAATAAATAAATGTGTGTATAAAAAAATACATTTAAATTAGTGATGGGCAATCGATTAAATTGCGATTAATCGCATCCAATATAAACGTTTGTGTTTACATAATATATGTGTGTACTGTGTATAATTATTATATACATATAAACACACACATGCATGTATACATTTAAGAAAAATATGTCATTTATATTTCTATATAAGATAAATTCTATAAATACAGTATATACATGCAAATATTTCTTAAATATATACATGGAGTGTGTATATATATATATATATATATATATATATATATATATATATATATATATATATATATATATATATATATATATATATATATATACACACACACACACACACACACACACACACACACACACATACACACACACTCCATGTATATATTTAAGAAATATATGCATGTATATACTGTATTTATAGAATTTATTTTATATAGAAATATAAAGTACACACACATATTATGTAAACACAAACTTTTATTTTGGATGCGTTTAATCAATTGCGTTTAATTGATTATTAAAACATCCCTAAAATAACAAAACAAACGCTGTAGCAATATCACAACATTGTTTTTATTATTATTTTAACCATAATCCTAACATTAATAATAATAATAATAATTTGTTTTAATTTTCTATATGGCTTAATAATATTGTGAATTAAATTTAAAACAACATTAAATAGAATTTACATTAAAATAATTAAATTAATATTGAATTAAATATTGCTGCAGTGTTTATTTTTTCTAGGTATTAATATGCGTTTTTTTCTTGATAGGGGTAATCCACAAGTGGGATAATTAAATATTTATTTTATTTGAGTTATTTTTTTAGTTGCTTTCTCCTCTATATATAAATTGTCTTTCAGCCAGCTGTCTTTGCATTTCCTAGCAGTTCTTTGCGTTTTCATTTTATGGCTTTAACTGGGATCTAAGGGCTCCATAGAGCCTTTTACATAAAGATATATAACAACTGACTGTGCAATGATCAAATACAGATTATATTTGGAGAAATTATTAGGCTACAAAAAGTATCTGCATCTACACAGTTTTCAGCACAACTGCAGCATGTCTTACTGCTTGTTTTTTTCTCCTCTTAGACTCAACAAGAAAAATGATGTACAATACATTTGCATGACTCTCTTGAAAACTGTCAAGAAACAAGGAAATCAGCCCTGCTCAAGACACAGAGCCTCTCGGTGTCAGAGAGGAAGAAAGGAGGCCTGTCTCATTTCTGCCAGGCTGCCCTGAGTGTCAGCCTAATATCTTAAAACAACAGATGCAGAAAGCACTGCTGCAGCCAATTACCCGCTTTTGGCATTTGTGCCACACACACACACACACACACACACACACACACACACACACACACAAGCAAAAACATCTTTTAAAAAGAATGAAAGAGCTGGATTGTTATGCATGCTGTCAGTGTGTGTTGTCAGACTGTTAAATTTAATGAGTACACAGAATTTGAATGGCCCATCAAGAGCTCTTCGAAAGAAGCATGACAGCATTGTCCAGGGTATCAGATCTTTCAAGGAGGAATCATGGATTTCCAACAAACAAGGGTGATTTGCAGACACGCTGTCTTTGCAAATCAAAGCAGACCTTACAGTTGAACAACAGCAGCATAAAGAATGACCTACTTGGCTATACAGATGGCAGCCAGCAGTTACAGACTATAAAGAAGAGGTGCGATTTATGACTAGCAAGGTAAGAGGTAAATTAACCAGAGGACACCTCTTTAGACCAATGATGAGATAATCTAGAAACTAACTTTCACCTCACTGCTTTAAAGGAATGTTCTGGGTTTAGTTAAGGTCAGCAGAAAGCATGTGTGACAATGTTGATTGCCACAATAAATCATTTCAAACTCATTCGTCATTTTCGTAAACAAATTTGGCATCGATTGATTTCATGTGAATTGGTACTCGGTAGTACCGGCGTAATTCGGTCGGTGCCCTTAAAAGTACCGAGTTCTGTACCCAACCCTAATCAGTGGTGTTTATGATACATGGGCATCAGATGCTCCAAACATAGACACCAATTCTTTTTTCTGACAGAGGAATATGGAGATAATAACAGAGTTGAAAAGTAATAACACTAGAATACTAGGGGTGTGACTAGACACGTGAGATGAGGAGAGACACAAGACTGGGTTCACAAGACGAGAGACAAGATTTTTGCACAGCATTTTTAAGAAATCCTCAATGACAAAATTCATGACTGGAAAAATAGTCTGCAGGTGCATTTTGAAATGTTTCAACTAATCATCTTGTAATGAATGTCATTTCAGCTCTACTTTCTATGAATTATCATATGCATTGAAACAACAATATACAAGCACTGTAAAAGGTTTTGCCACAAACTCAACTGGCTTCTCTCCTGTATGATTTCACATGAGTCTCTTTAGACCTTACTGTACATGAATTATGAGCTTTCAGAACTTCTGATTAAGGCTGTGTGTGACCTCCTAATTGAACTCCTTTCCACAAATTGAAAATAATAAAAAAAAAAAAAATAAAATAACAGTTTCCATAATCAAAATACTCAATATTCAAAGTGCAAACAGAGACCAAAACAGAGACCAGAGCTAAGATGTGGTTACAACTACACAGCCCAGCCTAAGATAGCTTTGATATTGGGAGAGAGGCTATTGTATTATATGATCGAATTCGCAATCACATGTACCCTGTGTATAGGGTGCTGAGCGGTCATTCTACAAGATAAGACATTTATCAGACGCTCTGGTGCGCAACAAATCCTCCACCATGGTCTTGTCAGTAGTGATGGGTATCATGAACCGGTTCCAAATTGCCCAGAACCGGTGATTCGATAAGAAACGCGCATTTCGATTCCGCTTATCGGTTACTGTGTGCACATTTTTTTGTGATTTTTAACCGCTGCGCACTGTTTCCTGTGCTGCAGACACACCCGCGCACAGATCGGCTTCTCATAGTGAATGAATAGTGCGCAATATTCTGAGTTCTCTTCCTCGTCTTTTTGCACAGCACGCGAATGGACAAATACACACATAAATGTAAAAAAAAAAAAAAAACACAGTTGGTTATGTCGTTGACGGCAGATTTTCTTGATGCCGTCTCTATGATAACGTTAATCAAACAACAAAAGACGGGCGCTGTTTTCTGTGCTGCAGACACACACACGCACGCACAGAACGGCTTCTCATAGTGAATAAATAGGGCGCGATAATGAACCGAGTTCTCTTCCTCGTCTTTTTGCACAGCACGCCAATGGACAAATACACACAAAAATGTCAAAATACTCTCGTAAACTCTCGTCGGTTATGTCGTTGACGGCTGACTTTCTGAGTTTCTGTACCTACCTGAAAATGTTTATTTCAATCCTATCTTTGTTCAATTGTATTTATTTGTGCAATTGCTCATGTGTTTATTTGTTCTTTTTCATTATTGAGTGTTTACTTGTCTTTAATAATGCTTGAAAAAAAATTTTTTGTTGCTATTTTTAACCAAAAGTTGCTAGCCTGATTTTTTTTCATGGTATTCAGCTACAATGAAATGTTTTGCACTAATAGCCTAATAATAAATGTGTTTTTTACCCTATTGGAATCTAAATTAGGAATCGATTAGAATTGGTATCGTTAAAATTCAAACAATACCCAACCCTACTTGTCAGTCATCTCACCGTACTCTCATCATGTGATCAGTGAACTGTGATTCCTGCTGCACTGTGTGCGACTCTGCAGCTTGTGCTGGATGAGCAAAGCAGACGTTTACAACTGAAGTGACCGTTATCCAACTGAATTAAATGTTTTTTTATTTCTATAAAAAAAATCTAAACGACAGAGGATGCGGTGCCCGTAATGTAATGTAAAGAAATGTAGCTGTGGCATATTCTATGCTAATTTCACCCTCACACTCAGTCATGGCGATATCGTGAGACAGCTTTTCACCTCGACAAGAAATCCTGTCACATTTTAATATCACAAGATCTCGTCACACCCATATAAAATACAAATGTTTTTGTGAATAAAAACAGTTAGGGAGGGGGCCTTGCAGTATTGATTCAGAGAGGAGGGGGGTAAAAAAGGTTGAGAACCACTGCTTTACAGTAAACAAACATGGCAGACAACAGGGAAGAAGAAATGGCAATAATAATGTTTGGACTGCTTTTTACAGAAAATTCATAAGAAAAAAGAAAAAAAGGCTTGAATGAAATCATGTTATGCTTCCATCCTCTGTCAGCTCACTTCCTGATTTGGTATCATTTCGATCTGTGACAATCTACAGAGCGCGTGCGCGTTTTTCCTCAGAGTTCCCCCTTCACAAACATGTTGGATATTTATGACTTGAGACCGGTGCTGCCCCGACATTCTTCAGAGCAGATTCAATCACTCTTAACACACATCCCACCACAGGAAAATCTGATAAGATAGAACCATCAAGATAATCATGACTTTACCTAGGATTGTCAGAAGGGGAAAATTGGGCGCAAAATTGGCCCAATTATCTTGTAATGCGTAGGTGCCTTAAGCTTAACTTGTGCTGACTATTCCTTTAACTGATAATGCTCCTTTCGCCCCTTCTGAATAAACAAAGAGGCTAATACTAGTTTTATGGCTTTGCTTAATTTAAAGAATAATTTACTGGGAGCAAAACCTACCTTATTGTTTGCCTCCATTTCTCCTAGCACCAAATGTCACTGCACTATAATTCATGTCCAAGTCTGTGTCGAGCCACACGCCGGGTCAGTCAACTATCTGACACGAATCAAGGCTCGAAATCAAAAGGAACAGTGTGTCAGTGTGATGGAGCATTATGTAAATGCTGCCTCTCCCTGCCTAAATATTGACAAATCAACTCAGAGAAGCAAGGCAGCGAGAGCACACCAGCATCCACATGGGATCTCCCCTCCAGTCGCCTGACTGACACTTCATAGGAAATGTCTTCCATTTACAACCCATTATTTACTGCTCTCCCCATGATTGCTTCACACTGGCCCTGGCAGCAGCTTCCCCAAATTGCCCTCTTGGGTGGATTCTGAGCACACTCTTGCTCAAAAGATGGATTCACGCCATGCCAAAAACGCTAACCAGATTACTTCTGTTGTCACAAATCCCAGATTGCTGGCTCTATCCTAAAAGAGTACGAGAATCTAAGATTGCGCAAGACAGCTTGACTGATGTGGAAAATACAGCAAGGTGTCTCACTTCACCAGTGATGTTCAGCTTTAAGCTACTAATAAATGAGAATCACTTTTCCTTCACACCAAGAATGATAACTGTAAAGATAATTATAACAATAACTATACTGTTATATAACTATACTGAGTCCACACAAATGGACGATAAAGTTCTGTGGTAACACTACAATAAGGTTCATTAGTTAACGACATTAGTTAACATGAACTTATAATAAACTACACTTTTAAAGCATCTAACAATCTTTGTTAATGTTAATTTCAACATTTACTAATGCATTATTAAGATCTTGTTAACATTAGTTAATGCACTGTGAACTAACATGAACAAACCATGAACAGCTATATTTTTATTAACTAAAGTTAACAAAGATTAACTAGTGTTGTTCATGGTTAGTTTCTGTTAACGAATACATTAACTAATGTTAACTAATACAACCTTATTGTAAAGTGTTACCAGTTCTGTTTATTATGAGCATGCGTTGCAGTTACGTCATCTACCGCTTTACATGCACAAACTCTTTGAAAAACAGGTGGAGTCTGATTGGCTGGAAAAAAAACATTCTGAAAGTGATTCCAATGATCGTTCCTCTGTGTTATCGTTACAGCTGCGGACTGCACTATTCTCATAAAATTAGAATGATTATTAAAACTCAATAGGGAATAAGAAAATTTGTTTTGCATAGCGTGTCCCTGCAAACATCTGTCAGCGGAGAGCACATGGCCTTATTGTTATCAGACTGAAGAGCCAACTTTCACACAAGCATGTGGATATTCTTTTTTTTTTCCTCAACATGAACATGTGAAACAGCATAAACACGATAACCATATGCTGACTCGAGTGTATGTACTGCACGTTAATAACTGGTCACAGTCTGCTTTATTATTTTCCTGTTCACTCTGCTTCAGCTTTAACGCTTTTATATTTAATGCAGTATATGTTTTGGTTTACACACATTGTTAACATCTTTCTCATTAAACTTAATTTAAATAAACAAATATTCGTTTTTTATGAGCCCAAATATTCAAATACCATATTTTTGAAAAATGCCTGTCCCTTATGCCTTAAGTGCCGTACGTTTGGTATTAACGGGCCTTTAGCATTGTGATTGTCAAGCTATTCATCCACGACAACCCTCTCTGCTGTTAAAATCCGAGAGCTGCTCAACATCATCATAAATCTTCTTCCCTATTTTGGTGAAATATAAAAATGACATGCACTGTGTTCAGGGAAACAGCATTCAAAAGTCGGGATGTAGCTGAATTGAGTGCTGCTTTTGCAATGAGAAGGATGTGCTGGGCTTTAACCTGTTTTCAAAAGCTGAGCCAGGCCTATACGTACAGAAAATACAATAGGCCATCGCCTTTAGGGGTGAAAAATGAGCACAGCTGTGAGTCAGTGTGACACTGATTTCGTTCAACAGTTTACATAGCTGCTCTGTGATACCCTTGAGAGTACTCTCATGCCCTTTGGCCGGCAGAGAATGATTACTAATAGCTTTCTCCTACACTGTTAAGACTCCCACACTCTTTTTGTAGCATGACGCTGAAATAACATGATCATCAGAGAATAGCAAATTGAGTTATTCTATCTGCTTGCAAGTTTTAGACAAGACAACTATGTGTAAAAATACAGCAGCAACAAACCAGTACCTGTGGTCATGTCAGTGTTATACATTCTTCATTAAAAAGGCATCATTGTGGGTCTAAGGGTTTTGTTAAATGGGTGACATCAGCTTTGACGCCAGTGTAAGACCAAATGCTCATGTAATAATCCTAGCTTGTTTGATTCTCTTTTACTTTCTCTCAGCCTGCTAGATAAGCACATAACCCGAAGCAGATGGTGCTGAAAATCACTGTTAAGGAGCAACCATAAAGCTAAGCCATTGTGCTTTAGATAACTCTATTTGTGAGGAGAATGTCACTTGATGACAGAATTCTGCAAAATTATTAAATTGGCAACTATGGCTCAATTGCATCTCTAGTGTAAGATCACAAAGTATCACTACAAACAATAGTTCAGATAACAAGCATGGCTCAACAATAAGGATTTTTCCTGCTGGTCCAGTCGTTCAGATTTTCACTGGCCCACAAAAAAAGACGACCAATTTTTATTTTTAGCCATGTATTTATATCTGCTATAACTAATTTATTAATTGAATATAATGTAGATTATTATTACAATATATTAAGTAATATATTTTATAATATTTAAAGGGTTAGTTCACACAAAAAAGAAAATTCTGTCATTAATTACTCACCCTCATGTCGTTCCAAACCAGTAAGACCTTCGTTCATCTTCAGAACACAAATTAAGATATTTTTGATGAAATCCCGAGAGCTTTCTGAACCCCCATAGACTGCGTCATAACCACTTTCAAGGCCCAGAAAGGTAAAGACATTGTTAAAATAGTCCATGTGACTTGAGTTGTTCAACCTTAATGTTATGAAGCGACGAGAATACTTTTTGTGTGCAAAAAAACAAACAAAAATAACGTCTTTATTCAACAATTTCTTCTCTTCTGTGTCAGTCTCCGACGCTGTTCACGTTGTAAACACAGTGCAGCGATTCCGGGTTCTACCTCAGAATACTGGATCACTATTGGCCGATGCTGTTCACGTGAACACAACGACGCATGCGTGTAATGCTGACGCAGGAGCTGGCCAATAATGAGCCTGTATTCACATGGACTATTTTAACGATGTCTTTACTACCTTTCTGGGTTTGGAATGACATAAGGAGGAGTAATTAATGACAGAATTTTCATTTTTGCATGAACTAACCCTTTAAGTAACTTTTTTTTTTTTACACATTTTGCTCGTATTCTGCTAGAATGTAAATCCATTAATTCATAAAAACCCTTTTGCAGGAAAACAACAATATACAATGAAAAAATTGCAACACATTGTTACTGATGGCTTAAAGATTACCACAACAAGTCAATCTTTGCAATTTTGGCAAACCTTTTCTGTTAGCCAGATAGAAAACGGTGTAACCAGCTAGAATCTCAGTGACAAATCAGCAGAACGTACAACAATGCAAAACACACCACAGAAAACCAAACATTTGAGTTTGCAAAGCATAAAAATGGATGTACAAGCTCAGTGGATGTAAATTCATCTGAAACACAGCACTGGCCCAAAAGGGCAAGTGACTGTTTTGTAAACTGGCCCGAAACCCTCTCACACTGGCCTCGGTCCAGCTATCCTTATTGAGCCCTGACAAGCAGAAAAATGCCATGTATACTAACAAGTGAAGGAGCATAAAATAACAGTTTTACACATTAAATCATTTTAGCAAAACAGAACAGATTGGTTGAGTACAGTATGGGGGATTATCTAACGCACTGGAGAAAAATGACCACAAAAAATACACTTCTGCCTCCTCCAATCACAAGCTGTTGAGAGTGCCATTTGGTCTTAGTGCAACACAGTGGCAGGTGGCCGTACAATTCAGCCTGTGTTTACTGCATGCTGAATGGACAAGAAAACAATGCGCCGATTATGATTTTATTCGGTTTATTTCCAATTAAGTGTGACTAGCCAGCTCTAGTTCTACATCCTAATGTATAATCTTTATAACTATGGCTATGCTACACTTCACCTAAATCTAAATAGATGGTGGAAACTGTCTTAATGAAAACTAGTTGCATCTATTAAAAAGCATTTGTCATTTTTCAACAGCAAGCAAACATGAGGGTGTATAGGCGCAGCTCACAACCCAGGCCTCACATTTGATTAATTAGCTGGTTTATTGATTCCCCATGTGTAAGCTGGATGATTTCATGTTTAAACACCATCCAGCATAATCAGGCTACACAACTTTCAAAGTGGTATTATACTCTTGCATAAACATTATTCCAGTTCTTACTTTCTTGTTCCTTAAAGCCAAAACTACTGAAGTGCTTGTTTGTATATAATTTATTGTCATGCATATGGGGTATATAGTGTAAATTGTGTCAACTTCTCTCATTTGATTGGTACAGTTTTAACTGCCTGCCTGCTAATTAAATGTTTATCCGTGTATCCATCAAATCATCTGCAAAGTGTTTTTGCAAACATGCAAAATAACACTCTGAAATGTAAATGTAGAAAAGTAGAAATGTAAACAGGTGGTTTACACTGATTGAATCTTCACAGTCAGTCTTTTTCCATTTGTGTTTTTATCTATTCATCTCTTTTCAAACTACCAAAGAACAAATTATCATTGTGAAAGTTATTTAGATTAGCCAATTCTAGCAATAAAAGCTAAAGATACAAATGCCCAGCTGAACCTTGATGACAACCACCATAAAAACAGTTGACTGATCTTTCACATCTTTGACAAGCCAGACACAAGAGCAAACATGGTGTAGATACAGTCACCTGACCTCTCAGGACACATTTGACAATAAAACTATGTGGTCTGGTAACCAAGTTTGAGTAAGAAATCACAAGACAGGCGAGACTGATTCGTCTGGGTAACCTCGCAATCTTGCAGTGACACTATCTCAGCAGATCAAAATTAGGGTAAGTGCAATTAAAAAAAATGCAGTCAACGAGATGCATGCGTGCCTGTGCGCGCGCACAAGTTGCCAACAAAGCGCTCGTGACTGGGGTGCAAGACATAATAAAACACGAGCCAAACTATCAAGTTCAATCCTGTCAAAACTCTCCAATAACCCATCTGACCGGGTCCACTGTCCTTCCGATGACTTAATGTTACGGCGTTATTATATCAGCACATGAACAAAAAGAGATATGTATCTTTGTCCAACACTATAATCGCTGGAACACACACACACTGATGATGAGAATGATGGTGATGATTATGCTAGCCTGCTAGCTAATGTCTCCTGTATTAATAAAGCATAACATCCCCTCAACGGCAGCTTACAGCGGTTGTGATTAACACACGGAGCTAATTGCAAGAGCCTTATAAGCTAATCAGATCATCTTCCGTATGCTCGAGAAGACGGTCAAAGGCGGAACTTACCTGAAATCCTGCTCTACAACATCAGAGATTTTGCGTTTTGAGATGTTGTTGTTACTGAGCAGCGGCGGTTAGCGGATGAGAGTCAAGTGCCGCTTCAAGTGTTTTGGAGTCGTTTTACACCCCTAGCACACCGATATTAATGATATGGCTGTCACTTATCAATATTTATGGTGGTGAGGAGTGTTGGTAACGGGTCAGTGTTGGGACACAGTGTTGTCTTTCTCTTTCTCTCTTTCTCTCTTTCTCTCTCTATCTCTCTTCTGTAAGAAAGAAACCCCCCCTCGCTTGAAAGCCGCTCTTCCTGCGAGAAGAATAATGTGCGCGTGAAAACGCTCTGCCCACTTTCCAGTGTCGCGCGCTGCGATTGGTTGAACGCGCGCAGAGCGTGAGACGCAGACCAATCAGGTTGGTGATTTTGTGATTTAAAAACGCGCGTGTGTGCGAGTAGTTCTGTTTGTATGACTGATTAAACATTGCTAGTATGATGGTGGGCAGTTTGATTTACACCAGCAAATCGTTTTATTGAGTCCATTTAAATAGTTTCATTCTGATTTGTTCAGTGATCATATCTATAGGTTATAGGGCCGTTCACACATAACATGCGTTTTGTTGTGATTATTTTTTTCTATTTGTTTGTTCCCCTTCTTTTAAAATCATATTTAAACATGCACTAGACTAGACAGACGTCTTTGAACATCGCGTATTGCAGCTTTTCGGCGTTTTGCGCCTGAGCACCGCATTTGGCGCTGTCGAACTTAAACATCGTTCTGATCACCAGATTTGTATCTATACAAATGGTACAGCAATAATTTCCAAAATAAAAATTTAAAAAATCATGCACTAACGCTATTTTTATATGATTAGTCATTTTTACACGTTACTAATACTTTCGGCCCATATTTATTTTGTTGTGAACAACATTCGTAACGATTCATCCAAACTGCACGATGCCGCGTTCGGGTCAGTCAGATCTGGTTCATGTCACGAGCGAGAAACAGTTCCTTCAAGACGCAAAAAAGACGTCTTTCTTTCTGTTTAGTTTGTTTTCCACACCGATGCTCCTTCCGTCTTGCTTTAAATAAAAAAAAAACAACTAAGTGGTCACTATTTGTTCAGTTGGACCGATTATTGCTAATTTTTGACGGAAATCTTTATCGAAGAGTCTTAGCCTAGGAATTGTCCCGTGCCCTGGCACGACTGATTCTGCGGGAGTGTGGGCGGGGCCTTCATACCGCGGCTTCACGTTACTACTGCGCAGACTCGGGTCCTGAATCAGTGCTTATTGCGTTATTGTGATTTTCTACAATGGAAGAGAGTGAAGGTGAGTTGTCCATATTTTTTTTACAGTCTATAGGTGAGAACCAGACCCATTATAAACCAAAATTTACTCAAATTAATTAAAAAAAGTGTACTATCTATCCAATTAGTAGGGCCTAATAGTAACACAAGAGTACTTACTGCTCTGTGCGGTTAACGATCACACTACATGCGTCCGCGCCCGAGCCCACCTCTTCAAGCGGGCCAGTGCGCGGTACGGAGCGAGCGCACTAGCCAAACTAACCAGACTTTGGGGGTCGGCCACGGTTCAGATCTAGTGTGAGTACACCTATTCGTTCAAAAAAAAGATTATTAGTTGGCCTAATATGCTCAGATTCTTCTTCACGAATTAAATGCACGTTATCAGATGCATAAAATGTTGTCTATTTTAGCATAAATCTCTTAATTTGTCTATGAGCATCGTGACCTATACCTATTTCCAGGATTCCCAAGCTAAACACCTGACTGAGGAGGGACCACATTATTTTTGCAATGCTCTTTTAGAATGTTGCTCTCCAATGTGCTTTATAAGCACATACAGTGTGCGGCACCCTGCTGTGGAAATGATTGGTTTATAGTGTAGTCTTCCACACTTCATGTTCCTCCCTCTCTGAAACGATGCTTCAGTCAGTCCCCAAGGATTCATTCAGCAGTGGGTCATTGAACATGGCCGCTGAGCCCTGAATGCTCTACTTAACCTTCCGCTGTTCTGTCATGGATGTAATCACACAAAAACAACATCATATTATTCTACATTCAACATTTTTTTTCCGTAGCCATGTGTATTTTTAGTATGTCGCCTAAAGTCACTGTGCATTTAACATTGGTAATATGTTAATGATGCTCTATCTGGATTAACTGGCACAATCCTGTTATGCATTTTAGTAGACATTAGGTGAAAATGTGTTGCTCTTTTGCATTTTATACATTTGTTCAAGGGAAATGAACTGGATCCAGATCTTATCTCATTCTCTATTAGGCAGTCATTCAAACTAAACCAGATTGCAACGAGAAAAATAGTGATACACAACTGGTGATGATTTTATTCACCCCAGCGATTCGGATCTTTAAATCTACAGGTTACATCGTTGCGTCAGTAGGTGGCGTCTCCCCTGAGCAAGTCATTGAATCAACTGAATTGAGAAAAAAAAACATCAAATCGGCAGTGTCTAGGCTATGTGTATGTATGTATACACTATATTGCCAAAAGTATTGGGACATGCCTCCAAATCATTGAATTCAGGTGTTCCAATCACTTCCATTGTCCACAGGTGTATAAAATCAAGCACCTAGGCATGGAACTTGCTTCTACAAACATTTGTGAAAGAATGGGTCGCTCTCAGGAGCTCAGTGAATTCAAGCGTGGTACCGTGATAGGTTGCCACCTGTGCAATAAGTCCATTTGTGAAATTTCCTCACTACTAAATATTCCACAGTCAAGTGTTAGTGGTATTATAACAAAGTGGAAGCAATTGGGAACAACAGCAACTCAGCCACGAAGTGGTAGGCCACGTAGAATCTCAGAGCGGGGTCAGCGCATGCCACTGGACTCTAGAGAAGTGGAAACGTGTTCTCTGGAGTGACCAATCATGGTTCTCTGTCTGGCAATCCGATGGACGAGTCTGGGTTTGGCGGTTGCCAGGAGAACGGTACTTGCCTGACTGCATTGTGTCAAGCATTGTGCAAAGTTTGGTGGAGGAGGGATTATGGTGTGGGTTGTTTTTCAGGGGTTGGGCTTGGCCCATTAGTTCCAGTGAAAGGAACTCTTAATGCTTTAGCATACCAAGACATTTTGGACAATTTCATGTTCCCAACTTTGTGGGAACAATTTGGGGATATGGCCCCTTCCTGTTCCAACATGACTGCGCACTGGTGCACAAAGCAAGGCCCATAAAGACATGGATGAGTGAGTTTGGTGTGGAGGAACTTGACTGGCCTGCACAGAGTCTTGACCTCAACCCGATAGAACACCTTTGGGATGAATTAGAGCGGAGACTGCGAGCCAGGCCTTCTCGTCCAACATCCTCAACATGACCCCACAAATGCGCTGCTAGAAGAATGGTCAATTCTCCTAACACACTCCTAAACCTTGTGGAAAGCCTTCCCAGAAGAGTTGAATCTGTTATAGTTGCAAAAGGTGGGCCAACTCTATATTAAACCCTACAGATTAAGAATGGGATGTCATTAAAGTCCATGTGCATGTAAAGGCAGACGTCCCTATATACATATACATATATATATACATACATATATATATATAATTATTTAGTCAACAAAACAAATCTTTAAAAAATCTATTGACTCTAGTATAAATATACAAGTAAAGATAATAATTAGTTAGCATGTTTATGTCATGTCAACACATTAAAAAATATAAGTATCTGAGTATCCCTCTGAGATGGCTGGAGCAGCCATTTTCTTAGTTTTTGATTCATAGATAAGATTTCAGGGGCTGTGGGTGTTGCCACCTGCTATATTAAGTGCAGCATTGTCTAACAAAGAAAAGGAAACTGGGAAAATGATAAATGGACATGCCGTGGCATCATAGTGTTGGAGAAAAAAAACAGACTGAAGTCTAACTGTTTTGTGTTACGGTGTAATGATCACAGCTGGCTGTTTTCTCCTCTCATTATGATAAAGGTATCAAGAGGCTCGTGCCAAGATATTGTGTGGGAAACGGATGGCTTGTTATTCTATTGTGACATGACAGGCTGAATAAACAATAAAAATGGGGAAAGAGAGAGAATTTTGTCCAAGGGCCTTGATTGGGGGAGAAGGAGCATGCCGTGATTGATTTCAGCGGGAGAGGGCGAAAAAGGAAAGTGGATTCAGGAGGTGTCTGTAATCAGAGAGACAAAGCCAAATGTACAAGTGCGGTTAAGAGACGGGTTTTGTTAAAGAAGAAAAAAAACAGCACACCTCCCCTTTCCTTTGTAATTTGAAATATGCATGCTCTTGATACAGAATACCATACCTCGATCATTCCTGCCAGCACAAGACAGATGGCCTGAATCTCATTTCCACTGTCGTGCTACCTTGTCTTGGCAGCTCATCTGAAACTCTGCTATTAGTAATCCCTTACATACTGTGTGTCAAGGTATAATGTACATTACAGGTTTTACGGCAACTTTAATCTGGCAAATTCCCTGTTTTTTTAAATCAAAGAACTGACAGCACTGAATGAAGGTATGGGTTAGTGTGTTGTGGGAGCTTTAAGGATTGAAATAATGAGGATCTGGATTACAGGAGACAATAAAGCACGGTGTGAGTTGATTGTTATCGAATTGTGGGTGGATTCATGCTCCCAGTTGAACAGTGAAAAAACAGAAGAAAATATGTATGCAAGCGCACATACTATAGCCTACAGATGAGAATTATTAATAATACATCATAATCCCCTAATAATTAATCACAGTGCATTTAAATCTCACGCCATGTCCTTTCATCATACCAGAGCATGCAGGGGCTTTTTCTTTTTTCTTTTTACAAATATGTAGTGTAGTCAGCCAAATACGAATAACCAACCCTGTTGCTGGTAAATTTGTATATTAATATATAGGCCTACTAAAAGATCATCATGTTTATAAGTGAATTTTGCTTTCAGTATGTTTATAAAATACTGTTTTAATCAGTAAAAGGTCTAGTAGTAATTAAACATTGCTTTAAAGGGCAGTTATTAAAAACAGAGGAGCATTTGGAGCATTTTCTAAAAAAAAAAAGAAAGAAAAAGAAACATTTTGGGAGAAACCGATAAATGCTGTTTTAGCAGTTTTTTCGGACTCGCATGGCAGCAAAGAAAATAAGTGACATTTTTGCCAATAAGTGTCAAGATTGTGCATTACACTAAAACAACAGCAGAGGGCAGTGTGAAACTGCACACAATCTCTACACAACAGTTTCAGTGGTAGAACTATACACTAAAGAAACGTTTCTTTTTTTAAATATTTGAATTATACGTGTATACCGAAAGAGCAGAATCGCCTCAAGACAAAATCAGTCACTCGTGGAAACAGGAGATGGCGATTCCGAGCTCAAGTGCACAGATCAGCGTCTGTCAGCCTGGTCACTCGGCAGCATACTGGTTACTGATTACACGGATTTATGACACATACAACCACTGGGTGGCGCTACCGAGAGCTGCTCTCTTCTGCTCCAGAGTTTGTCTCATATTACTGTCATATCTTGCTTGCTTATTGTGGGGAAAGACGTGAGATATGTTTAGTGACATTTAACATTGTTAAGAACAATTTACAAATGAACCTTTCTCAGGCGTCTCTAAAGAACTATGCTGAAATAGATTTTGGAACAAATATGTATTTGTGCAAAGACAAAAGTTCATGACACAAGTTTTAAAATTTTTTTTTATAAATGAAGCAGAAAGTTAATTTTATTATTTATCTTTGAAAATACTTGCTTTTACTTGCTTACTTTTTGTTGATGAAAAAGACCTGTCAATGAATTTATGACTTTTCTGTAACATTTTAAGATTGTATTGATATATTCACTGCAGAAACGGTCTCAACCCTTTTTTTAATTTGATTAATTTCCTTTACCTTTTTACAGGCCTGAAAAACACAATGGTAAGATTCCCTGATATTTTCATGTTTTCCATGACTGGCAGCACTAACCTGGTAACCTGGCACTCATGCTCATATCCTGTACCCATCGTTACCTTTCTGACCTGTTTTTCAAACAGAAAACACTTTCTATACATGATGACCTATTGAACACTAAATTGTGTTTTGCTGAAAGCAAAAGGGGTGACTGATCTCTGCAGTCAGACATAACCTCACCCTCTACTAATGGATTTGATTGAAATTTGATTGTATGAACTGATCATGTACATGCTTAAGTATGTGCAATGGATTAAGTCAAAATTTAGCCAACTATTTTTATTTTACAATTTTTACTATGTGTGTGTACAGATATATATATCATAATTAAAAATAAATTCATATATACACATTCACATTATAGCAAATTATAAGAAAATAATAAGATATATTTTAATTTGTGTTTATATACGGTATATATAATTCCAAATTATTAATATTAAAATTTTTATGTATGTGTATATAAAATTATATTATTTATTAAATAAATATAAATTTCACCCACACACTTCCATTTTAATAGGGATAATTTATTTGTTATGCCACGCATATAGAACTAACACTTCTCAAAAGCAACACAATACACATACTCATGCTGCACACTGCAGCACAGTGAACAGCTTTAGCTCTCTTAAAATACCCAGTGGAGCACCAGAAACACTAAAACTCACAAGAAGCTAAACAAAGACCTCTCACACAACACAGAGACACAATTAAAGGACTGATGCTATTTGGATACCAAAGCATAGATGGGGATGGGGGCAGGGGCTGTCACGGAGAGCAGTGTACTGTGCCATAGACTACAGATCTGGACCTTTGAATTCACTGCTTTTCCATCTAGTCTCCATTCTACTGGAGCTGGCTTTGCGTGGCGTTATGTGTGGGAGAGTAAGCACAACGAGCACACTAAGACCGATGACGCACCGCCGCTTCAGATGGGCTTCCTGAAGTTCTTGCCAGCGAAACAAGCCTTGTCACCAAGCTCCTCCTCAATCCTGCAGATGTCATACATTATCAGAATCAATCTTGGAATTTCACTCAGTTTACAGACTGGGACTTAACGCCATTTAGTGTAGTTGTAATGATTAGTAAGACAAAACTATGCAGAAAAAAAAATCAATCAATAAGTAAATATACTTACACTGACATTCAAAAGTTTAAGATTTTTTTAATTCTAATATGCGGATTTTCTTCTTATTATCACTGTTTAAAACAGTTGTACTGCTTAATATTTTTGTGGACACCATAAATAGAAAGTTAAAAAAACAGCATTTATTTGAGAGAATTATTTTGTAACATTATAAATGTCTTTACTGTCACTTTTGATCAATTTAATTCATCCTTATTGAATAAAAGTATTAATTTCTTTAAAAAACAAAATTTTGAAAGGTAGTGTATTTAATGAGAAGAAACACAGCTGTAGTGCTATAAAAGACATAAAACTAGCATGCATTTGGTTGCTAGGGACAACAGTCAAATACACTGTACAGTTATTATGCAAACATATTTGAATGCATAATGCAGCGATTGACTAATCAGAATCAAGTATGCAATCAGAGCCCATTTAAGAGTTCAATAATGATACATAAATGCAAAAGCTCACCTCAGCAGCTGATTGTACTTGGCCAGGCGCTCAGACCGGCAGGGAGCACCAGTCTTGATCTGAAGGGAAAAAAAGACAATTTACTTTGTGATCCCACACAGCGCATTGGTCAGCTATAGATAAGAGGGTGTCTGGCAAGCCATGTACCTGGCCAGTGCAGAGTCCGACCACAAGGTCAGCGATGAAGGTGTCCTCTGTCTCTCCAGAACGATGGCTGACCATTACACCCCATCCATTAGACTGGGCCATCTTGCAGCTAAACGAAGGAAAACAAACAAAACACATTACATACAAGACCAAATGTATTTTAGTACATTGGTAAGTTAGTTCTTATTTAAAAAGATCCACAACCATCATGTGAGATATCAGAAACACTCACGCCTGCAGGGACTCAGTGACTGAGCCAATCTGGTTGACTTTGAGCAGCAGGCAGTTGCAGGCCTTATCAGACACAGCTTTGGCGATGCGCTTGGGGTTGGTCACTGTGAGGTCATCACCCACCACCTGGATGTTAGTGCTGGCAGTAAAGTTGGTCCAGGCCTCCCAGTCATCCTGGTCAAATGGATCTTCAATGGAGACCACTGAAAAGCAAAGATGAGACTTTATTGATTTGGGCTGGAGCTGAAGTGACCACCTGGCACATATTAATCACACAATCTACATATTGGTTTGGAAATGTAAACAGGTGGGACTTTTTTGTTTTTGTTTTTTTGAGTTGTCAAAATATTGACTCTATTAGGTCTTGCTGTGTAAATGCAATTAAAGAGATCTGTGCAATGTTTACTTTAAAATATTTCAGATATGCTTTCAAAATAATTAAAACCATTATTTTTAATACATCAATATTTATGTTACTTTTTATATAAAGGATTGTCCAATAAGTGTTTGCTGTTTTGCAAAACTGGTATTGTACTGATAGTGGTATTAACTACTGACATTTTGAAATGGTGACAAACCACTTATGCTTAGGCTGCAATCAATAATACAGTAAAAACAGTAATAGTGTGAAATATTATCAAAATGTATTAATATAATTTGCTCAAGTAACATTTACTATGATCAATTTTGAGAACAGTTATGCTGTATAATATATTTGTGGAATTTTTTTTTCAGGTTTCTTTGATGAACAGATGGTCTAAAAGAAAAACATTTTAAATAGATTTTGTCTGCAACATTATGTTTTACTG
The DNA here is from genome assembly GCA_039654625.1 of Rhinogobio ventralis. Classification (NCBI taxonomy): domain Eukaryota; kingdom Metazoa; phylum Chordata; class Actinopteri; order Cypriniformes; family Gobionidae; genus Rhinogobio; species Rhinogobio ventralis. The sequence continues at coordinate 17,696,335 of CM077203.1, forward strand.
TTGATCAATCCTTGTATTTTCGAACAATGCAATAAAATTGTTTAATAAATATAGGCCTACTACAGGTAGGATACACTGTATCCTGTTAGTATCTAGAGAACTGGCCTCAAGGGGGTTAAAACACCCCTGTCTGTATCATTCACTGCTGGATCTCTTCAAAGACCTGGGTCTTTTTTTAGGTGATCTAAAGATACCCAACACGCATGAGGGAGGAATTTGTGTTTGGGTAAACATACTTAGGTAAGTAAAACGTGTTTTAGGCAACACTTTACAATAAGATTTAACAAGTTAATGTAAGATCCTTAACTAACAATGACTATTTTATTTATTAAAGTTGGTTCATGTTAATCTATACTAATTTATCAAATAACTTGTCTATTTAGATGCTCTGACATGAGATCTGCAGTAAGCAGTTGTCATTGGCCAGCTGAGGATCACAGTAGAGTATCACACACACTCACACACAGTATCACTAAAGATCAGGGCAACTGACCAGGATAATCCTTAACAAAGCTCCTGTAGAGGTCAGCCAGCTGGTCAGGGCTGATATAACGGCTGGGGTCATCAGGTGATTTGAAGTCCAAGTCGTACTTGCCACCCTTGTAGAACTCAGAGGCGGCCACATCCATGCCGATCACAATCTTGTCGGTGTAGCCGGCTTTGCTAATGGCATTCTTCAGCAGCTCCAGAGCTAAAAAAGATTTGTAGTTGACGCTGTTTACCACAATTAACAGCAACATTTTAGGTTAAAATGTTATATGAATGTATAAAGTTTATGTTTTAGGTTCTCATACAGTCATAAAAACTACATAACTCCCAAAGGGGTTTCATGTCAAATGCCCATATATAGCTGTAAGTACTCATAACAAATCATTAATATTCCTATTGCTTATATTAGCGACATTAAAAAAAATGCATCTTATTTAAACTTAAATGCATCTTAAGGATATATTTCATGGTTATAACACAAGCTTCCTGACTAATATTTTAAGACCACTAAATTGACACTGATACAACCAATAATATGGGTAAAGAAGAGGATAAATATTTAAACATTTAAAGAGCAAGTAATCCTGTTAGATGTGAAGACCTCTATATTATTTTTCTCCTAAATCAGCATATGTTATGACTGTGATTCACAGGCAGCACAGAGTTCATGAGCATTCCCAGAATTCCCCAGAGACTAGGCCACAGCTGCAGAACTTCACTAGTTTAAATTCAATTTTACCAATGCACCAGATCTTAAAATGAAAACCATTTGTTTTTGATGGAAAGAAATTAGTTTTAAGTTTAGGTAATGTTTCACAGTAACTCAAAGATGTTGTTCAAATGGTCATGTTTGTAAACTCACTAATCTAGAATCTAGATAACAGTAATCTCTGACTCCTTAAGTTCTCTCTTCTCTGTGTTATCTACAATCAGTATATCTTATAGCCAGAGGCAAACAGGATGAATTGATTATAAATGTATGTCATCTCTCATATAGTTACCTTTAATTCCCCAAATTTGTTTTACCATGAATATGTTTTATATTTATGGTGGTGTTCTGTGAGAAAATACAGGTTATTTTACATTAATTCACAGTACTGGAGTATTTACATTCTTAAAAAAAAAAAAAAAAAAAAAAAAAGGCATTCTAGATCTAGACTCCCTCATGAAATTCCAGAATCTCACCTTCTTTGTTCTCAAGGATGTTGGGGGCGAAGCCACCTTCATCACCCACATTGGTGGCATCTTGGCCGTACTTCTCCTTGATTACATTCTTCAGGCTGTGATAGACCTCAGCACCAATGCGCATGGCTTCTTTGAAGTTGCTTGCACCGACGGGCAGGATCATGAACTCCTGCATGGCCAGCTTGTTGCCGGCGTGGGAGCCGCCGTTGATAACGTTGAAGGCCTTTGAAAACAGACAGTCTATTTATATTGTGCCAGAGTTTGCATACTTCAGTAAAGTTTATGTTACATGATAATTTTATTCCAAACCAGAACAATTAAGCATGCACCAATTCAGCATTTTTGGCTGACATTTATAAATATTTATAAATAAAACGCCTGGAGAATCACAATGTATTTCAACTAAAGCAATATAGCATTTTAGCCATGTTTCCATCTATGCTGAATTTAAATAAATAAATAGGAACAATGTGTTAAAGTAGCGTTACAAAGCGTAACAAAATAGTGGAAAATAGAAATGGAATTTCTAGCCAATGTGGATCTTTAATTAAAAGTAGCTATGTTTTCATCCAAAGTTGCATATTTATCTTATGCAAAAAATGGGAATATCGCATAAAATCGCATTTGCGAATAAAGCAGCGCATCCATCCCATGTGTTCAAGAGAACAAAATAGTCACTTCCTGGGAAATTGGTGCAAAATATCTGTAATAAAAAAGGAAGTTGGGGAAGCCACTGTGGCTCTTTTTTCCTACATCATAATAAATGACTTGCGCTGCACAGATGAAACCCTCTCTGAGACGCAAGTAATGTTATCTTGTTCGGATGATGGTGTTTGGAAATCCAATCATTTGAGACACTTCTGGGAGGTCATTATACCAAATCATTCTGATGACAGACTTTGGCTCAGGCATTTCAGAATAACTAAAACAACATTTGAGATGCTGTGCATTGTGCAATGAAACTTATGCGCTAGTTAGTCCAGTTATCCAGTCACATCCACTGTTGAAGCAAAGTCAAAGTCATTGTAGTATATGCACATAGACTATGCACATTGTTTTATCGGGGAAAAAAAATGTATCCGCAATTGAGCATGTATGTTTTTTGCACATGTTTAGAAATGTATGCATTTCTTCGCATTTCCATCCAGCATTTTTTATGCAATATCCCAAAATGTGCATAAAATTAGGTGGATGGAAACATAGCAAGTGATAACTTATTAGTGGTTTAGAGTGTGCAGACACACGCTCTGATGAAATGTTATTCAGTCACATGACTTCTTTTTTTTTTTTTAGATGGGCATCTAGGAATTTATCAGTAAATGTGTTTCCCTTTTGGTTTATTTCCCAAAGTTTGCATAAAATAGGTGGATGGAAATATCAAAACATTGTAATGTACAGCAGGAAAGGCTAATGATTATTCTGTTTATTCTTCTGAGCACGTACAGGGACTGGGAGAATGACTTCAGGGTTGCCAGCGAGGTCTGCGATGTGGCGGTAGAGGGGGACGCCCTTCTCTGCAGCACCAGCCTTGCACACAGCCAGGGAAACGCCCAGGATGGCATTAGCACCAAACTTTGCTGTGGATTCAAGTGAGCACATTCATTAAAATAATGGATGCATATTTCAAAATCTTTATAAACCAGCTGTGATAAATAACAGTTTCATATTGTAAATACATTCTGTTCTGGTAACTAAAGGAATTGAAAAATAACAAAACACTTAATCATATTAATATGCTTACACTTATTGTCTGTGCCATCCATATCAAGCATCAGCTTATCAATCTTCTCCTGCTCCAAGACTGAAACGCTCTGTTTAAGCACAAGAGATTTATTAATGACAATATCAATCTTTTTCAAGGAGTGTGATGGTCACACAAACGTCATTTAGCAGAGAACAAATGCAACGTTATGGTTATGGCATTCACAGCATTGTGAGATTAGGGGGAGGGCTTTATCTCTATAACTGTCTTTAGAAATGACTAAATTCTAATATTCTTTCAAACATTAGTTAGTGTTCACAACAAGACACTTACCACTTCAAATAATGGTCCCAAACTTATCTAATTCTCTCGAATAATCTTACAGTACTTGTCTTGCATATTATGAATAACCACAGTTCAACAACAGTACACATTATCATGTTAGTCAAAGAACAAATATTCCTACCTGGCTAACCAGAGCAGGGGCAATTGTTTTATTGATATGCTCAACAGCTTTTGAGACACCTGCAGGGACACAAGCAGACCATCACTGACCCAGGCCAAGGAGTGGATGAACATGCAGAGCAGACATGACTAGATGATCACAGAGCAGGTAAGTGCTGTACTCTCAATGAGAACATCTGTGATCACCTACAAATATCTGCTGAGGTTAGTCATCAAAGCAAACCCAAAGGCTCATGCTGCTTCTTTGCTATATCAAAAGGGGTTAAGTTCCTCACTTCAGTTAATACACGCGCTAATTTACCTGATTACACAAAGCAGGGGCCAAGAACTCATTTACATATTTAACAGCTCTTTTCACCCCTGACAGAGGAGAAAAGATGGCAGAAGAAACAGAGGATGAGAGAAGAGGAAAACACTGCAGTGCAGATGGACAGACCATTGAAAAAACTGTGAGGAAATTATATATTTTACAGAAATTAAGAAATGAATGTTAAAATCAATCAATCAATAAAAGTATATTCTTTCTGAATTTCATTCAGATTTTTGAAGGGTTACTACGAAATACTGTATGAAATATACATATTATATTATGTACAGTGAGGAAAATAATTATTTGATCCCCTGCTGATTTTGCAAGTTTGCCCACTTGCAAAGAATTAAAGGGTCTATAATTTATGGTAGGTTTATTTTAACAGATAGAGACAGAATATCAACTAAAAACACATCATATAAAGGTTATAAATTGATCAGCATTTGATCGAGTGAAATAAGTATTTGATCCCCTACCAACCAGCAAGAATGTGCCCATGTGGAACACAGATTAGTCCTGTCACTTTAAGAAAGTACTCCTAATGTCAGATCATTATGTATATAAAAGATACCTGTCTACATAATCTGTATCTTCCATTCTAACCTCTCCATCACTATGGGCAATACCAAAGGGCTGTCAAAGGACATCAGGGACATGATTGTAGACCTGCACAAGGCTGGAATGGGCTACAAGACCATCAGAAAGAAGCTTGGTGAGAAGGACCCAGCTTTTGGTGCGATTATTCGGAAATGGAAGAAATACAAAATAACCATCAATCACCCTCGGTCTGAAGCTCCATGCAAGATCTCACCTCATGGGGTAAGGATGATCATGAGAAAGGTGAGGGGATCAGCCCAGAACTACACGGGAGGAGTTTGTTAATGATCTCAAGGCAGTTGGGACCACAGTCACCAAGCAAACCATTGGTAACACACTACGCCGCAATGGATTGAAATCCTGCAGCACCCGCAAGGTCCCCCTGCTCAAGAAGGCACATGTACAGGTCCGTCTGAAGTTTGTTAATGGACATCTAAATGATTCAGAGAGGGCCTAGGAGAAAGTGCTGTGGTCAGATGAGACCAAAATGTAGCTCTTTGGCATCAACTCAACTCATCGTGTTTGGAGGGAGAGAAATGTGAGAACACCATCCCTATAGTCAAGCACGGAGGTGGAAACATTATGCTTTGGGACTGTTTCTCTGCTAAGGGTATAGGACAACTTCACTGCATTGAGCGGCCGATGGATGGGGCCATGCTCCGTAAAATCTTGGACGAAAATGTCCTTCGCTCAGCCAGAACACTGAAATGGGTTGTGTATGAGTCTTCCAGCATGACAATGACCCGAAACATACCGCCAAGGCAACAAAAGAGTGGCTCAAGAAGAAGCACATTAAGGTCAAAGAGTGGCCTAGCCAGTCTCCAGACCGTAATTCTATAGAAAATCTGTGAAGGAAGCTGAAACTTTGAGTTGACAAGCGACAGCCAAGAAACCTTAAGGATTTAGAGAGGATCTGTAAAGAGGAGTGGACCAAAATCCTTCCTGAGATGTGTACAAACCTGGTGACCAACTGCAAGAAACATCTTACATCTGTGCTTGCTAACAAGGGTTTCTCCACCAAGTACTAAGTCTTATTTTGCTTGGGGATCAAATACTTATTTCACTTACTGAAATGCAAATAAATTTATAACCTTTATATGATGTGTTTTTTCTGGATTTTTTGGTTGATATTCTGTCTCTATCCATTAAAATAAACCTACCATAAAAAGTATAGACCTTTAATTTTTTTTGTAAGTGGGCAAACTTGCAAAACCAGCAAGGGATCAAATAATTATTTTCCCCACTGTATATTTGTATAATATTACAAATAAAGCATGATTCAAAATGGGTTTTACATAGAACATTTCATTAGAATTTTATATGCACACAGATTTTTCATTGTTTTTTGAAAATTCTCTTATGCTATTTATTTTAACAAAATTACAATAAAAACAATAATATTGTGAAATATTATTACAAATTAAAATAACTATTTTCTAATTTAATATAATTTAGAATGTATACATTACATTCTCGATTTACATTTTTTCCGGATTCTTTGATGAATAGAAAGCTCAAAGAACAGAACTTATTTGAAATATAATAAACTTTTGTAACATTATAAATGTGTTACATTCGATCAATTTAAGATGTCCTTGCTGAATGAATATTAATTTCATTCTTACTGAATAGTTGTGTATATTACATTTTTTATTATTATTTATATTTTTATCGAATGCATTTCAAAAACCCTTAACAATAATGCAGTAACAATGCAATATTGTTCAAAAACTCTTGAAATGTAAATATTAAAAGTTTAACAAAAAATTTATACTGCATTTCACAAATCTCATAAAAAGATAGAGATGTTTTGAAATACTACATGTACAAACTGAATATCTGAAATACAAACCTTTGCCCAGATAACGTGTCTTGTCATTGTCGCGGAGTTCAAGGGCTTCATAGATGCCGGTAGATGCGCCACTGGGCACTGCAGCTCTAAAGAGACCTGTTGAACAATAAATACGTATAACCATTCACAAGTTTCCTCGTACAATGTACATGTACAAACAACTCTGCTGATTTGACTCAAATCTGTTTCCAGAATTCCCTACTAGAACCACTGAGGTACCATATAAGGAATGGAAGGACACACATCAGAATCACAATGTATACAATCTATGCATACTGCCTGCAAATTACATGTCAATATATATTGTGTATATCTTTAAAGGAAAACAAAACTAATTGATTAAACAATTGATAAAAAGCATGAAACCTCAAGCCAATTTCACCTAAACTCAATGTAGGAAGTGTTGTCAAAGGGGTTTCCTCTTGTGACGCAACCTACTGAGAAAAAGGGGCACCCCCTGATTGAGGTTGGCACATGTGCACTTCAACTCCAAGTGTGGCAAATCTGCACATCCATATTCAATCAGCTCTGCTGAGTGAACATGAGTCGATTGCCAGAGCATGCAGATGAAAGTGGATTTAAAGCTTAACCAGAAACACATCAACTCTTACATAGTGATTTTGTACCTAACCAATCATTTCCACCAAGCAACGGTAGAATATCCAAACCTACAAAATAAGAAAACAGAGTAGAATAATGCATACTAGTTTTGATTTTTATCATATCTGTGTTAATGCACTGATCCAATCATTATCATATCAAACACTTTTCCAATCCAATGATTGGAAAAAAAACTGTGCACTATTAAAACAACTCTAAAGCTATACTTTAGGCTGTATTTTTCCAGCCCGACCTCATACTGTTTAATCAAAACCCATTCATTAAGCAGCGCTCAAATACACACAGACACATTAGATCTGGGTGAGTTGTCTCCACTTGTTTTCATACATCTGGGACAGAGGGTAGAACAGGAACGCTGGCAGAGAATGAATATACATTCTACACGTTAGTCCCTAAAAAAATACCACCTTCATCTTTCACAGTAAAGTATATACGAGCTTGGCAGGGTATCCCAACTCCCTCTCTCTCTTCACTACAATCTGGCAGGAGAGACATTCTACATATTTGCTCGCTTGCCAGCCTCAATCTTTTAAAATGGTCATTCACTGAACATAATTAAAACTCTGGGCATGTGTTAGAGGCCAAGACACCGCCTTGTGTTAGACTAGAGTGCAGGGCACTAGACAAAAAGCAAGTTGTAAAATCAAGTATATACTTGAACATTGTTGTGAATGAGCAAAACATTAACATGAGACTGATGGTTAAGTCTCTTATGCTCACCAAGGCAGTAAAAATACAGTAAATATTGTGTAATATTATTACATTTTAAAATATAAATAGTCTCCACTGTCACTTTTCATCAATTTAATGCATCCATACTAAATAAAAGTATTAATTTCTTTTAAAAAATGTTTGCTGATCCCAAATTTTAATAATAATGTATATATCATCCATTTAAAATTTACTTTCTGTGTTCATGTGCAAAGCACCACCATACTGTAGCAATGCAATCCAAGTGGTATGTTTTACTTGGCTATTTATAACCACCTACCACCTGATATGTCGACTCTGAGCTATTGGACACCAACATGAGGGCCTGAATAGGCAGAGAGGCGTTCAGAAGCTCACCCATGTGAAACTGCCACTGCATTCAGACTCTACGCCCCAATAACATCACATACAATGTCAATTACTGTCACTTTGTATTGATGTTGGACTTGTAATGGACTGTTCTGCAATGAATTTTCTCTCTGAATTGGTCCCATGTTTTTATTTGCTGCAACATGGCAACCATTCTTTCAGGATGGTCAGATCAACATATGTAAAATTAATAATTTTTTCTGAGTATTAAAAAAACAAATTGCGGCAAATAATACAATGCAAAACGCTCAAAAATGTTAAAAGTGTTTGACAATTTGATTATTACAAACCTTTCTTCGTGTAGAGATCAACCTCCACAGTGGGGTTTCCACGGGAGTCAAAGATTTCACGAGCATGGATCTTCAGGATAGACATGGTGCCGTTTCTAAACAGAAAAGAACATGATGTCCCAAAATAACACAAATAAGACTGGAGGTGCACAATATATTGGTATCATATTGGTTTATATTGATCCATATCCATATTGAGCACATTTAGTCATTTCCCATATTTTTATATTTACATCTTAATCTTTATAAAACACTAATACTTTAATAACACATTTTAATATAATAATTAGCCAAAGTCAAAGTAAATATCCTTTTTTTTTTAATTATGTACACTATAATGTTTTGATGGATAAGTTCACCAGAGTTTTCAGTACTTTATTTAATTAATTTAGACAAAATAGAATATTAAATATGATTAGGTTATTTTTTATATATATAATTTTGCTTTATTATAACTTAAATATAAATTGCACATTTGGTCACAGCTAATCCCACTGAAGGCCTAATAGTGATTTCCCCACTAGAAAATGACTCAATTGCTCCAAACTGAGTCAAAGATGAAGAAGGTACTGTTTCACCATGTTACATCAGCATTCACACTTTTTATGATTTGAAATTGTAGTCACCAGAGGATTTACAGGTTCAAATTGAGTAATCCACCCCCTTTTGACAGTCAACATGTGCAACAGGCAGCAGGAGAATAAACTAACTTTAAGACTTGCAGTTGACTATTTCCCTCTCCTGCCAAGAAAAGCTGAGCCTTTCAGCTGTCAGCACCTGTTCACCTAAAAATGCTGCTGTACTGGACATTTGGACATATGAAGTAACACTCGAATCCTCTCAAGCATGATGCCTTTGAATGTTTGAATTCATCTGGGACACTAATCATCAGTCAAATTAATTCATTACTTGACTTCTTTAAAATAATGTTTTCTGAACCTTTTGTGCACTCAAACAAAGGATCTTTTAGACAAAACTAACATATCAAAAACCCATATTTTCATTGTCAGACCAGGATGTCTCAAGAAAACCCTTTTCCATGAATATCACAAGACTCATTTCCTCATCATCATCATCATTTCCTGCCCTGTCATGGTGTGCTAGCTTATAAAACCAAACAAAAAATATCCACTTCATTGGACCAATGGAAAATCCTGTAACCTTAAATGTCTGTGGAAACTTCCCACTTGGCCACAACACAGTGGGTTGGGTTAAGTGAGACAGACAGTAACAAGTGACCGGCCTCCTGTCTGCTGTGGGAATGTGTTGCTCTCAGTTTTAACAGACTGATAATGAGAATTACATTAAGTTCAGCTTCAAATTCAAGACTTTATTATAAGGACCAAAATGGGTGTGGTGACAATACTAACCACTGTCACTTTGACAATTAAATACATTTCATTCAGTCTAAAATAATCTATTTGCAACGTTTAAAAGCTACAAAATAAATAACAGCAATGTCTCCAGTCACAAGCCTTCCCAATATCCGATGTCAATCTGGAACTCGTTTTAGTTTGCTGTAGACCAACTGTAACCTAAGACGAACTATTTTTTTCTTGAATGATCATGTTTAAGTCAACTGTATCTCTTCTTAAAAACAACTCACATGAGCGTGACATAAATGTTGCACTGTTAAAATTTGATAACACTAACTGAATACTGAGATTCTAGAGGACGTCACTGCTCGACAGCATCACCTTCAGCATTGCATTACTCGGTCACGACCACTGATTTAGCTGATCTTATTTATCATGACAAATGTTTCTAACTGCTAAAATATAAAAGCTACAACAAACGCCCTGTGTTCACCTTACCTTATCTGGCCTAACCAGTGCAAGGGCAGTCGAATGTTGACCGTGGTGCAGAGCAGAGAAGGCAGAGGCTGCTGGAGTTGCGCACTGTTAAGTGCTGAGCATCAGGAAGCGGTCAGCGCGAGCGCGCTTCTCGTGCTGTGATTGGTCAGACGCGGCTCACGCGGCACGCTAAAGAGATTGCATGGCAAAAGGCACGTTTTCAACCGGCGAGACTCCGCCTTCGATAAGGATGCGGAAATGTTCATTCATTGATTAAAAGCTTTTATTTATTTTATCTAAAGGCTATGGATTAAATTCACTTGACGTTATGGAGGGTATTAGTAGTGGATGCTGTGTTTGAAGCTTTTTGCATCGAGTATTTTCGTGTTTTATGGTGAAAACTGGTGCATTGGTGGAGTACGTGCAGCGCATCACCTACTTCCAGTGATGCGTCATAGCGAGCGTGCACATGAGTGAAGAGAGACTGATTGGACATGACAGCTTTTATGTCATTTTGAGCTCAGTTTACATTGTGATTTATAAAATTATGTACATTCGATTGCACGCTAGTTTCAAAAGATATATTGTTAATAATATTAACGATGATGACACTATCTCTTAAACAATGTTTGTATAATTTGAACTTAAGTAAAGGGTGTTGTTTAAATGATAGCCTATGCTACCAAAATTCATTTGATAGGCTAGCTGGGATCTTTTTTAATTTGACTTAGTCAAAGCAATGATCTTTGTCAAATAGAAAATCAACTTGTTTCTTTCTCAAGTGTATTTAGATCATTACTCTCTATTTTATGTATTCAGTAGGCTAACATATCATGATATATGTAGGGCACAGTATGTAAGAATTAGCCTATAATTTACAGCCAGACTCTCGTAGTAAAATCAAACGCACACGATGGACCAAGTGATGCTGTGCGATTTCTAGCTTCAACTATGGCAGCCTGACACACTGAATGACCTTGAGCAAGATTACCTACTATTGCGCCATCTTCTGGCTGCGGATAGGACAGGCACTTCAAAAGTAATTAAATACAAGCAGTTTATAATTTGGAGAGTTTGTATGTGTGTTCGGCTTTTAAAATCTACACTACTGTTCAAAAGTTTGGAGTCGGTCATATTTTTTAATCAAAAATACAGAGAAACCAGTAACACAGTGAACTATTATTACAATGTTTCTATGTTTGATAAAGATGGATTTTTAGCATCATTATTCCAGTCTTCAGTGTCACATGATTCTTCAGAAATCATAGTAGGCCTATGATGATTTGGTGCTCAAGAAACATTTCTTATTATTATCAATGTTGAAAACAGATGGGCTGCTCAGTAATTTTGTGGAAACCATGAATAGAAAGTAAAAAAAAAGGCATTTATTTTAAATAGAAGTATTTTGTAACATTATAAATGCATTTATTGTCACTTTTGATCAATTTAATGCATCCTTGCTGAATAAAAGTAATAATTTATCTAATAATCTTACTGGCCTCAAATTTTTGAACGGTATAAGTCTAAAGGATTTGGATGCTTGTCATTATGTTTGGGAGTCCCATTTGTGACTAGATTTACTTGCATTAGTATTCAGCCCCTTAACCAATTCTCTCATTACCCTGAGTTACAGATCTTACATTGAAATTTAGTTTTTATTTCCAATGAACCAATGAAGACTGACAAGGCTTGAGGCAATAGAACAAAAACATCTGTTGTCTTATTAGTGCTGCAATACTGCAATAGCCATTTTCTAAATTCTCCTTTCAGTTATGCATTAGGCAAATGACAAACAATCATGTTGGCTTAGACAATTAACATTTGTAAAATCTACCAGTTGTTCATTTTTTTTTTTTGTCTTTGAATGTTCTTTAGTAGGACACAGCTTTTTTATCAACATTTTTATCTCTTTATCTATGTACCCTTATTTTCCTGTGGCTTACTCCTTGCTAGATTTATAGATTTGGATGGATGCTGTATTTTTTGCTGTTCTAATTTAGGAACTGCCAGCTTTGATGTATAATGTCTGTTCCCTTGTTTACAATATAAAAACAAACTTGAAATTGCTCTACAAATATATATATATATACACATATATACCACGTTAGATTTAGTAACATTGGTGTTAAAAGCATGTCACAATTACATATAGTTTATTAAAAAAAAGCAAAAATGTCAGATTAAGATCAGAGTTTTTTATCTTTTTGATCTGACAAAAACCAGTCCCACAGCAGGGGATTTCTGCCCCTCATATCACCTTGTATTTAGGTAAAAGGTACATCTTGATCACAACATGTTTTTCCCCCTTTCGCAAACTCCAGACATGTTTTCACAGAGTTCTATGAGTAATGTGCAGTATACGCAGTGCTCTTGACATGACTAACTGGAGCACCTTTACTTCATTATCAGCTACTAAACTCTGAAGTCTTTAAAATAACCTTTGACCTGCATCACTCATGAGTACCTCATTTAATCAGTTCCTGACCTGTTTGAAGAGGGTCCCACATCCGATAATTAAAATAGCAGTGTTGGGACATCCAAACACTTTTGTATACCAGATTTTTACCCTTGTTTTACTTCATCTTTAGAATACACAAACATCATATTACCACTGTTACAAGTATTTTTGGTACAATTAATTGAAGGTTTAGTGCTTTGAAATAAAAATATCACAATATCCATTTCTAGATTTATAATAATATTTTTAAAGCACTGTTTAATGTATTGTTTGTCATTGCAGCCTCTTGGTTATTTTGTCTTCCAGTTTTTCCACTTTCCTGGAACAACTTGTAAAAACATCTTGACATCTGTCATCAACCGTGTGTTAAACATCTTTATTCATAAGTAAAACATATTAAATCAGTATAAGACATAGATGTTTGATTTATCAAGAAACTTGAAAAAAGTTTGAGTGATGAGAGTTTGCTTGAGAGTTTTTCTGTTCTCTAGAAAACACAAAGCAGCTCTGCCCTTGCTTGCCATTTAGTAGTGTTGGTATCATATTAAAAAATACTTGAAATGTAATTATGAAATTGATTATTGCCTAAACTTACAGTAGAAGCTTGTCTGATAAAATGAAATAATCACACTTGTGTAATACTGATTTACATAAAATTATTTCTGGAACGGCTTAGGCTACTATTAATTATTAAACCCATTGTTGTTATTATTATTATTTTATGATGTAAAATAAACCAGCTTTTATTAGGCTATATAGCCTTTTTATCTCATGTGAGCATATTTTAAATAGATTTATATGTTAAAGGAATAAATAATATAGGGTGCATTCAGGTTGATTGGGACACTTTTTGCCATTGAGATGACTGTGTCCAATTCAACCCGAATTCACCCCTAAATATATACAGTTGCAAGAAAAAGTGAACCGCTTGCAGAATCTGTGAAATGTGAATAATTTTAACTAAATAAGAGAGTTCATACAAAATGCATGTTATTTTTTATTTAGTACTGTCCTGAATAAGATATTTTACCTTTTTTTTTTTACATATAGTCCACAAGACAAAAAAAATGCTGAATTTATTAAAATGACCCCGTTCAAAAGTTTATGAACCATTCATTCTTAATACTGTGTGTGGTTACCTGGATGATCCACGGCTGTTTTTTTGTTTTGTGATGGTTGTTCTTGAGTCCCTTGTTTGTCCTGAGCAGTTAAACTGCTCAATGTTCTTCAGGAAAATCCTCCAGGTCCTGCAAATTTTTCAGTTTTCCAGCATCTTTTGCATTTTTGAACCCTCTCCAGCAGTGACTGTACGATTTTGAGATCCGTCTTTTCACACTGAGGACAATTGAGGGACTCAAACACAACTATTAAAAAAGGTTCAAACATTCACTGATGCTCCAGAAGGAAACACGATGCTTTAAGAGCCGGGGGGTGAAAACTTATTTATTTGAAGATCAAGGTAAATTGTACTTAATTTGTCTTCTGGGAAACATGTAAGTATCTTCTGTTGCTTCTGAAGGGCAGTACTAAATGAATAAAATTGATATTTATATGTGTCTTGTCTATTTATATTTATACAAAAATAAACATTTGGACATCTTCATCCTGTCCAAAAGTCCCCCCCAGCCGTGGATCATCCAGGTAGCGACACACAGTATTGAGAATCAATGGTTCATAAACTTTTGAACAGGTCATTTTAATAAATTCAGCTATTTTTTTGTCTTGTGGACTATATGTAAAAAAAAATTCAGGACAGCATTAAATAAAAAAATAACGCATTTTGTTTAACGCATTAATTTTGTTAAAATTATTCACATTTTCACAGATTCTGCAAGCGGTTCACATACTTTTTCGTGCAACTGTATTTTGTCGTTATTTAAAAAGTGTAAGTTACCTGAGTCAACATGAAAAAGGGAAAGGGGAAACCCTTGAACAAAACCAGATTGACTTGTTGGTGATCCTGAGAACTACAACTGCCTCAAACAATAATTTGCCAATAGGCTACGTCAAAGCTTCTCTAAATGACCATGTTACTACACGCCTTTGGCATTCTGGGTGTAAACCGTTGCGATCAATGTCACTCTCAGCACCTCTTTACAATCCTGTGAACGAGGGGACAGCCTGAGACTGAGAGCACTTTGAGCATGGAGCTGTTTGTAGTCCTGTTATACGCAGTTTTGGTGAATTTCGCATCGGCTGGAATAGATGGAGAAAGGTGGACATATTCAGGCAAGTGCTCGCTTCTTTTTTTGTGACAAATATTCACACCTATATCAACCTTAGGAGTTCCGATGCGCACGATTTGTAAGGCAATGTAATTATAGCTTATGTTAGTTAGTTATAGGCTAAGTTACAACAGTCTAACATTCAGCTTTACATAACTAGCTAGGCCTACTAATTTTATTGTAGCAGTTATACCTACCAAGTCAAAGTTTTATTTGTGAAATGACAATGAACTTCGTTGTTCTACGAGTTATTCTCATCATAGAGGAAAAGGGTTAGCCTACATGTAATTTAGCTACATAAGAATATTAAATATGCAAAAAGAAAATTGAGGATAGAAACAGATAGGCTATAACAGTCAACCTGGGGGCTGTTCGCTATCATTTGTGTTTTATCATCAACCAGTGCTTTATTGTGTATATGAGAAATCTGTCGTACTCTGCTTAAATGTCTCACTTTTTTCATACAGAAGGAGATCTGGATCAGAAGCACTGGGCAGAAAAATTTCACGAGTGTGGCGGCAACCAACAGTCTCCCATTGACATACAGCGGCGCAAAGTGCGTTATAATCCGCGAATGATACAGCCTGAGCTCACAGGGTATGAGGACATGCACGGTAGCTTTCACATGAAGAACAATGGACATTCTGGTATGAATTTTTATATTTAAAAAAACCCAGCTTTTTTAAACCACCTGCAACTGTTATGTAGATGCTTTGTCGCCATCTCGTGTCAAACAGTGCTGAAACTACTTAGGCTATCTATTTTGTAACAACAGGGTATCTTTACAGTATCTTTCTTTATATAATACATGCTTCCCTCTTACTACTTCAATATATCCAAAATTCACAGGTTAGGTTAGCTTTCCATGAATATAGCTCACAATCCTGTTTGTTTTTGACAGTGGAGATTCAGCTGCCACACACTATGATGATTACCAAGGGGTTTCCAGACCACTACACTGCTGTCCAAATGCATCTGCACTGGGGAGGCTGGGACATGGAGGCCAGTGGATCAGAGCACACAATGGATGGCATCCGCTACATGGCAGAAGTACATTATTGATTTTATCCTGACACATGAATGCATTAAAAATATTTGGAGATGTCCTAGTTGTAAATATAGCAGCGGTGTATTTTAAGGCATTGTTTTCTTTAGTGACTGTAGGCCTGGGGACTTATCTACTGAAGTGCTGCTGGACATGTGCCTGAAATTTTAATATGCTGGGTTCTATTTTAGACAAATATGCAATATCATTGTTGTAACCGAATTAGAAATAGTATTCCTGTATTTAACTTGCTCAAGAATGTTAAGAAACTTTAGTTTAGCAATACGGAAGGGTTTGGTCTGAGATAAGTTTTGAACTTCACATTACTCAATTTGCATTGCAGTCTCTAACACTTTTCCTCTTTGACTTGTGTCACAGCTCCATGTGGTCCACTATAATTCTGATAAGTACAGGAGTTTCCAAGAGGCCAAAGATAAACCAGATGGTCTTGCAGTTTTAGCCTTTTTTTATGAGGTAAGATTGGCTGCATATCATTTTTCATCTTGTTTGAAAGTGGAATAATGTTTTTATTTTCATTTGTTTTGGTGCAATGCTGCCATCTAATGGGCATAAGGGAAATCAAATTATCCTCAAATAACTACAGAAAAAATGCTAATAAACAGAGCAATTCCAATAGGGTCCTCACACCATCGGTGCTCGGGCCCTAATTATTGTCTGTGAATCATCTTTTAAGAGCTGGGCTGTGCACCATACGACCCCCAAGTTGCCTGAAGCACATAGCACGAGTAAAGTTAGGCATTTGCATTCTCTGAACTAAATGGGTTAATTGATCAGACCGCTGTGTGGTGGCCTACTGCCTGATATTCTGTTCCCACAAGATTGTGTGCAGTTCACAAGCTCCCACTTGCATTATATGGGGGAGGTCATTGTTTTAGTAACACAACCATAGGCATTCTAATATACAGTATGTAGTTCAGTTGCATGTCTTTCTCTGCAATTAGCTGGGCTTTTAATAGTGATCAATAGTATGTTCATGAAACCACTGCATAACGTTTTATCTGAATGTTTACACTTGAATGGCCTGAACAACTTCACATATACTGTACATAGTTTAATAGCTATTAACAACATGCCACTAGTTTAATAAGTAAATAATGCATTATTGTATGTGACATTTTTGAAAACACCAGGACTAATAGTAAAAATAACATGTATAGGCAAAAACAATGGGATTTTGTTTCATTCACCAATCAATTTTTAGGTTTCAGGATTTTTTTAACCATGCTTTGCATAAAAATGATTCTCAACTATGTTTTACAAGATATAATTTAATTAATTGATATACCATTTTACTTTATGCAATATGTGGGTAAAATTGCCATAAATGGGTCAATACAATGTATCTATAGACTGTATCTAATTTGCATATCATCACCTTCCTAAAATAATTGCCTGACTTAGGCAATTATTATAGAAAAGTGACGATATTAATGTGTTCTTGGGGCAACATGAAATGAAAAAAGAAGTGTAATAATGGGAGTAATAATTGGCTGTGACATGTATGGTGTCAGAGAAATACACTAAAATATAATGTCCACTACAGTGGACAAAAGTCTATTCCTGGGTCCCAGGAGGATATATATATATATATATGTTTTGCATGTAACAGTATATGTAATATTTGCTATATGGATACTTTGTGTTTAGGATGGGCATTTTGAGAACACGTACTATAGTGATTTTCTTGCAAACCTGGCAAACATCAAGTATGCAGGTAATGCAAAACATTTAGGATGAGCATCTCAAAAATATTTAATTCTATGCAGCTCATGGCTGTGTCTTGTCTATGCACTTCTTTTCTATATGTTTCTCTCTTGCTCTTTGCAGGTCAGGCCATGAATATCACCAACTTGAACGTACGGTCCATGCTCCCAGAGAACCTCAGTCACTTTTTTAGATATCAGGGCTCTCTCACCACACCACCGTGCCACGAGAGCATTCTGTGGACAGTATTTGATACACCCATCACCCTCTCTCACAATCAGGTGCCTCAAAAAGTTCACATGAAATAGTTTTCGATCTTTTTTGCTGTTAACTTTTAATGTGGTGACCTTCAGATCAGGAAATTGGAGAGCACATTAATGGACCATGAAAATAAGACCCTGTGGAATGACTACCGCATGGCCCAGCCTCTGAATGACAGAGTGGTGGAGTCCTCTTTCCTCCCACGCGTGGGCAAAGGAGGTTAGGGCAGAGCTTCATCCTTTCCAGCAGTTACGAAAAACTCTCTTTGTTAGGTGTGCAGTGCCTGAGCATGTTCTCTCTCTCTCTTCTTTGGTTTCTTGCAGGAATTTGCCGTCAAGAGGAAATTGAGGCTAAGCTTAAAAGGATTGAAAGCCTTATTGTGTCACTGGACAAAAAAACGGTTTTAGGTATAACTTTTCATGAGAAATGTCAAGATTGCAGGTAATCTTAAAGGGATAGTCCACCAAAAAAAAATTCTTCATGTCCTTCAAAACTAGTATGACATTTCTTTAGTAAAACAAAAAGGAATGATTTGGAACAGAATGTACAAGCTGCTCTTTTCAGAATGTACAAGCTGCTCTTTTACATACAATGAAAGTGAATAGTTACCAAAGCTGTCAAGCAGCGAATAACAACTTAAATGTGTGTGACTGTTCCTCACACAAATCTACCATATGCTGTGTTATTTTAGTATTATTTAAATACTATTATAGTATTTATTATTCATATTTTGAATTAGCTTTTATTTGTATATTTTTTCAGTTTTCAGATTACTAAAGTTTTAGTTAAAAGTTAGTTTTTAAAAGTGCTGTTGTCATATTTATTATTTTTATTTCAGTTTGAGCTTAAATCATTTTAGTACAGTTGGCTCAGGTAGTTGAAGGGGCAACATTTTTAGGTTGAAGAACATTTATATTTAATTTTATTTCAGTATTTCAATTAATGAAAACAATTAACTATTAAAAGAACTTTTAAATCTTTTTTTTTTAGTTAACAGTAACAACACTTTGCAGAAGACTTGGAATATAGAGTGTGTGTCATGTGGACTACTTTTATGATGTTTAGTTCTTTTTGGATCTTGACAGCCCCATATCACATCCACTTTCATTGCATGTAAAATTGCAGTTTAGATTTTCCTGTTTCATAGAACATCGAAAGTCATACAGGTTTGATGGGAATGACACAAGGGTGAGTAAATAATGACAGAATTTAAATTTTTGGGTGTACTGTCCCTTTAAATGTGACGTGTGTCATTCTCAATATATATTAATTATCTGTCTCTGAATAACAATGAGCTTTGACATTGATGTCTGGTGTATCCTTTTCAAGGACCATCGTCTACAAGTACAGGTGAGTATTTTTTGCAATGGGTGCAACTGTAGTTTTAGAACCAGTAGACATTAAATAATACCATGACAACAAATGTAACCAAGTGATATTTCAACTATGCAACTATGATCAACTTGCAAAGTTACAGTACGTTACCTTTCCTTCCCAAGGCCCGCAACCTCTATCACCACTGGTCCTGTACTTCCCAGCAAAGAATTTGGAGAGCTACGCCTTGGTCAACTTATCCCACACCATGAACCTCCAATCCTTCACAGCCTGCATGAACGTCCGTATCCCACCCATAAAAGACCTCACTGTGCTATCTTACTCCACTTCACATGACAATGAGCTCATGATCACTTTAGGCTCTGAAGTGGGTCTCTGGATCGGAGATGAGTTTGTTAACTTACCATTTGAACGTCAATCCCAAGACTGGACAAACTACTGCTTTACCTGGGCGTCACATACCGGAGGGGCTGAACTGTGGGTGAATGGACTGGTCGGGGAAGAACGCTACATTCGGGCAGGGTACACCATTCCAGCTGGAGGAACCCTCCTTTTGGGGAAGGACCAGGATGGCTTTTTGGGGATCTCTGATACCGATGCTTTTGTAGGCCACATGACCGATATAAACGTATGGGATTATGTGCTGACTGCGGCAGAGATTGGGGAGCAAATGTTGTGTGATAATGGCATGGTGAAAGGGAATGTCGTGAGCTGGGGAATCACTCAGCTCAGTCTGTATGGAGGAGTTCAGCTGCAGGCTGAGCAGGTTTGCCACTGAGTGAGAAAAAGAAAGAAAGAAAGAAAGAGAGCGCCCCAGGCTCAGAACTTTTATAAATGAATGTCAATATCAGCAATATTAGCTCTGCCAACTTGAACTGTATACTCTCCCAGGGGAATAACGGCACTTAAAGGGATAGTTCACCCAAAAATGAAAATTCTGTCATCATTTCCTCACCTTCAAGTTGTTCCAAACCTGTACGAGTTTCTTTCTTCTGCTGAACACATATTTGAAGAATATGGTTAATCAAACAGTTGATGGGCCCCATTGACTTAAATAGTATGGGAAAAAAAATACTATGTAAAAATGTGGTCCATCAACTGTTTGGTTACCGACATTCTTCAAAATATCATCTTTTGTGTTCAGCAGAAGAAAGAAATTAATTCAGGTTTGGAACAACTTGAGGGTGAGGAAATGATGACAGAATGTTCATTTTTGGGCGAACTATCCCTTTAAAGGGTTTAATATTCTATTCACTCTGTATTTTAGATAAATCATTTCAATGTATTTTTACCCAATTTAAGAATGTGAATCATATCTGAAGAATTTCAATAAACTATATTTGCATTCTTAACATTGTGTTTTATGAAATACACAATAAATGGTCAAATGAAATATACTTTTCTGAATATACTTAAAAAATATATAACATTTTATTCAAAATATCTCCATATTTATTCAAAATGCACGTACAATAACTTTGAATATCAATAAAAAACATGTTTCTAATTTCTAAAATAAAATTCCTGACATCTGAAAAAAAATCTTAATATAATATAATCTTTTATTATTTCTTAAAAAGGAAAAAAGCAGTGAAGCAGCTTTGTTAAAATATTTATAAATATTTGAACAACATCCACCAAATCAAAGTCATATGATGCAACGAATATGCAGAAACATACGGGGTGGGGGGGGTCGGGTGGACATAAAACAGAAAATTATTTTATAAAGAGGATCCCTGCAGACCCTCAAGGTTTATAAGTCTGAAATATCAGACCATTTGACCTTTATGACATTCAAGGTTAGTTCACATTGTAAAATATGCATCAAAATAATTATAAACAATTACAAATGATAATATTTTGTAAACAATAGTTTTTACCATAAAAAAATATTTTATATGAAAATCCATATGAAAATAATTTGAATACAAAAAATTACTAAGAATTTGGTTCATTTTACACCTGATGTTTAATAAAATATACATTTCTTTCTTGGGCATTCTTATTTGTCATTAACACAAATACAGTGTGCAATGAAAAGGCGTAATATTACATTTTAGTGTTTCAATAAAAGGACCTGTTTTTGAGTTCAAAAATCCTGGCATGAGACACTGAGAGATAAAAGTGTGTACATTTTTTTAAAGTATTGCAGACAAACACAAGAAGGTTTCCTGTGTGAATGACACCCTACCCATTCAGAGAAATGTGTTTTTAATTTCCTGTCTGCTGCTTTCCCCTCCTGTCTCTTTGATCTCAGAGACTTCACCCTCCAGCACAAACTCCACCTTGTTTCTCTGAGCAAAAAGCTTGCTGGTCTCCAGAAAGGTCTTGTTTTTGGTCTCTGGGATGACCACCCAGATGTAAATAAATGTGGCGAGACAGATGCATCCAAAAATGATGAAGCTGTACGGACCCAGGCCTCTCTGTAGAGACAAATAAGGTTATTTCATAACTGTAATTTATGAAAAACTTGCACTGATTCCATGACAAAACCGAATTAATCAATTTCAAGTATTAATAAGTTAACAACTTGGTGCAATCAATTAGTGCAATACTGGGAATGTTTGTGTGCATGTTTGTGTGTTTGTGTTGCATTTGACCTCAAGAAAAGGGAAGATCAGGCCGACTGTGAAGTTTGAGAGCCAGTGAACCGAGCCGCCCACCATGAAGGCTGGTGGTCTAGAAGACTGCCGGAACATCTCTGTGGTGATTACATTAGGAATAGGACCTGCGAAGGGATGCAGCAAAAGCTGTCATTCATCAAACACTTCATCTTTCTATAGGCAGTGAGACAAGAGATTGCTTAAAGCAATGTGCTGGTTTTACAATCTTTTTTACAGCCACTTTAAAGCACTTCTCTCACATTCACTCCAGTGTTTTAATGGAAAATCCTAGAAACTGCAGCATAAATCTATTGTCATTCCCACCAAGGAATAGATTTATCCCCCCCCCCCCCCGTGCATCTGCGATATGCCCCGACGGGATTGGTGTGAACTCACTTGGGCCAATAGCATGTCCGATGACGTAAACAATGACACAAACGATGCTGACATAGGGCATCCAGTCCAGTGTAGTCTGTGGGTGAAATGTGCAGCAGTTATCCTACCACATTTATAGCCTGGCATTTCACATAGACCCAAATTTGTCAGGCCAGCACATTCACGGCTCTAAAATTAAAATCTCTATTGGGACTGAGATTTTACAGCCATCTGTCTATAAACAAGAATGTATTACAACCATAATAGGCCACATAAGGAAACTCACTTATTCATTTAAAGGGAATCTGATTGGTCATAATAATGAGTCATAATCCTATCTGAATCCTTTGCGCTTGTATTGCGCTTAATATTATGTCTAAATAATATCATAACAATACAAAAATATTACTCTGACATTATTTAGACAATAATATTTTTATTATAATTTAATATTAAAATATTATGCCTAAATAATGTCATA
Source organism: Rhinogobio ventralis (assembly GCA_039654625.1). NCBI lineage: Eukaryota > Metazoa > Chordata > Actinopteri > Cypriniformes > Gobionidae > Rhinogobio > Rhinogobio ventralis. The sequence continues at coordinate 17,719,227 of CM077203.1, forward strand.
ATAATATTAAAATATTACTTTGACATTATTTAGACAATACCATTTAATTTTTTTTATTTTAATATTAAAATATTATATCTGAATAATGTCATAATAATTAAAAAATATTACTCTGACATTATGTAGACAATAATATTTTTAATTTGTATTATAATTTAATATTAAAATATGTCTAAATAATGTCATAGCAATACAAAAATATTACTCTGACATTATTTAGACAATAATCTTTTTATTTTTATTTATATCAATTTAATATTAAAATTGTATGTCTAAATAATGTCATAATAATATTAAAATATTACTATGACATTATTTAGGCAATCATATTTTAATATTAATTATATTTTAATATAAAATATTGTGTCAAAGTATACTATCACTTTGTCTAAATAAAAAAAAGTAAAATCAATCATTTTTAAACACTACAAGTGAATTTATACATCACAACATTATATTGTACAGTATGAAAAATGGATATTCATTTTGATATTTGCTAAAAATTACATTTACACCATTATTATATTAATTGTTTTTAAAGATTAACTTTAATCTTTAATCTAAATGTCAAATCAGGGCAAACACGAACACAGAGCATGCACAATTAAATATACAATATCGGTATATATATATATATATATTTAGTTTCTAAAAATGTGTAATATTGGCCGATAAATCATGCATCCTTAGTTTGCACTGGAATAAGTACAGCATTGTTATACCTGGAAGTAGAGTGCTATGGTCAGGAGAACACAGGCTGCACAGCAGATACCAAAGCCGATCAGTAGCAACAACCTTCTGCCAGATTTCTCCACTATGAACACCTACAGAAACAGAAAATCATATGTTTCTTTGTAAAGTAAATGACCTCCTCAAGAGGGGTATCAAATTATGAAGAGCATTAATAAGCCAAAAACAAAACAAAGTGCCTTACAGCTGCTATTGTCATGAAGACATTAACAGCTCCTGTTCCGACGGTCACATACTGAACGTGATCTTTACTCACTCCTGCTGAGCTATAGATGCTGTCAGCATAGTAATAAATCTGAAGATGGTGTTAAAGTTAGCATTTAGTTAAGCAAAACTTATTTGAAATGTATGCTTTCTGAAGAGAAATATGTTGAAAATAATTAGCTGTGTGCTGTTTCAGAGGGGTGCTTACGGCATTGACCCCTGACAGTTGTTGGCCCATGTTCATGAAGATTACAGACAGCAGCTGCCAGCGCAGTGAGCGGAAGGTGAAGAGGTTGAGCAGAGAGAGTCGACCTTCTGCTTGCTCTGACTGATCCTCAACATGCATCTCACACAGCTCCTCATCCACATCCTCCCAGCCCCGCAGCTGCTGTAGGCCTAGAACACAGCACAACATGTCAGAGCAATCATTTAAGCAATATCACACAAGCAATAGCTGAATATGTGATTATCAGACCAACAGTATGGTTGCTACTGAGATATTGCTTTTAATACAATTCAGTGAACTTCCATTTCAGAAACAGTATTGTTGGTTATGTGGTCTATTTTTGCTCTGACATCAAAAATCCAAACTAAGCCGAAGCAGAATTAACCATTGCGTCTCCGAGATACGCAATTGGTGTTGTGTTCCCTACTGAATCTGTTTTTTGAACGTATCGGTTAAATGAATGTGAATGATAACCATGCACTCATAAAGAGAGTCACTTGCTTAGTTCCTAAATGAATTAGTGTTTTTGTATGGGTCGGATGAAAAAATGTGAATGATTCAATGATGCACTTATAAAGCCAGTCAATTGTTTAGTTCCTGAATGAATCAGTTTTTGAAAGAATTGGTTGAACGAATGTAAATGACAATGATGCACTCATAAAGCCAGTCAATTGTTTTGTTCCTCAATGATTCAGCGTTTTTAAACTAATCTGTTAATTGAATGTGAATGATTAAATGATTACCTCATAAAGACACCCCCTTACTTTGTTCCTGAAAGAATCAGTGTTTTTGAGGAAATTTGAATGATTCAATGATGTTCTCCTAAAGACAGTCAATTGCTTTGTTCTTGAATGATTCAGGGCCCTATTTTAACGATCTGAGCTTAGGGTATGTCCGAATCCACTTTTGCTAGTTTAACGATGGAAAAAAATGGTCGTATGATAGGGCCCTTAGTGTTTTTAAAAAGAATCAATTGAAGGAATGTAAATGATTCAATGGCACTCTCATTTTGGCCTGAACCCAGAGTACTCCCCCCATATCTCTGATTAAGATAACCAAGCAAGTGTGAGGAGAAGGGGTGGTTGTGGGATGCAGGAAACTGTCGAGGAACATAGGTGAGTCGGCTATATATATATATATATAGGCCTCATCTCGTACTGTTCCTCCCGAACTTTGTTTTTAAAACATCATATAGTATGGGATGACATTGATGTAGCCATTTACATCAATATTTAAAAAACAATACCAATAACAAATTATTAGAAAGTGTCTCACTTTATATCTGTATTCACACTTAATATATAGCCTAAAAAAAGATAAAAATACTAAAGAAAATGATTTTTGCAGGGTACACAAGACCTTGAGGTACAACAAGAAACCAACAAGGTACTCTGTTGAGGAAAAATGTGTTGAAAAGTGTCCAAATGTTGTAAATTCTTAACATAAGAAATAAAATTGATAAAGCCAGCCCTATTCTATCATAAAACCTCTGCAATCTTGATGAGTTCATCGTTGGTGCACATCCCGCTGTGAAACTCACATTTCCTTTGCTCTGACATGGGAGACCAAAATACCTTTCCTGGCAGTTTTTTCATCCCTCTTCTGTATGAGCATGTAGCGTGGGCTCTCGGGAAAGAAAGGCAGAAGCAGCAGCTCAATGGCAGCTGGAATCCCTGTGAGACTCAACATGATGGGCCAGCCTAAAGAGAGAACATTACACATCACCATAAACAGCAGGGGCACACTTTTCCAACTGCACTCAGAAACAGCACAGCAATAGTAGCAATACTTGCACTATAGTCTGGGAAAAAATCTGCACACATCCCATGCACTGTGCATTACCTTCTTTATTTCCTAGGATATTGCGAACGCCTAACACTTGGGCGACAAGGATGCCAACGGTGATGAAAAGCTGTGGCACTATCCCAATGGCCCCCCTGTAATTCTTGGGAGCGATCTCTCCCAAATACATGGGCACCACATTGGAGGACAGGCCTAGAGAACACAGTAACATACTGTCATGCTTAAACAGTATAGATAATCCATACTGATGGGTGGAATATTCTACTGACCTGCACAGATGCCCACTAAAAAGCGTGCGACAATGATGATCTCAAATGACCCCGCCACTTCACTCACACCCATCATTATAGCAGGAACAATAGAGAAGATGTTGTTGAACAGGAGTGTACCTTTTCTGTAAGTGACCTCAGTTAGAGTGAATGATGTTTGGGATTAAGTGCAATGTATTGGCAAAAACTATTTTTTCTTTTTTTTACAACTTCATACAAATTACCTTCCGAATTTGTTCACCAATGGGGCTACCATGAGAGATCCGAAAAACCCACCTAGTGGGTACATGGACACAGTAACGGACCACAGGAGGGTCAGGAGACTGTCTGACATCGGACCATAACGATTCTCATATATTTGGGTGTAGAAAAGCTGCATCTCCTTTTATCAGAATATCAGAGTAAAATTCATCAGAGATGAATGTGCAATAAATATGCAATTAATATAATATAATATAATATAATATAAAGTCTGTACCGGGGCAGGTGAGTTGATCACAGCCACATTGTATCCATACTGAAAAGACGAACCAAACCCAGCGATCAAAGAAGCTGCAGCCAGGATCAGTGTCACCCTCTGCAAAGTTGCATGAAGTTTAAAAATATTTAAATGCTACTAAATTTTAAGTCATATGGAAGCTGCTGCAGTATAACAAAAGACACAAAAAAATACTGTTAATTGTTGTCTGTCTGTTAGCTATTCAAAAGGGAAGTATCAAAATGTAAAACAAGTGCTTTAATTTTATTTGTTGCAGAAATATAATATTAAGTAACAAGTACTCACCCCCTTCCTCTCATGTTTCTCCATGTTCATCTCTTCCTTCATGCTTTAAATCTACAGTATGGGTAGAAAGAACACCAACGAAAAGAAATCACTGTTGTTTCTGTATATTGTACTTTGGACATTGGAGCCAACCCTGAAAACCAAGGTTAAAGTTGTTTGGTATTAAAACAACAGATAAAAGAGATAAAAGTAAGCTACCTACCTATCTGAACCTATAAAGGAAACCACATGACATTAATCATGTCAGTTATGGGGTGCTAGTACTATATATGTGAAATGTACAATAGACTCCAATCAAAACATTGTAATATAATACTTTCTAATATTCTAATATAATACTGAAAGTAATGTAGAAACTGTGAATAATTTTGAACAAAATAAGAGGGATCGTACAAAATCCATGTTATATTTTATTTAGTGCTGTCCTGAATAAGATATTTTACATAAAATATGTTTACATATAGTCCATAAGACAAAAAAATATATAAAATGATATATAAAAATGACCCCGTTCAAAAGTTTTTGATTCTTAATACTGTGTTATACCTGGATGATCCACGGCTGTTTTTTTGTTTTGTGATGGTTGTTCTTGAGCCCCTGTTTGTCCTGAGCAGTTGTCCTGCCCAAAGTTCTTCAGTTTTCCAGCATCTTTTGCATATTTGAACCCTTTCCAGCAGTGACTGTATAATGTTGAGATCCATCTTTTCACACTAAGGACAACTGAGGGACTCAAACACAATTATTAAAAAAGGTTCAAACATTCACTGATGCTCCAGAAGGAAACACGATGCATTAAGAGCCGGGGGGTGAAACATTTTGAACAGGATGATTTTTTTTTCATTTAGTACTGCCCTTCGGAAGCAACAGAGGACACTTACATGTTTCACGGAAGACAAATTAAGTACAATTTATGTACACACTAATGCACATAGTGTCAAATAAAGTTTCTGCTCCTTGTATTCTGGGTTACTTCACGGCTACAATAGTTTAAAGGAAATACTGGCACAGACTGGCAAAAAATGCATTCAGTTTGTCTGATTTCTTTAGAATTTAGAAGACTAAAAAAAAATATCTTTGGAGAACATTTGCGCCCCTTGTAGGTCAAAAGTGTTTATGTAAGTGTACATGACACAGTTTCTGTCTTTGCCTAAAATATGTAACTCACATTATTCCCAAGTAAAATAAAAACAATTATTATTATTATTATTATTATTATTATATAATATTAAGGTAAATAATTTAACATAAAGTATGACAGAATTCGTTGAAGATTAATCTAAAAGGAATGGGGTGTTTTCAGGTCTCACTGCTGGTTGTCCTCTAAGAGACCGCCATACTCGATTCAGGACTTCATGCACAACCTGCAAATTAGCATATTTTAATTAGGACCCTATTTATAATTACAATCTCTGGTTTACACATGAGTTATGAAAATAATGGTAAATCTCAACTGTGCTTAAAAATGAATCCCTTCACTTATCAAAACAAAGTCTGGAGATAGTAATTGAATAATTACTCAATGTCAGGTGCTGGGAAAAGGATTTCTATAACACTATGAAAAGGAATATTCAAACATATTTCTCTCAGCCCCACTATGGCTGAGTTCATGAAATAAGATAAAAAAACACACACAAAAAAAAAAGGCTGAACTGTGTGTGCAAAATGAACGTGGTATTTTCTCCCTTATCAGCGTAACAGAGTCTTAAACCGATTAAAGTCTGAAGAAGTCCAATCTCTAAATTTCCTTCCCAGCAAAGGTCCGGACAATCATAACTTACACTATTTCAGGAGACAATATCTTCTATGGCTATGCAATTTAATAGACAATGTGCAATTCAGGAATATTTATTGTACATTTCTAGGTTGGTATAAATAGTATAAAATTAAATATTAAATACAGAAGGTGAAATAGATTAAATAGACTTACCGGGTCAAATAAAAGACTATCAAGACAGTGTTGCCCAATATATACTGTATAAAATTGAAAATGCAACACTAATGAATCAATCAATCTGGAATCTGAATATGAATATGGAATCTGAATATGGACTGTTGTTTTCCACTAAATGTCAATAGATGATACGTTTTGTTTGTTAGCACTGACTGCATATGCACAGCATGGTGCACGCTATTTATATAATTATTTTATATGAATACACAATTTAAATCAAAACATGACATTTCAGTTTTATTATCTTGTTTTGTTTTATTATCGTCTCTAAACTAAACATCAGTGTTGAGGGAGCTAACTTTAAAACTGCATTTTTTCAAGCTAAATAATTGAACTACAAGCTACCTTTTAATTTGAAAAAATAAAACAATAAAAATATGCTGTTCCCTGTTTCTCAATGACGAAAGTATTTGCTCAAATATTATCTATAATTAGAAATTTTTTGCGATGTACCCATACAGGGATACAACTTTAGTCTGACAGGTGTTGGGTGATTGACTACACCTACAAAAGCACGTATTTTGATACCAAGCATACCAAATGTTTTATTTTCAATAACATCTTGTTCTCAACTTTGATAACCATATTCGTATTTTCACGCCTACTATATAGTTAATAAAAAACACGCTGCCCAAGGATTTATGATGCAAGTAAGCACTTTCGTGTACCGTCTTACATGTATGGAGTTGTTCACAAGTTGCACATTCAGTGTTAAAGGCACAATATGTAATTTTTGCCACTAGAGGTCGCTTATACAAAGCAAAGTCGTAGCTTGATGACACCTTGATTTTGCGGAATTGATTTCTGTTGTCTTCACATCTACAGCTGGTGGAAAAGAATTCAACAGGACTTATTCATGGATGAGCTAATGTATTAAAGATTTATTAACGTTACTATAGTAAGAAGCAGGGTAGGGCTGAAAGCTGTTGGAGTGGAACGAGGCCGCTGAAGCAATTGCTAATGAGAGACAAGCGTGACACGGTCCAGGTGTTCCAATCACTTCCATGGCCACAGGTGTATAAAATCAAGCACATAGGCATGCAGACTGCTTCTACAAACATTCATGAAATTTCCTGACTACTAAATATTCTACAGTCAACTGTTAGTGGTATTATAACAAAGTGGAAGCAATTGGGAACAACAGGCCACGTAAAATCACAGAGCGGGGTCAGCGCATGCTGAGGCGCACAGTGCACATAAGTCGCCAACTTTCTGCAGAGTCAATAGCTACAGACCTCCAAACTTCGTGTGGCCTTCAGATTAGCTCAAGAACAGTGTATAGAGAGCTTCATGGAATGGGTTTCCATAGCCAAGCAGCTGCATCCAAGCCTTATATCACCAAGTGCAATGTAAAGCGTTGAATGCAGTGGTGTAAAGCACGCCACCACTGGACTCTAGAGCAGTGGAGACGTGTTCTCTGGAGTGACGAATCACGCTTCTCTGTCTGGCAATCCAATGGACAAGTCTGGGTTTGACGGTTGCCAGGAGAACGGTACTTGCCTACTGCATTGTGCCAAGTGTAAAGTTTGGTGGAGGGGGGTTATGGTGTGGGGTTGTTCTTCAGGGGTTGGGCTTGGCCCGTTAGTTCCAGTGAAAGGAACTCTTAATGCTTCAGCATACCAAGACATTTTGGACAATTTAATGCTCCCAACTTTGTGGGAACAATTTGGGGATGGCCCTTCCTGATCCAACATGACTGTGCATCAGTGGACAAAGCAAGGTCCATAAAGACATGGATGAGCGAGTTTGGTGTGGAGGAACTTGACTGGCCTGCACAGAGTCCTGAGCTCAACCCGATAGAACACCTTTGGGATGAATTAGAGTGGAGACTGTGAGCCAGGCCTTCTCGTCCAACATCAGTGCCTGACCTCACAAATGCGCTTCTAGAAGAATGTTCAAATATTCCCATAAACACTCCACACTTCCACACCTTGTGGAACGCCTTCCCAGAAGAGTTGAAGCTGTTATAGCTGCAAAGGGTGGGCAAACTCCATATTAAACCCTACGGATAAAGAATGGGATGTCATTAAAGTTCATGTGCATGTAAAGGCAGGTGTCCCAAAACTTTTGGCAATATAGTGTATATAACAATGATTAGTTTTCTGTTGATGAATGTATACAAAAAGTTGCTTACCTGTCTAATAAAACATAATATATTAAAGTGTATTTGGTGTTTTCATGGTTTCCACAAAATAAAACCGGAAATCACTTAGAATCAATTAGTCACCAGCACGCGCTCTGTGCAAGCTGGTTGTCACGTTGGTTATGTTGACGGAAGTTAGCCTATTTTCAGGCACACCCATGGTATGGCAGCTACACTATACACATCACAACATGTAAATAGGAAAATGTTGGTGTTATTTTGTCACTTATTGAGCAGTAGGCTAGCTGGAGCCGTTTACCTCCAGTCTTTGTGCTAAGCTAGGCTAGCGGTGGGTGCTTCAGACAGAGTTATGGCACACACAGAGATGAGAATGGTATGTATGGACTTATCTAAATCTGGGGGACATACAGTGAATAAGCTAAAGTCCCAAAAAGTCGCTGTGTTCCTTTAAAACTTGACTCTTCTATAGTTACATCGTGTACTAAGACCGACGGAAAATGAAAAGTTGTGATTTTCTAGGCCGATATGGCTAGGAACTATACATTCCTGCATAATAATCAAGGAACTTTGCTGCCGTATCATGGGTGCAGCAGGCACAATGATATTACGCAGCGCCTGAAAATAGGCTAACATCCGGCTTCCGGCTAACTGGGATTGAATGAGTGACTATTTTCAGGCGCTGCGTAATATCATTGTAATATCGTAATATCACCCTTGGTAAGGTAGCAAAGTTCCTGGATTATTACGCAGGAATGAGAGCATAGTTCTTAGTCATATCGGTCTAGACTTTTCATTTTCCATCGGTCTTAGTACACAATGTAACTACAGAAGAGTCAAGTTTTAAATAGGAAAAATACAGAAACTCTTTGGTCATGTTTGAGCGAGATGTTAACGGTCTAATCAGATTCAATGATCTATACTAAGCTATGCTAAAAGTGCTACCGCCAGATCCGGAGATCGGCTGAATGGATTCGAAAGCAGTAAAACTCAACTGTTTAACTCAACTGTTTTTATTTTCAAAAAAAGTGGAGTGTTCCTTTAAACAGTTGCAGCTTTCATTAACATGACTTCTTCATCTCCTGGCTGGGACTCCTAAGTCTACGTCTAAAAAACATAAAAGAAATTATGAAATTATGAAATTAAACGATTATTTTACTTCCCAAGTGAACCATTCAGATCTTTAAAATGTTTTTTTTTTTAGATACAGAGCCACTTTTGAGAAAAAGCAGCGTCCCCAAACACTGATCAGTGTCACACGGACAGCAGGGGTCTCTGTCTGACCAGTATCTGCTCCCTCCTGCAGTGCAGCACTGCAGATTCTCTCATTCCTATTCCTCCTTCAGCAACTCATTAATCAAATTGATTGGACCTCATCAACTTAAACAGAGATCCTCAGCTGTTTATTTCAGCAGGTCGAGGGCTGAACACCCCACAGGGGATTGTGGTGAGGTGTGTGTCTTCACAGTCAGGTCTGTGCGGGTTTAAAAAAGCTCTCATTAGGTGGCTGTCCTCTGCAGTGATATGCAGTCATTGCAGATGCCAACATAGGGCTCTAACATTCCCAAGCGATGGACACTGAAGTGAACAGAGGTTCAAGAAAAGGTAAGTATTAGGCTATGTGACATACCAAAAAAACAGCCATAAACCAGAAAATCCCAGACCAGAAAAACAACATTATTTTAAATGTGAAAATGTATCTTTGAAAATAAATCAGGTCTATAAACTCAGAAGAATATTTCAGTCTTTTATGATGTCTTAGATTGCATTTCAATTGTATGACAAATTATGACAAATTGAGTCATCTTTAAGTAATGCACATACATTGATAAATTAAATTATACATTAAATTATAAAAATTTAAATACACGTTTATTCTAAATTCAGTGTATGAACTTAAAATTTGGAAGGCAAAACTAAATTTGCTTTACTTCTAATACTAATTTAACTATTTTTATACATAGCAAATTATGCATATTTATACAAATCTAAACCATTAATATTAACACACACACACGCACATTTTTAATAAGGGGAAAATCATGCAGCAACAAGGATATCATGTTTTTGGTTGATAATAGATAATTGTTATCACTCCAAACTGTATATTCTATCCCCTTACACTAACCCTACCCATCACAGAAAACTTTCTGCATTTTTACATAAAAAACAAAACAAAAAACAAAACACATCACTTAGAATGATTTATAAGCTGTTTTCCTCATGGGGACCTTGACCCCACAAGGTCAAGGATTTTGGATATTGCCGTCTTTGTGGGGACATTTTGTCTAACTTAAGGCCCATTCACATCGGGGAAGATAACTATAAAAATATAGTTCTAAAAATTGTTCTCAGTATTAATGAATAGCAGAGTTCACACCACAGCTATAACGATAATGGCACAGAGAAACTATATAGTTGGAATCACTTTTAGAACTATTTTTTTCCAGCTGATGAACGATAAAAAGCACGGCCGTAGAATAAACAGAACAATATTGTCTGCTGGTGTGGAAGCTAATATAGTTATCTTTATAGTTATCATCCTTGGTGTGAACAGGCCTTTAGGGTTTACTTGAACCACACACACACACGGACACATTGGGTTTCCATGTTTTACGGGGACTTTCCATAGACATAATGATTTTTATACTGTACAAAATATATTCTAACCCATCACAGATTTTTTTTTTTATATTTTCAAAAAACATAATCCTGTATGATTTATAAGCTATTTGCCTCATGGGGACCAAAAAAATGTCCCCACAGGGACACGTATTTCGGATATTGCCATCTTATATATATATATATATATATATATCCGAAATACGTGTCCTTGTGGGGACATTTTATATCAACATATATTGTTTGGTTGTTTTGTAAAATGTGAAACATTATGTGCTTCAAATAATAAACAGTAAACAAATAATGGATTCATATAGATTATATACAGAGGAAATGTGAATTCATTCAAAACATATAAATCTGTTTTCTAAATGACACTTTTATTGATAATGTGCTTAAGTGACAAGCCCCTAAATTGACTCAACAAAATCAAGTGATTTTTTTGTTCTAGCTTGCCAGTAAAACATTAAATTACATTGGCGTACATGCCAAAATGAATGATACATGTTTCAAAAATGACTGTTGAACTAATTCCACTGACACTGCTTTAGCGTTAGCAATACCATAAGTATATATCTGAGATCCTCTTCCCTCAGCCCACATGACCAATCAACACAAGATTTGCCATTGTGTTCAGCTTGTGGCCTTTTCCCAGCTATTCTCCGAATAGTTCCTCTTCTTGCTAACTGAAAGCAGATCTGGTATAATGCTGAGACAATGGAGAAGTCGCTGGTGTATCCTAACTGTGGTGAAACTGACATGGACTGAGTCTCTTATACAGCATGTATTATCAAATATTTAGAGAAGCTCAGATACAGCTCAGGCACTCTAAATGTATATTAGCCAACGTCAAGAGAGATCCGCACTGACTCAAGCTGAACATTTAGGATTGTGGAAACATGCTTGCGCAATCATTTAAAAAAATTACAATTAATTACCAAGTGGAGACATTATGGTCAAGAAAAAGCGTACAGTGATTGACACCACAGATTTTTTAGCAGACATGGAGCAGCTAACATAAATGCAATACTTATTTAAAAATAAGCTTGGTCATGAAATATTGATTTCAGTACCTGCAGCACAGGCTATTGCAGGCGATGTGCCACTTCCTGCAGAAGCAGGCCAGTTCTTCCACTGCTTCTAGTCGCCCTAAGTTGTCGTTGAGTCAGCAGCACACCAAGCTAGCTCCGTCCCAGCCCAAAGCGGAACCTGAGGTGAAGCATCGCTTCTGCCCAGCTAACCTTGGTCCTGTTACATATGCGGCCACTACAACACTGATTGAAGGCGTTGTGCTAGAGCCGCCTCATTCTCAAGGTGACCCATGGCTGTATCAAAGCCCTGGTGCCCTGGAAATTGCCCCATCTTTATCAGTTGGTGGTAGAATTTTAGAAGAAAAGTAGTCGTGACGGACGCCTCCAAGGCGGGTGATGACGAACTGGCACATCAACTGCCTAGGGATGATGGCAATGCTTCTTACCTTCAAGGAGTTCCAGTCAGAACTCCATACCCGTTTCCCAGCCGCCCTAAGTTAGTGCTATATCCCAGTTGGGAGAACTGTCTTGGTGCCTTTATGCCTGCCCTCCGGTAACTCTGCGCCCTCAGGTCATCAACTGAATTAGGGAGGACAGATGCTCGGTTTTTTGGCATCCCCTCGGACAATGCTCTGACAATTTGGCATCCCTAACCCAAATTGTGGCGCCTCCATCTATGGCCTCTTGACAGGAGCCTTCACATCTTTCCCGGGAGGTCATGAACATGATCTCTGAGGCAAGGACACCTTCTATCAGGCTTCTGTACACCAAAAAAAATTGTCTATTTTTTCCTGGCTGATGTTCAGCCCATGATGTAGACCCTCCATCTTGCGAGACCACTTCAATACTCTTATTTCTACAGGAGCTGCTGGACGGCGGACACCCCCCGTCCATGCTCAAGGTATGTATCTCAACCCGTCCACAGTCCTGATGGAACTTTGAGGCCATCTGTTTGAGCCGTTCACCGCGGCCGACCTTCGGCCTCTCTCGCTAAAAACTGCCCTTCTGCTGGCTTTGGCATAGATCAAGCGAGTTGGTGATCTGCATCCTGCCTCGAGTTTGGGCCTAATGAAAGTAAAGTCGTTCTTAGACCAAGATGAGGCTATGCCCCTAAGGTGCTTTCCACACCCTTTAGAGCACAGGTCATAATGCTCTCTGCTCTTCCCTCCACTGAGGATGAGCAGATGCCACACCCACTTTGACCGGTCCGGGACCTTATAAAAGCTAATTCTTAATATGCCAATTCATAATATTAATGACAACTATAATAGTATATAAAATATACTAAAATAACACTGAATCTGACAGGTAATCACTTTATTGAATTCAGTTGATATGCTGATAAAATATAACTACACACAAAGATTAAAAGGCACTTCTTCCTCCATGTTTCAAAAGCATTGTTAAAGGCATTGTGTAAAGTAACAATAAATGTGCATGTTGTGGCTTGTCTCCTGAATGCAAATTTTGCCCAGGTAGGTGCATGTGACTATATACAGAGAAAAGTGAATACAAATAAATTAGATTATGACATACTATATACATACAGGACCAAAGCAAAGACATATTATATGTTTATACATTTAAATACAATATACTATACATATAAATCACGCTTTAAAAATACATCATAGATGTAATGTACAGTATTAACTTTGCATTAAGAACAAGGGAAGAAAATCCCTTGTAAAAACACTTCACAGTACATTTGTCATTTTGGTCACTAGATAATAAACTGCTGTATCCTCGCTTCCCCTGAGCTACAGATCTCATTTCTATTTAAATGAACATGAGATATCTGTGGCAGCAGAATGAAAACAGATTTGGAAGACAGAAAGCCTTTCGCCTAAAGTGCTGAGCTAAACCAGCAACAGAAAGTGCGTTTGTGTTCCATGCTCTGTGGGTTTTGTGCATGTGACCGCAGTCCCCTGTAATCTGTGAAGGCACTTGGTCAAACAAGAAGGCTGAGCGTAAGGCTCTGATGTAACTAACAACCACAGCAGAGAGCCATAAAGTCAGAGATTTCACTCTCGGTATCATCCAGCCTTGTGCGTTTAAATGTTTAAATGTATAGCAGCAGATGCAGGATCATAGTACCTCTTACTCCTCACTGCCCTCCAAGGTTTGGGGGCTGGTGTTTTCCTCCCGGTGTGAAGACGTATATGCATTTGTTCTGTTCTGGGACACTGATTCTGAGCTCCAGTGTCTATCCCGACCTTTGCAGCACAGCAGAGCCACCAGTCGTGAACGAATTGAGGGAGTGAACAGCACAAACATGATGCAGTTCGCCGCTCCTTGAAACGTGTTTCCAATTCCCTATTAAAAAAAATGAAATCAGAATCATTGGGTTGCCGAATGCAATAAGGGCAAGTATAGATAAATGACTTTGATGAAGTACACAAATAAACTGCATGACGCTTAGGAGAATTGGACTTTAGGTAGAAGAAAATTACGTTTATTTCAGGCTAACTAAGTGGAACCAGGTGACTTACGTGCAAGGTCACCAGTACTGGGTTGTGCCCTGCAGGGGAGTCAGTCAGCAGGAGCAGGAAGCGGATGGTGCTCCACACGCGGAGTATGATGAAGATGATGGGGATGAGGGTGAGCTTCCTGTCTGCCATGGAAGACAGCGAGTGGGAGACAGGGCTGCTGGTCAGGATGGGACGGTACTCAGACAGGGCTGCATGCTTAAAAACATCACAAAGAGAATAAAAAGAGCACAAAAAGAGATATTTAGTATTAAAGTAATAGCTCACTTAAAATAAAAATTCTGCCTTACACATGACTTATGCATGTGGTTGCATACAGTAACATTGTAATTTATTTTAAAGAAATTCATACTTTTATTCAGCAAGGATGCTTTAAACTGATCAAAAACTAAATATTTTTTCTTTCAAATAAATGATTTAATTTTGAATATTCTATTCATTATAGAATCCTGAGGAAAAAAAATCATGATTTGTACAAAAATAGATCAACATTGACAATTATAGGAAACGTTTCTTCAGCAGCAAATCATATTAGAATGATTTCTGAAGGATCATGTGACACTGAAGACTGGAGTAATGATGCTGAAAATTCAGCTTTACCATCACAGGAAAACATGACATTTTAAAACATATTAAAATAGACAACAGTTACTTTAAATTGTAATAATATTTAACAATATTCATGTTTTTACTGTATTTTTCATTACATCAAGACTTATTTTAAAAACCTTCGAAATCTTACAAACTTTTGAACAGTAATTCAAATGATGACAGAATGTTGGTTTTTAGCTGACCTGTCAATTTAAAAATGTATTGAAAGTGGCTGGCAAACCTCAAACCCTAAAAGTGATACTAAATTTTTCTTTTTTCTTTCCAAGGAAACAGCATAACATGTGGTTTGCAGAATGCAGTTGTGCTACTAATGACAAGAATCTCAGCCAGTCTTTAATATTATTTGCATACTTAATTCCAGCAATGACGTTTAATGGGTTCCCACCCCTTTTTACTGGTGATTTTCCATCACTTATCTAATTGATTTTTTTTTTTTAAAGATTGAAAGTCACTCACAGCTTATAGTCATTTAAATATTTTATAACTCAGCATAACTAAAAAAAACTTTGATGACCTTTTAAGATTTTAATAATTTCCATGACATTTCCATGCCTAGAAATTACTACTTTATGATATTATTATATTTCCCAGATACATTAACTCACCTATTGCACACATTAAGAGTTTATGAAAATGTTATGCAAAACTCTGCTAAGCTGTAATGTTAAACTGTCTGTGATGAACAGCGGTGGACTTACTGCTCTATTAATATGAATCTTAATGAGGATGTACAGGACTGGCAGTGTGACATAGGCAATGAACTCCCAGATCTTTCCTGTGAGCAGCATCCACAGCACATGGTCTTCAGCCTGGATGTTCACCCAGCACCAGCCTACAGACACTTCAGAGGCATCATAGCCGATCTTGTGCAGGGACAGGGCTGCCACAGTGATGGCGAAAGGAACGCCCCAGCTGACACAAACCACAAATCACAAGATCAGACTGGAAACGGGATACACAAGTGAGTTCATGAAAGCCAGCCTTATCATACAAAATTTTTATTATAGTCTTTGTAGATTTTGTAGAAAACCCTTTTTTCTTCTTAAAGCTAAAGGAATAGGATTCTAAAGGCAAAATATTAAGGAATATAAATAATCTATTCTCCATTCCTAAATTCCTTTAATATATAAAGGAAATAAATTATCTCGTGATTACCTGTAAGTTAAATCAAAAGATAAGCATGACATGCACATGAACATTTTATTTCTTCAACGTTTAGATTTTAGGCTATATAATTTACATATATAACTTTCAAATTCATTTTTAAATCTACAAATATTACATATCAGAACTAAATTATTATTTAATAGCCTAGTAGCCTATTATGCTACATAAACGTCAACTATACGTAAACTAAACTGTGACATGCAAAGGTAAATAAAGTATGTTGAAATTAATAATTACTTCATGTTTAATAAATATTAATAAATCATACTAATGAATACATTCATAAATACGAAGAATTAAGACTGAACTAAGATTGCAGATTAAACGAATTTCTGCTATAAGCAACCCTGGAAAGTTTTTACATTTTCTCATACTATTAAAGTGAATGGTGACTCATTCTTCAAACATTTGCTTTTGTGTTTCACTGAATAAAAAGTCACACAGGTTTGGAACCTCATAATGGTGCGGAGTAAATTTTGGGGCAACTGTTCCTTTAAGACCCTTCCTTAGAAATGCTGCGAAGAGTTTACCTGAGAAGATGAAAATACAGCACCAAGTTGTCGGCCTGCCTCTGGCTGGACTTCACAATAAAAACGTACAAGTAGATAGCAATAGCCACGGTCCAGAAGAACGAGCTGGTGTTCGCGAATGTGGAAATTGCTCCTTGCGCAATACAATCCCCAGAATCAGAGTCAAAAATCCGCAAAACTCCGTAAAAGTACGAGAGTGCAGACAGAAGGTCAGAGACCGACAGATACACGAGCAGTTTCCTCGGTGTAGTTCTCAGATCGAGCCAAAGAACATATGTGCATATGATTAAAAGTGACCCAAAAAACGAAAGTATACATGATGACAGGATAACAACTTGTTCGTAAACATACACGTAGGTCTGGTTCGTCTCGGCCATAGTTTTCCCGTGTAATACTTTAAAAATCTACCGGCGCCTCGTTTGTGTGTTTATGTTTGTTCAATTTTGGTCTTATTTAAAGTATCGAATCTTGTTGTAAATAAAGAGATTTCCAGTCCTTTCCCCCTGACGAAGCATTACCCCGAAAACAAGACGGGCTTTAAGATCCAGCGATGTAAGAAGCTTTATAAAAGCCAGTCAAGCAGCTTCTCCACAACAGCTGAGGCAGTGAAACGTGTCTCGACAATAACAACAAATCGAAACATGTTGAATTTTGGCGCCATTCTTCTTATCAGAACCCGACTGCTTTTTATAACAAAGACCATACGTACCCCAAACTTTACAATCTAAGCTGACGAACTCTGATTTGTTTTTGCGCTGAACAGAACAGTTTCAGAAGGTAAAATCAGTAGTGCTGGGGACTGATTCATCAAGTGATTCGAATCCCTTGAAACAAATCACTAAAAAGATTCATACAGAATGGTTCACTGATTCGTTTAGGTACTCTTTCTGTTGGTTTCACCGTCAGGACAGTAGATGGAGTATGGCAAGCCGTTTTGACTTTTAATCATTCACAGGAAATTAATCAACAATTCACTTTCACTAGTTAAAATGCTTATTTTTGATATCAGGAATTAGATTTCTACTAGTAACAATAAAACATTTTGATCTCAGGAATTAGTCTACATTTCCACTAGTAAAAATGTGAATTCTTGATATCAATAATGATGTCATCACTCGCAGAAATCGAATTTTTAATATCAATAATTATTACAAATTACATTTCAACAAGTGAAAACTATAATTCTTGATAGGCTATCTATAATTGTATTTTCACTAGGCTAGTGAAATGTCACCATAGGCTGCCATTCAAATTCAATTGTTGATATCAATAATTCATTTCTTACTTTCTTATCAGAAATGCAATTCTTACATTTTTCATATCAATAATTACAGTGAATCTGGAATGTATTCACAGCACTTCACTTTTTCCACATTTTGTTATGTTACAGCCTTATTATAAAATGGAATAAATTAATTATTATCCTCAAAATTCTACAAACAATACTCCAAAAACTTTGTTTGAAATCATTGCACATTTATTAAAAATAAAAAACAAAAAATCACATGTACATAAGTATTCACAGCCTTTGCCATGACACTCAAAATTGGGCTCAGGTGCATCCGGTTTCCACTGATCATCCTTGAAATGTTAGGTGTGTTCGACATCGGCTGTGGCTGGATGTAACTGATCGGCGAGAGTTGCCACGTGCAGGCGGGGAGGAGCTGAAAACGGAGACGTTAAGTCGGACACTTTCTGCTTCCACTTTGTTTGCATATACTTTATCACAGATGAAGTTAAATAAATGCAATATAATGCACATAAGAGACATTGTCATATAATACTTGATGTATTTGTGAGCATTAGTGGAGCTGAAGGTTTTAGAATAAACACAAAACACACGTGATTGTTGTCATGCGGGTAAATCCGGCCAATTGTGGAACAGCTGTGTCGTCATCAGAGCTTGTGCAGCCGCTCTTGAGAAACTGCGCAGAATGAACCAGCCAGCTGCTCTCGAATCGCTCTCGCGGCACTGTGGTGCAATACTTCACAGTCACGTGGCATTGACACTGTTTCAAGTCAGACAAAATTTCTAACTGGAATGCACTGCTTCAAGTCAGCTGCCGATCAGTCTATGCAGCGCTGTATGAAGTCGAACAAGACTGTTTTTACAACTTGATTGGAGTCCACCTGTGCAAATTCAGTTTATTGGACATGATTTGGAAAGGCACATACCTGTCTATATAAGGTCCCATAGTTAACAGGGCATGTCAGAGCACAAACCAAGCCATGAAGTCCAAGGAATTGTCTGTAGACCTCCGAGACAGGATTGTATCGAGGCACAGATCTGGGTAAGGGTACAGAAAAATTTCTGCAGCATTGAAGGTCCCAATGAGCACAGTGGCCTCTATCATCCGTAAATGGAAGAAGTTTGGAACCACCAGGACTCTTCCTAGAGCTGGCCGCCCGGCCACACTGAGTGATCGGGAGAGAAAGGCCTTAGTCAGGGAGGTGACCAAGAACCCGATGGTCACTCTGACAGAGCTCCAGCGTTTCTCTGTGGAGAGAGGAGAACCTTCCAGAAGAACAACCATCTCTGCAGCACTCCACCAATCAGGCCTGTATGGTGGAGTGGCCAGACGACACATGACAGCCCGCCTGGAGTTTGCCAAAAGACACCTGAAGGACTCTCAGACCATGAGAAACAAAATTCTCTGGTCTGATGAAACAAAGATTGAACTCTTTGGCCTGAATGGCAAGCATCATGTCTGGAGGAAAACAGGCATGATGCTCATCACCTGGCCAATACCATCCCTACAGTGAAGCATAGTGGTGGCAGCATCATGCTGTGGGGATGTTTTTCAGCGGCAGGAACTGGGAGACTAGTCAGGATCGAGGGCAAGATGAACGCAGCAATGTACAGAGACATCCTTGATGAAAACCTGCTCTGGACCTGTGACTGGGGCAAAGGTTCATCTTCCAACAGGACAATGACCATAAGCACATAGCCAAGATAACAAAGGAGTGGCTATGGGACAACTCTGTGAATGTCCTTGAGTGGCCCAGCTAGAGCCCAGACTTGAACCCGATTGAACATCTCTGGAGAGATCTGAAAATGGCTGTGCACCAACGCTCCCCATCCAACCTCCGGATGAGACGTTAAACCGAGGTCCTGACTCTCTGTGGTCATTAAAAATCCCAGGATGTCCTTCGATAAAGAGTAGGGGTGTAACCCCGGCATTGTGGCCAAATCTGCCCATTGGCCCCTGTCCATCATGGCCTCCTAATCATCCCCATATATATATATACAATTGGCTTCATCACTCTGTCTCCTCTCCACCAATCAGCTGGTGTGTGGTGGGCGTTCTGGTGCAATATGGCTGCCATCGCATCATCCAGGTGGATGCTGCACATTGGTGGTGGTTGAGGAGATTCCTCCCTTCCATGTAAAGTGCTTTGAGTGCCTAGAAAAGCGCTATATAAATGTAACAAATTATTATTATTATTATTATTATTACAACCTGATGGACCTTGAGATGTCCTGCAAAGAACAATGGGAGAAACTGCCCAAAAATAGGTGTGCCAAGCTTGTAGCATCAAAAAATACTCAAAAAGACTTAAGGCTGTAATTTGTGCCAAAGGTGCTTCAACAAAGCATTGAGCAAAGGCTGTGAATACTTCTGTACATGTGATTTAATTTGTTTTTTATTTTTAATACATTTGCAAAGATTTCAAACAAACTTCTTTTACGTTTTCATTATGGGGTATTGTTTGTAGAATTTTGAGGAAAATAATTAATTTAATCCATTTTGGAATAAGGCTGTAACATAACAAAATGTGGAAAAAGTGATGCGCTGTGAATACTTTCCGGATGCACTGTACTTTGTTACTAGTAAAAATATAAATTCCTGAGACTAATTCATGAGTCATGGAACCAATTGTTTGCTAAAAACAACAAACACCGAATCAACCGAAACAAGTAGGCTATTGTGTTTTATTAAAAGAGACTCTACAGAAAATGTTTAACCTTTTCTCTCACAAATGATGGTAAAGCAGATCTATGGTTTTATTTCTCACAAGATTTGATTCATTCATGTCAAAGATTAATTCCGAAACAAACACCACTAGAAAGCGCTGACTATACAGGTGCTGGTCATATAATTAGAATATCATCAAAAAGTTGATTTATTTCACTAATTCCATTCAAAAAGTGAAACTTGTATATTATATTTATTCATTACACACAGACTGATATATTTCAAATGTTTATTTCTTTTAATTTTGATGATTATAACTGACAACTAAGGAAAATCCCAAATTCAGTATCTCAGAAAATTAGAATATTGTGAAAAGGTTCAATATTGAAGACACCTGGTGCCACACTCTAATCAGCTAATTAACTCAAAACACCTGCACAGGCCTTTAAATGGTCTCTCAGTCTAGTTCTGTAGGCTACACAATCATGGGGAAGACTGCTGACTTGACAGTTGTCCAAAAGACGACCACTGACACCTTGCACAAGGAGGGCAAGACACAAAAGGTCATTGCAAAAGAGGCTGGCTATTCACAGAGCTCTGTGTCCAAGCACATTAATAGAGAGGCGAAGGGAAGGAAAAGATGTGGTAGAAAAAAAGTGTACAAGCAATAGGGATAACCGCACCCTGGAGAGGATTGTGAAACAAAACCCATTCAAAAATGTGGGGGAGATTCACAAAGAGTGGACTGCAGCTGGAGTCAGTGCTTCAAGAACCACTACGCACAGACGTATGCAAGACATGGGTTTCAGCTGTCGCATTCCTTGTGTCAAGCCACTCTTCAACAACAGACAGCGTCAGAAGCGTCTCGCCTGGGCTAAAGACAAAAAGGACTGGACTGCTGCTGAGTGGTCCAAAGTTATGTTCTCTGATGAAAGTACATTTTGGGGTCCCAGAGTCTGGAGGAAGAGAGGAGAGGCACACAATCCACGTTGCTTGCGGTCCAGTGTAAAGTTTCCACAGTCAGTGATGGTTTGGGGTGCCATGTCATTTGCTGGTGTTGGTCCACTGTGTTTTCTGAGGTCCAAGGTCAACGCAGCCGTATACCAGGAAGTTTTAGAGCACTTCATGCTTCCTGCTGCTGACCAACTTTATGGAGATGCAGATTTAATTTTCCAACAGGACTTGACACCTGCACACAGTGCCAAAGCAACCAGTACCTGGTTTAAAGACCATGGTATCCCTGTTCTTAATTGGCCAGCAAACTCACCTGACCTTAACCCCATAGAAAATATATGGGGTATTGTGAAGAGGAAGATGCGATATGCCAGACCTAACAATGCAGAAGAGCTGAAGGCCACTATCAGAGCAACCTGGGCTCTCATAACACCGGAGCAGTGCCACAGACTGATCGACTCCATGCCACGCCGCATTGCTGCAGTAATTCAGGCAAAAGGAGCCCCAACTAAGTATTGAGTGCTGTACATGCTCATACTTTTCATGTTCATACTTTTCAGTTGGCCAAGATTTCTAAAAATCCTTTCTTTGTATTGGTCTTAAGTAATATTCTAATTTTCTGAGATACTGAATTTGGGATTTTCCTTAGTTGTCAGTTATAATCATCAAAATTAAAAGAAATAAACATTTGAAATATATCAGTCTGTGTGTAATGAATGAATATAATATACAAGTTTCACTTTTTGAATGGAATTAGTGAAATAAATCAACTTTTTGATATTCTAATTATATGACCAGCACCTGTATAGACAACATTTTTTTTTCTTCAGATCTTTAATCCTTTTCAACCAAATGTCATTCATCCAGTAATAAGCCATTATTAGTGATTGCTCTAGTTCATTTTTAAACATCTTCATTCCAACATTCCAAATGGAACTGTGAGAGAATTACACAATAGGGTATTAAATGTGCAAGCAATGCGGCATTGCAAATGTGTTTGTAATTATTGACAATACATCTGCAATCACTACAATACACCATTAGATGGCGTAAGTTTCAAGATGTTGGTCATTTTCTTCTTTTATTTTCTTCTCTTCTTGTGAAACAACATATTTGTAACTTAATCAATATTGCATTGCATTAACCTCATTATATCATTAGTTTTTTAGTTTTTTTTTTTAGGTGCCGCTTTTGTCAAAAAAACCTTTGTCTGTATCCCATTATATTTCAGTTTCCAGCAAGATTTTTGTTTCCATTGGTCTATTATTTAGGCCAGGATTAATTTTAGGTAGATGCATCTCCTTTCATCTTACTGTCACAAATAGAGCAATGATGTTTAAGCTCCCAGAGAACGGCAGCATTCTGTTCCAATGTGGTGCATCATTTTATTTCAGGCAGAGAAAAAGAAAGAGGAGAAGAGAAAAGAAAAATCAATGCATTGCTTGATCCTCCATTAAAGGCAACCCATAGTTTTCTTCTCATCACCTCGGTGAGCTGTGCATTCAGAGTGATATTAATTTCAGCGTCTCTTATTCCCATTACTCCATATGAGTGTTACAGTTCAAAAAGTCTGGCAGTGTCTTTTTGTCTGTTACCTATACTCTTAAACTTGACAGACATCACCAACATAAATATGACAACAGCACTCTGTATTCTCCTGCCATGTATTCACAATTAATTAAATGAATACCCAAATTCTGCCAGTAAGGTGTGAAGATGCAGCCTAAAAGTTGTCGAAAGTGAGCAGAAATGATAATTCTTTCAGCAGAAGGCATTGTTCTATTGTTATATTATCACATTAATAAAATATATTTTGTTGTATTATATGTTGTGTAATCCAATGAGAGGTAAAAACATCTATTTTGTATTCTGATATGTGCGTCTCTGAATCACATCAGGAGGTATGGTTAACAAGACGAATTCAGTTTTAGATGAATTCTGTCATATCCAAATAAAAGTACTGACACAGTCTGGCTATATTATTCATACAACAGAAACAACATAATATGTTTGCTAGGAGTTTGCCCCAAAAATGTGTCATTGCTTTGTGTATAAAAATGTGATTTACCATGTCTGCGGCTTTAAGATCCAATCTAGCAAGTGACTAAGCTGGCCTATAGGACAAATATCTGAAGTTATCCATATACAGTTCACTTGGGTTCATTTGCTATCATGTCTCTTTGTCATATATATATATATATATATATATGTTGTCAAACATACCTTTTCAAATAACATTAATATGTCTGTGATATTAAATATGTTAAGGCTACACTGTTGCATTACACTATAATCAGATTTTCAGTGCTTTGTTAAAGACCTTACTAAATTGATTTCCAGCTCTCCGGACAAGTTCAGACTTATTGCCACACTGATGTGATTACATCAAAACCTCAAGTGAGTTACGGGCATTTCATTCACCTGCTCAAACCGCCCTTTTGATGGTCAACAACCGAAACCAAAACACTAATGAAATTCCCTGAAAATGAAACTTGATTTAATACACACAAATTGCTTTAAAGATACTACTAAACAGAAACCAGAAATAGAGAAATAACACATGACAATAATGACGACATTAAAAACTTTTTTTTATTGTTTTGGAAAAATGCATTCATATATTATTATCATTAAAATACAGCCTATTAAAAATACATTTGTATCAATATTAATTAATACAAATATGAATATATATATAATATATTTTAAATAGTTATTAAACATTTAAATTCTACATATTTTGCATTATACAAATTAACGTTATATATTTATATATATATATATATATATATATATTTAAAAAATATTCTAGAAATCTTTCAAACCAGAATATGTATTTTCGTTCATCATTATGATGATAATGCATATTTTAGTCCCTTAGCAAACTTCATAAAGAACATATTACAACACAATGTCATATGAATATGTCATCAGACTGTAGGTTATATTGGCCAAGTATAAACATCACACCATGTCATGGCAATACTGAAATCTGGTCAGCTGATATTCACAATAACACTTGACTAAATCACTCCTGATCTCATGGAAGAGAAAAAAAGAGAATGGTTTGATCTAAACTATGACAACAACGTCATGGAAAACATGACTAAAGATACTGTAAGCATGAATCACTTGAAACGCTCATGAAATCGCTGTACGTGTGCAAGCGGCAGTGACAAAAAACAAAAGCTGACACTCACAATTAGAAGAAGAATGAATGGGAAGAGAAGCTTGATAATATGTACAGACTGAGGATTCTCTTTTCTTGTCTTTCTCCAGGCTCTAAGGGCGGGTGGGCAGCGGTGAGTGCGTGAGCGGGGTCGGATGGATGGGCCTCCCAAGGTGACGAGTTTCTGCGGCAGTATACTTGCTGATTGCTTCGTTCTCACTCCACACAACAACCAGCTAAGACACTGCCAAAGAACCACTCACAGCAGCACCCCTCATCCCTCACTCGCTCGCTCTCCTTCCATCACTTCAGCATCTCTCGCCATCATCTGTCGGTGACTGTAAAGGCTCCTCGTATATGACTCTCCCGTCTCCTGCAGGTGAGCTCTGGACACTTTAATACTCTGCTCATGGAATGTCCAGAGTTCTTGTATGACAGCCAGGGACAGAGGTAGATTTCCCCTTACCGAATAAGCCTTTGTTCTGCTTTCACTTTCCAAGAGATGACAGTAGGTAACAGGTCGCCTGAAAACACATAAAACACAGAAAACATCTCATACTTCCAGTTTATTACACCTCACCACAGCTGCATACGAAAACAGAACTGTGTGACATAAAGGGAATGACAGCATTCAAAAAAAAAAAATTCTCAGTCAGTATTTTAGTTTGAATTTTCAGTTACAAATATTCAAATAAACAATAAAAATAGAATATACAATTTAAAAAAGTAGAATAATAAAAAAGGAAAAATTAATAAATAAATGAATAAACACTTCATTTACAAAATAAAAACAATTGAAATATTACAATTTAAAATTACTTTTATATTTGAATATATGTTCAAATGATGGCAAAGCTAAATTTTCATCATCATTACTCCAGTCTTCAGTGTCACATGATCCTTCAGAAATCATTCTTATATTTTTTCTTTGATTTATTTAAAAAATAAATATCTTGTAACAAATGTTTTTTATTGTCATTTCTAATCAATTTAATTCATCCTTGCTGAATAAAAGTATTATTTAGTTTAAAAAAATGTTTGAAGGGTAGTGTGTGTGTGTGTGTGTCTTGAATTAGGATTATATTTCTTACCAAGCTGGCAAATAGTTTTTCTTGTTTTAAGTATAAATCTCACAAAATGTAGTGAGGTTCATAAACACCGGATTCAAATATAATTTTTATATTTGATATTTATTTTATAATAATATTTTTATACAGACAAAATTTAAGACAAAAGTACTGATTAAGAAATCATTTTTTAAATAAAAATTTTAAATGAAAAATTAGACCGAAGTACAAAGGGACAATGATGACTGTACTGACGGTAGAAAGTACCAAAAATCACAGTTCCCATATCTGAGATGTCATTTAATCATAGCTGTGTGACATGCAAAATCATTGACTTCCAGGTTAGCATTCAATAAAAAGCTATGACCCACAACACTTACCTTCAATAATCACAAGATAGACGAAAACAAACCCTGAGGATACACTGACGTAGCACTCTTCCTACAATTTACGACAGTAACGCTAGCTTGCTAAGACTCCCTCCAATGTAAACAAGCCTTTAAAGCTTACGTCTGAAAGAGAAAGACTCAATCCTTAGAAAAAAACTGAGTTTGAGAGACCGCCACACCTCAGGGAGGGGAGAGCACACCTTCCTTTATTACTTATATGAACTATGCTCACCCTCTACACCGCAAATAGAGCCGTGACTCACTTATTCTCAAATAAACGCTAAATCTAGGTTCAAAGGGTTCAGCCTATATTTGCCTGTAAGAAACCGAGAACGAATACGTGTGAAAGAGCAAGATCTCTCGCATGAGTGTGTCATATGTTTACGAGTTAGATGACTGCAGGGTTCGGTCCGGTCCCTGATTTGCTGTTCACCTCCAGAAGCACTGTGAAGGCCCTATCTGTTGGTATTCCCCACAGTGCAGCTATTTTGGGCAGACTGCCTCTCTCTTAAGGGCTCTGCCAGAAAAGAAGGGCCTCTGCTCACTTAGCAAGAGGGCTTAGAACAGAGTGGGAGAGAGTTAGCGTGTGCGTGGGAGAGCGGAAGAGTGAGGAAGAGAAAGCGGAGGCACAATTAAAGAGAAATAAAAAGTGAAAGAGAGAAAGAAAGTGATGGTCGTGTGGCTGCCGGTGACAGCTAAATCAGATCAGGGTCTTGAAATGCAGTAGAAGTGCTTGCAGCATTAGATGTGCGCCACACCAGGCTTAGTCACTGTCATCAGACGCTCAAAATCCCATACTCAAGCAATAAGAGGCATTGCGTCCTTGTTTTTCCAGTGCTGTTTGGTTATGGCACGTAATAAGTCCACAGAGCTGAGTTGCCAAGCACACGTATGCACGTTAACCGTTGAAATGAGCATTTGCCTATGAAAACAGGTTGAGGTCAAGAGAGGGCTAAGTAGCGCATGTGATATTATCTTCGTTCCCTACTCTTCAGTCCAGCCGAGAGGCACCAGTAAAACCTTTTTACAGCAACTGCTGATATAATATTCCGTTGCGTCTGCAGCGTTATCTGAGTCTGAGCAAACACACCTGTAATTATGAGACTATTTCAGTAACAGCCCTGCGCTGACTGCTACAGTACCTCACATGAATGCTGACATCACCGTGGGACAAAGGGAGGGGGGTAGAAACAGGGTGAGGCTTTCCTAGAAGAAACTTCAAGCAGCTTCCTTTATTTCTACATTTTACCTAAACTATTAATAAACTATGACAGTAATATATTTATATATATTTGGGGGGATTTCTTTGACTGGTTTGTAAGGAAGAACAAACAGTAAATGTAAAGTTTCACAGAATTTCTAGATTTCTAGAATTCCAAATAAAAATTTTTTTTTATATATTTTATATATTTGTGTGTGTGTGTGTATGTATATATATATATATATATATATATATAAAATATAATTTCTTACTTTTTTATTAATAATTTATTTTTAAAACAATACAAATTATATATATACACTTTTATGTAACATATTTCCATATTTTCTGTGTGTGCCTATATGTATATATATATATAATAAATATAAATATACACACACACACACACACGTATATATATAAAAGTATATATATGTATGTGTGTGTGTGTGTGTGTGTATATATATATATATACACACACACACGTATACATCTAAAAACATGCTTATGTTATGCTTATGTTTTTTTTTTACAGTATATTGTAAAAACTAGCCTTTTGCAAATATCTTATGTAAATTTGTTACTTTAAGGATTTTATTTAAAATATTAAAGTAAAGTATTAAGTACTGAAACAAGACAAAAATACCGATTATAAAGTATGTAGCCCATTAGAATGTATATCATATTTTCTGTTTCTGTCTTGAGTGTTGACAACCTGTCAGTCCTGCTTGGCTACCTTTTTAGTTACTGGATGTGTATATGGCATCAAACATGTAGGTGTTTTGTGCGATATAACATGACAGAACACACGCTAAATGACATCCCCAACACTGGTACATATTATCAGATTAAAGGCTTTGAATTCTATCAGCCAAAAGTGTCATTAGACCACATCTGAAGGCTGCTAGAGGAAATCTGATCGGCTCTTTGGACAAAAAGATAAACACACGCACACATGGATGAGCACAAAGCTGTCTGACAGTCTTTAGAAAAAGAGGAATGCTACATGTATGCCACCCAAACAGCACAGAGGTATAAAATCATTATATTACTTGCAGTGTCTTGTAAAAGCATTCAGACCCTCACATACCCACACACACACTTATACACAAACACACGCCTCGTGATCTGGTTTCTGCTGCAGTTGCTAAATTGCAGTGTTGTGTCCCTGTGTCTGTCTCGTGAGGCCGACGGCTTGCTGAGGCCACATGATGGCAGGAATTCCTGGCTGCTTTAGGCCTGATGTAATCTCTAATACAGGCTTTCAGGAAGCAGGGGAAAAACATACGCGCATACATGCACACACATACACACACACACACCTGCCAGCTGGCACTGCCGTGTGCTTGTACGCCTCTGACACACTTCAGAACCAAGAAACACAAGTGCTGCATTAACTCACAGATCAAATTAATGTGTTTACAGGTCACAAAGTTTGTCTGAACTAGTTTAACTGAACCAAGAAAATCTGAACGTCTAAAAAATATATACATTTAAAATAAATAAATTTAAAATAAATACAAGGAAATCAATAGTAGAGGAGCAAACCACTATCTATCTAATGTATATAGCATCATTTAAAGAGATAGTTCACCTAAAAATGAAAATTATGTCATTATATACTTGTTCCAAACCTATTTCTTTCTTTTCAAAAGAAGATATTTTGAATACAAAAAAACACTTTGTATAAAATTCCACTGTCTATTAAAAAAATACATTTCTTAAAATATCTTCTGTTGTATTCCACAGAAAGCCATACACTTTTGGAAAGACATGAGGGTGCATGAGTAAATAACAAAATTTTAATTTTTGGGTGAACTATCTTTTTAAATATAACATTTTCTTTAGATTTCTAGAAAACAAGTCTTTTCCACATTTTTGGCAACATACGTCAAACATATGTCAAACATATGTCAAACATATGTCAAAGCACTCTGAATGCAGCTACAGTTAGTACTGAGACTAGTTTAAGAAAGAAAACTGTATATCAACAAGGACAGTTAAAATTGTTAATAACAATCAGACACTCACCTTACTGCTGAGTCAGGGTCTCCCATCGTCTCTAGGACATCTGGATACGTTTCTGTAAAAGAAGCACTTCGTTTTTTTTTACCACTGTCTGCACTGTTGTTTTCTCGCCCCCTCTTTCTCCCACAGTTGTGTCACTATGTCTATAGTACAGCAGTCATTTCATTCCTCGAACTTAATCATCTTAAAGGGAAAGTACTGCTAAATGTCACTGGCAAAACTTCTCATGTTTGTTCATTTATTGAACTAATTAAACTATCACTGCACCAGCAAGTTACCCTTTGTGATTTTAGTTGTTGGTATTTCACTGTTAGAAATATTATAAAAAAATATCTTTTTTTAACATTAAACAGGGTGAGTTAAGTCTCTGGAAACCACAGAATGAGTAGAGCTTACAATCAATCAATAAATAGAAATAAAATTGCTATAAGGGTCAGAAATTAATTTGTTCAATACATACTTTTTTATATTTTACGTTTAAGATTCCATATTAATTAAACCATATAAAATATAATTCTCATAATTTTATGTATGGGTGTGTTCACACTTTGCAGGGTTGGTTTGATTAAAATGAACTCTGGTGCGATTGCTCTGTTAGTGTGGTTAATTTAAATGAGTGTGAACGCTGCCATCCAAACTCTGGTGTGCACCAAACAAGCGGACCAAGACCCCTGAAAAGGTGCCTGAAAATAGGAGCTACGTTGCCCATTACAGTTCGGTACAGGCGTCAAAAACACAGTCTCTTTGCAGCACATCTTTGTTTGTGTGCAACGGAAGAATTCCAGGAACTGTTTTGACTTCTTTACACATTTTCTAAGCTCTTCACAAGTTCTCAGCTGGTCAAAAAGCCATCGTGGTGCCAAGTGCTTTTAGCCCCAGAATACAGCATTGTTTTGAATGTTTGGCGCAAAATGCGTTTTTTTGTTTGTTATATCTTTAGGTTTGGTCTTAAAAATGACAGTGTGAACACTAAGTGAACCAGGATTATTTTGTACTATTTTCTTTTTTTGGTCCGGATCAAAAGAACCAAGAGAGCCAAACTACAACTACTTATATTAAAAAAATAAACAATAATACCTTTTTCAATTTCAGAGACATTTTTGTCACATTTATTAGCATTTTTGCCCTGAGCCCTTATTAAGTTCTGACCCTAATAGCAATAGATATTATTTCAGAACAAGAATGACTAACAATAGGCAAACGTTTTTGAGAACAACTGATTTTCACTAAATAAAAATATCTTAAAATAAAAGAAGAGACAGAAAAAGGAGGGAAACCGGAAAAGGTCATAGGGGACTGACAGGTGAAAAACTGTTTGTTTACCCAAAAAAGCTAGAACCTCAAGTCTTTGCAAGGCTATATGGGGAGACAAAGTGCAGACATTGCATTTCTAAACAATATCGGTTTACTCAAGGGACTGTTGATCAATGCAAGCTCTATTTGTAGAGCTAGAATACATTAATAATTCACACAGCCCACCTTTCAGCCAGTAAATACATTACTATCAGCACACTGATGCTTCTGGCAACAGCAGAGGTGCTTACGAGTTAACCACTGGTTCATGGGAGTAACCAACACTTTGGTAGACACCGAATAAATGTACAGACGTCAGTGAGTACATAAAACAAGACTGGCAAAACATCTCACCTTTTGTCTCAGGGGTCGTGTCATCAGAAGACCAATCAGCCATGGTCAGGTCAGAGATCTTCCAGAGAGGGAAGAAAAACTTTAAACAGTTCATATACATTTGTTCAGACAACACAAAAGTCACAAAGGTATCCATTATTCTTCCATTGCTTCAGATTGATTTTCTCTATTTTTAAGGTCAGCAGTATTTGCTCATGGAGCACCAAAGGTGAAGAGCGCAGAGTCATTAAACAATTAATCAATAACGTCTGTGTAAATCAGCTTACATTTAAACACAGAGGCGGAAATGATGTGACTCTTAAAGAAATGAATTAATGGCAAAGAGAGACACCAATGATTTTTATAGTCTTTATATTTCAGTTTAAACTGCAGCTCATAAATCAAAATAAATCAATTTTGTAGCCAATGATACTGTATCTTTGTATTTTAAATATTTGTAAATTATTTTAAATATATATATTTTTATTTCGTTTTCCAGTTTAGTTTTAGTTTAATTTTGTTTTAAGTTTAGTTGTTTTTTTAAAAGCATGGATTTTACTGCATTTTGTTACATTTATGCCTAAAACTAGAAAGAAATTGCCTATGGCGTAAGAAAAAAAAAAAACTTAATTCAAGACATATTCTCCTAAAAACATGATGTTTTAATGTTTAGATGTTTTTTAAATGGAAAAAGATAGATTTACTGAAAAATAATTGTATGTATTCATTGTAATGATGTACTTTTAAGTACACTGTAATTTTAAAATAGCAAGAGCATTTTGAATAAAAGCACTTCTGTTCTTAAATAAGCTACACCTGAGAAGTGACACACTTACCTGGGTGTTGGATGTTTGTCAGTTCAGTCTGTCTCAATATCCATACAGTCGATAGTGTGCTGTTTTCGTCTTTCGCCGGTCAGTTGGATGAGAAACAGTTACTGGTGCTGACCACAGGTCTCAACTCCCTCCTGACAAGCCGGTACAAGTCAAGGCATGTTCTTGTTGCTCTGCACAGCGCCCTCTGCTCTACCGCTTCAACAGAGAACTGGAGGAGGAGCAAACAGAGAGGAGAAGACTTAGCATCAGAGGTGACAGGACAAATCAGAGATACCTCTCTCTCTCAGAGGTCACTGTACTGTCTTTACAGGCAGGAGCATGTTCAGACAGTCACTGCGCAATACAACACATGAATAAGTGATTCAGACAGGATGTGTAAGTAAAGTTACATACAGACACGTGCAAGAAAACAATTATGCCAAAGTCAATAAAGTAACATGATGGCTATTCTTATTATTAAGTGGTAAAACTACTAGATTTCATTCACATTTACACTTATTTGTGTGCACAGACATTTCAACACATTCATGTAAGTGGGATTAAAGATTAAAGTATATCATAACAGAATTGCCACAGTAGGATTTCCTATACTTAAACTTAAACATTTCAACTGAAACCATCTTTTAAAGATAAAATACGATTAAGAGAGGGCATAACATAAGCGCAGTACAATGAATACATTTAAAACAGCATTAGAAGAGTGAGTGTCTTACAAACTCAATACTGTTAACTTTTAATCATGTACAATAGAGCAGATGTGTTTTTGTCAATGACACGCAGTAAGTCCCGTTGGTTCCCTGAGGGAGATCTTCATGGGACCCTGCACTGCTCCCCCTGGTGGTGAAGTTCTTACTGCACCAAAGTTCAAATTGAAGGTATGTACTGTTCTGCTATAAGATCATTTTAATTATATTAACAAATAACAAAGATATATAAATATAAAAATATAAATATAAAATATTGTACATGTAATTATATAATAATAATTGCAATAATGATTTTTTTTCAAATAATAATAATGTATAAAGTAATATACTTTATGTATCTAAAAATAAAATAATGTTAATAATAATATAACAATTAATAATGCATTTTCAAACTTGTTCAAACTTGAACATAAAAAAGAGCATAGCATATTACGCTTAATCAAATGATTGAATCAGATTCACAGAGAATCTTTACACAAATATTTACACTTACCCAAATCCTCAGTGGAATGCGTATCCACACAAATGATTTCTCAGATATTAGCCAGCACTGATTTATGTAGCAATGAAACACAAACCCTAATTAAAGTGAAGCACCAGAGTAGTAACGCACAGAGCCCAGCGCTCTAGAGAAACTTCATCACCAGGCAGAGTTGCAGTGCAGCGGCACAGCTCAGCACCACAGTTAATGTAACGCTGTGGCCTCTCTCTCTCTCTCTCTCTCTCTCTCTGCAGTCTAGTCAACTGTATGTTACAGTATTAGGACTGCACTTCACTGGATTGCAGCAGTCCAAGACTGATGACCTTACCAATAAAAAGAGCAGAGTCACAAATGCCAGCGTTTCCATTTCCATCAGCACACGCCGTCCTGTGGCTCACCTTCACCCTTCTCACTTACCCCTCTTCTGATTGTTTCACCCCATTATGAAGAGGCCGAAGTAACACATTTTGTTCTTTCCATCCCTTTTTGAATGTTGGACATGTAAACTTCCTATTGGTTTTACAAGACCATGTGGAGTGTCAGTGAGAGCTGACTGATGGCTTTTGGACGCAGATGCTGCAGTGGCCATTAAGAGGGCGCCAAATTTTGCCGAGTGCGCTTACTGGCCTACTCTCTGCTGCATTGGAGCCTTGTTCCATTTGAGTCATCAAAAAAAATCTCTTTACGGATCTAAAGTACAATGGCGCTTTAATTGGTCGGCAGATTATGTGAAGTAGCTTTGCATCATGTGCAAATATGCTTGCAATACTATGAGAGGTTGGGGGGCAAGCGTGGAATCCTTACTCCAGCAAGATCAAAGCTTGCTGCATTGATTACATCATCGGAACTAGAGCACTAGTATGGGACAATGCACCATTGGGTTTGGGGGGGGGGGGGGGGGGGGGGGTTGTTAATACGGTGGGGGGAGGTGGTGGAGTAAGAGGGCTA
The DNA here is from genome assembly GCA_039654625.1 of Rhinogobio ventralis. Classification (NCBI taxonomy): domain Eukaryota; kingdom Metazoa; phylum Chordata; class Actinopteri; order Cypriniformes; family Gobionidae; genus Rhinogobio; species Rhinogobio ventralis. Next base: position 17,753,089 of record CM077203.1, read on the forward strand.
ATCTAGCTGTTCTGTCTTTTTTTCTGTCAGGAGGGCATATCCACAATCTGAGCTGCCAAACTCCAGATGAGCAATAGACTTCCATAACATCCTTCCATTAACTTGCTTTCTCTGTTTCTCTCTCTCATCGTCCACGTGACCGTGTAGCTGCCTGTCTTGCTGCTGCCACATCTCAGCAGTACTGCAGGAACTGTGCTGCAGGACACTGCAGGGTATCCGCTCTCCCTCACGTCCTTACTCTCAATCTGTAACTTTTCATGAGGAAACAGCGATGAAGGAAAAGTAGTCGTTTTGCAGGGGGTAAAGGTAAGGTTTGTGCGTTCACGTCATTCTGTACCACAAAGCAGATCTCTGGAGAGAATGGGGGAGGAAGAGTAAGAGGAGATGGGAGGATGGGTGTTAAAGAACATCAGGTGAGTGCGGCAATACGCTTTTTGGCTGAGCAGCAGCAACCTCCCTCCCCCCACCCCCCTTTGGTATGCTCCATGAGAAACTGCAGTTTCTGCTAATGATGTCAGGCAGCGGATCTGACAGTGATATATCACTCCTCACATTCCTACTGTATACAGATCTAATCCTGCCCTATAGTTTGCAATATACACAACCGCGGCCGTTCTTTAACGTCAGTTGGGATGGATGGGTTATGCGCGCAACCTGAGTTGAACTCATCACCGCAGAGTTCATGTGCCGGTAATGAGCACTACGTTCAAACTGAAACCTACACAGTCCGCCAAAGTATCACGACATAATCCCATTACATTTCAAAGCGCTACATTGAATAAACATAAACGTCACACACATTAACTCACGTATGTAGGTAGTGTATAACAAACAAAAATCGCAACAGTGTCACAAGATAACCCCCTCAGATTTCATTACACTACAGAGAATAAACAAAATATGATGCATTTCCCATGTTTAAGTATGTATCAATAGTTGAGTAGAGAGTGAGCTGAAGCAGAAAAAGACCTGCAGTGAAAGAGTTATGAGTCCCCCCACTGCTTTATTTGAGTCACTCTCGCTTGTTCTCGGATGGGACAGTTAGTAAGAGTGTGGCACCGTCCAACAGAGAGTGTGAAACACACACGTTAATAAACACAGTTGAAGCTGGGACCCTTATGCACCTGGCTAAACCGTTCTGTCAAAATCTTCTGTCTGAGTACCCTAAGAGTCTATGGTGATGACAGTTGCTAGCTGACACACTCGCACACTGCGCTCTGTCCTCCCTAGGCCGTCCTAAAACATTACTTCCTTTTTCCCATCTGCTGCAAGTTCTTTAACTCTTTCCCTTCCTGGCATTCTGGATGCAAGACAAACTGCAGCATCAGTACTTCAAGCTAGACAACACAACAAAGTGCAGCAAAGTATGGCACCCTGAAGCAGAATATGTCTGGCCTACATCTTTTATTTATGCCTGTAGGCGTAATTTCTATACCGGCACTGATCCTAATTCAAGCTTGTGCGTCTTTTCTTCCTGTGCTAAGTGCTCTCACTGGTATCCTGCACGCAACTGCGTGTGCTAAGATTAACAGTAAGACCACAGTAGATCACTCATCATGTAGGTCAATGCAAACGGGTCCTTTAAGACCTATAAGAGCAGGTGAGTGAATAATTCTGCAATTAGACAGAACCCCCCCGTGATTGGGTAAAAAGTTCAACATGCGTCCTCTAGCCCTGCAGAGAAAGACAAACTTCCACATACTCACTCAGCCTCCGCTCCTCTCTGGATCTTGCAGGGATGATGCACAAGCAGCCGTGTCTTCTCCTCCGGTGGTGTAAAGTTGACTGCAGCATTGCCTGCTGAATGGAATGACATTGTTCGCTCTCTCTCCCTGCTTCATTCTCCTGCTCCCTCTCTCTCTTTTTCTATCTCTTGCTCCCCCTCCTCCTCTCTGCGCGCTCACTGGCAGTACAAACTGCACAGCTCAGCAGTGTTCTCCCACTGCCGCAGCAGCTCCTGCATGAGCCTTGCGTATCCAAGTGTGCCGTGACTTTTAAAGGGGAATGCAACCTCCAGGGTCAGTGTGCGTCTCATCGCCACCCCCCTACACTCCCACTATGACCCCCCCACCACCACCTTCCCCCGCAGCAGCTGGTCAAGACATTCCTTAAAAAAAGGTGGTGGTGGAGGGGGGATACGAAGGAGGGGGGCATAGAACTACCTCAATTCCTTCGGATTAAACGGGTGACCCTTTTTGAAACTAAAGTGTGCTATACTCGTAGTGCGGACACCATCCATCTTAGCTGCTGACACTGGCCCAAATCCGCCTAATGAGGCTATGTGGCCGATTTCGTCAGGTGGATTGGTGGATGGTGAATGAAATGAAAATGGCTGTAAGAAAATGTTTGTACCGATGGTGACGAAAAAAACCCTGAAATACAAAACCAGGATCTTGAGAAACTAGATCTGGGGGTGTTTGAGGTGTATCGTTGCTTCCATTGCAACCAGGAGGTCAACTGTCTGGGAGTGAGAGAGATACATTACCAGCGGTGTGCAACATTATATTGGACAAACCACGAAGCGTTTTGACAATCAAGATGATTGAGGCTTCATGTTCCATTCGTCATACGTTCTAAATCCTGACTTACACGTCGGGAGATCTGACATTACCGTAACTTCTAACAGAGGGGGTTTTGAGAGGGCTGGCCCGCTCTGTGTACAGTAAATCAATCGCAACTCTTTGCATCAGCAAAGCTGGAGCTGCAACCCTGCAGCGGATTTCCCCCCCATACCCGCTCTTATTCCGTAAAGCACAACGCTTTGAGTCCGAAAGATTTTACTATAAGCGCCTCAGATTCTACTGCAGAAAGCTCACCGAGCTGCATTTACTCCTGTTCAATGAAATACCTAAAATACATGATCAGGAGTGCACTAGTCAGGGCCGAGCTCACAAGACCATGACCTCTGGATAATATATAAATGGCTGCAGCATACTGGGAGCCGGTGGGGGGGCTTTGTAGAAATGGCAGATGTCATCATATCTGTATTGATTGGTGACCTGCGAGTTTGCCCAGTGGAACAGAAAGCGATCGAGCAAAAAACTCAGTGCTGATCTCGCACATTTGCGTGGCTGTGAGCGCATTTTTCAGTTTGTTCTTCAAATCGTTTAGGCAAAAACTCAAAATCATACATTGGGAGGTAGGGGGAAGTATTAATGAAACATCCTAAACCTTTCACATCCTCACTGAGCCATTCAAATGATTTATGGTGTTTACTTTCCTACTGTCTCATTTGTGACATCAAAGAAAGATACTCATCATAGACAGAAAACCTGGATGATTACACCTACTGATGCCTTTGTATACAAGCGATAGACTGATATACATTCATATTTTACATTTTTTCTATTAGCAGACGCTATTATCCAAAGCGACTTATTCCAATAAGGAATACAACATCAGCAATTCATCCTAAGGAGGAAGTAACATGAGAAGTGCTGCAATACAAAGCTTCATGATTGTTTAGAGAAGTACAGAATAAAACAGAGATTTGAAGAGTATTTATTTATTTGTTTATTTATCAGCTGATATTTGGCCATTTTGACATTTGTATTTTAAAAATGTCTTTATAGTCTTAGCAAATATTGTGTCAAATATATATACTTAAATAAAAAAAAAGATTGACATTAATAGTATTAAATAATTGTATATTTAATGTAATACTAGGCCTATAGCAAATAATATGTAAATAACTTTCACCTTTTAATTCAATTTAATTTAATTCATTAAATCATTGCAAGTCAGCTGATATTTGCTCATTTTAACATTTGTATTTGAAATATTTTTGATAAGAGTATCAGTAAAATCAGTGTTCAAATAAATAAGGTTTACACATTAATTTGTTATTTTATTAGATTATTTTATATTTAATGTAATACCATTTTTTCATTTAAACACTTATTTTTACTACATGATATTTGCTAAAAAAAAATTGAAATATGTATATAATAGTAATTGTTTATTATATATTATCCGGCCCTCAGCCACCCTGTTCTCTAGATATCAGCATCACCCATTAAAAAAAACCTCATACTGAGCAACCACTCGTTTGTGCACATGCACCTCTCAGCAGTGCTGGTATGCTGCGTCTCTCCGTTAAGCATCCTGTGCTGACTTTGACACAGATAGAAGGTTCACCAGCATCTCCTTCATGAGCAGTGCATTTTGGTAATGGCATCTCCATTGATAAATAAAACATGAGTGAAGGGCCCTTTTACATGGCTGATCACATTACCCCTCGCCTCACCTGACGCTCTGAGTCAGCTGTCAGAGTGTCCCCTTCCGCCTCCGCACGACTCTGGGATTATAGCTGGTTGTGAATACCCACGGGAGCAGCTTCATCACCAGCATGCAAAAACTGTTCACAGTACACAACTGTACACTAGCTGCACTGCAACTGTACACTAGCTGCACTGATACTTCAGGATGATTTAAACAAAGAGTGAAATAAACATATTTTTGTCATTTGTTGTGACTCAGATTCATTGTCTAAAAACTGTCAAAGTATTCCTCCACAATAAACAATTAAGATTTTTCAAAAGTTAGTGTACTTTTCTACCAAGGAGACAACAGTGTCAGATTATACATGAGATGAAGATGTGTGAAGAAAACAATCATATATTTCATTGTGTATAATTTCCAATCAAGCTGTAATTTTGTCAAATAATGCAAAAACATACATACACTACAGTTAAAAAAAATATATCTTATGTTCACCATGGCTGCATTTATATGATCAAAAAAGAAAGTAAAAACAAGTAATGCTGTGATTTATCATTACAATTTAAAATAATGTTTTCTATTTTAATTTATTTTAAAATGTGGCCTAATTTATTTCTGTGATGGCAAAGCTGAATTTTCAGAGTTCACACGATCCTTCAGAAATCATTCTAATATGATGATTTGCTGCTCAAGAAACATTTATTATTATTATCAATGTTGAAAACAGTTGTGCTGCTTAATATTTTTGTAGAAACCGTGATACCATTTGTTTTAGGATATGTTGATGAATAGAAAGTACAAAAGAACAGCATTTATTTGAAATCTTTTGTAACAATGTAAAATTCTTTACTGTCATGTTTGATCAATTTACTGCATCCTTGCTAAGTAAAAGTATTAATTTCCCTAAAACAAAAGAAAATATTACTGACCCCAAACAAATCCTAGCTATGAAAATGCTAGCTGTATAGCACACAAAGGTGTCAGCCATTTTATTTCTAAATGTTTAAAATTTCACCACCATCATTTCCATTATAGATTATTGCTTCAAGTCAAACACATGACACATTCTCTGTGATATACACTCACCTAAAGGATTATTAGGAACACCATACTAATACTGTGTTTGACCCCCTTTCGCCTTCAGAACTGCCTTAATTCTACGTTGCATTGATTCAACAAGGTGCTGAAAGCATTCTTTAGAAATGTTGGCCCATATTGATAGGATAGCATCTTGCAGTTGATGGAGATTTGTGGGATGCACATCCAGGGCACAAAGCTCCCGTTCCACCACATCCCAAAGATGCTCTATTGGGTTGAGATCTGGTGACTGTGGGGGCCATTTTAGTACAGTGAACCCATTGTCATGTTCAAGAAACCAATTTGAAATGATTCGAGCTTTGTGACATGGTGCATTATCCTGCTGGAAGTAGCCATCAGAGGATGGGTACATGGTGGTCATAAAGGGATGGACATGGTCAGAAACAATGCTCAGGTAGGCCGTGGCATTTAAACGATGCCCAATTGGCACTAAGGGGCCTAAAGTGTGCCAAGAAAACATCCCCCACACCATTACACCACCACCACCAGCCTGCACAGTGGTAACAAGGCATGATGGATCCATGTTTTCATTCTGTTTACGCCAAATTCTGACTCTACCATCTGAATGTCTCAACAGAAATCGAGACTCATCAGACCAGGCAACATTTTTCCAGTCTTCAACTGTCCAATTTTGGTGAGCTCGTGCAAATTGTAGCCTCTTTTTCCTATTTGTAGTGGAGATGAGTGGTACCCGGTGGGGTCTTCTGCTGTTGTAGCCCATCCGCCTCAAGGTTGTGCGTGTTGTGGCTTCACAAATGCTTTGCTGCATACCTCGGTTGTAACGAGTGGTTATTTCAGTCAAAGTTGCTCTTCTATCAGCTTGAATCAGTCGGCCCATTCTCCTCTGACCTCTAGCATCAACAAGGCATTTTCGCCCACAGGACTGCCGCATACTGGATGTTTTTCCCTTTTCACACCATTCTTTGTAAACTCTAGAAATGGTTGTGCGTGAAAATCCCAGTAACTGAGCAGATTGTGAAATACTCAGACCGGCCCGTCTGGCACCAAAAACCATGCCACGCTCAAAATTGCTTAAATCACCTTTCTTTCCGATTCTGACATTCAATTTGGAGTTCAGGAGATTGTCTTGACCAGGACCACACCCCTAAATGCATTGAAGCAACTGCCATGTGATTGGTTGATTAGATAATTGCATTAATGAGAAATTGAACAGGTGTTCCTAATAATCCTTTAGGTGAGTGTAAATGTTTGTGACTTTTCTAATAAATAAAAAAGAAATGTCAGAATTTTCCTGTGATAAATGCAGAGATGGGAAGTAACAAAGTACAAATACTTCGGTACATAAGTAGATTTTTCTGGTATCAGTACTTTAATAACATTTATTTTTCTAACTTTTTACTTTCACTCCTTACATTTTACACAAATATCTGTACTTTCTACTTACATTTTCAAACCAGGCTCGTTAGTTTTAATCTGTATTTTGTGGCATCTCTAATAGTTCATGAATTGGTTATTGACTGGCAAACGCTACGATTCGATTTGCTAAAGGACACTATTATTATCTATTGTAAAGTTACAGTAGTAATTTAGCAGACAAATATTCACATGGTTTTATAATAGGTTTAGAGGGAGCTAGGGCAGACAACAACACAAACATTACAAAAATTAACCATGGTTTTACTACATATAAAGCCAAAAACCAGGGTTACTATAGTTGCACAGTAACCACAAATGAACCATGATTTTGCTACACTAACCATAGTTTATCCATGGAATTTGTAGTAAAACTATGATCCGCCAAAAAACATGGTTACTATGGCTACTTTACTATAATAAAATCATGGTTAATTTTTGTAAGGTAAAATATATGACTCATGATAATGCAATAACATGTTCAGTATTAGGATTTTTATATAAAGATATTGTCATAATGTAGTTATTATTGTACTAATTTTGACATTTAGGCAATTTAAAAAATATTGTTTTGTTAAATCTAGAGTATTTAAGTCATTTTAAGATAAAACAATAAGACATGGTTGTAATGTATTACTTTAAATTGAACTCAAATAAATGTATATTACATGCAAACTAATTACAATGAGGTGGTTGTTTTGCAACAAGGTGGAGACAGTTCTGTTCATAACATGCTGATGAAAAAGTGACACGTACAAGAAAATTCGCGAAAAAAGTAAACACACACACACACACACACAGACACACACACACAGATAGAGAGATATCAGGGAAAATGAAGAGACTGAAAAGGAAAGTGGAAGTGAAGGTGTAGTTCAAGAGAGAATTTTTAATTATTCTGCATGGCCCCAGCCTAAGGATTTTAACCTAACCTTTTTTTATGTGATGGCCATACAAAAAATAGGGTTATCTGTTGTTTCAGAATTTGTTGTGGGTGTGTGGGATGGCCTGGATGAGTGTGAGATTTCCCGGCCTGAAATTTTGTTCCATTCTAGCCCTGTTCTACATGGTGGTTGTTCATATCATTAGCTAACTTGTTTTAGCTAATTTTGTATTAATGTATTAATATGATGTGAGGTCCAGAGTGACACTAAAACAGGTAGTAGTAATGGCTACTTTTTACTTAAGTACATGTCAGAGCCTATACTTCTTTACTTTAACTTGCGTGAAAAAGTGTGTAAAAGTGCATGAATATCTGTACTTCTACTTGAGTGAAGGATGTGTGTACTTTTGCCATCTCTGGATGAATGTATGTACACCGTTGAGGATTGTTAGTAGAAAAGCATTGTGCATAATTTTCTAACTATGTACAGAGCCAGAAGTTTGCATATTTTGTTTGTAGTTCTTGGCAGTTATATGTCTGTATTACTATACAATAAAGGCACATTTGGTCTGGATTACTTACAGTATACTAATAGAGACATAAACAGACACAAGAGGTCTATCTCTAACAGATAATAGAGGTTAATTTTTAGATCTCATAAACTCAGATTGTAAGTTCTAACCGAAAACCCATCTGTCTACAATTGCAGCTCCCACTTTGGTCTGACAGAGCCAGCTGTCCTCCAGAAGAGTAGCTGCAGCCCCTCTCCCTCTCTCATTCATCCCATCCCTACCTCTCACAACCAGCTGAATGGATTAACTAATTGACAGAGAGTAGGAATTCAACGAGTCTGTACCACTCAGCTGACCTCATTTTTTGAAGCAGGCCAGATCTCTCTTTAGGCCTAGGACTGCAGCAGAACTAGCATAGGCTAACCGCTTACCTTAGACACAGCTTAGACGAGCAAGTTTGAGAAATACAGCAGATATACTTAGAGATAGATTTTAAAACTGAATAATCTTATGATATTAGAATTCTGACTGTTACTATAAATATCTTCATGCCATGACTGATAACTGATACATTTTGTCGGTAACACTTTAAAAAGTTTGATCTGTTAACATTAGTTAACTGACTTAACATGAACTAACGAGCCCGATCACACGAAAATGCGGATCAATAATACAAGTGGGCAATGTCATGGAATGTATACACAATGGTATGCAGTTTTTCGCGTGCATATGATATGCACTTTATGGCGTATTATACGCACGAACCCAATCCTACCCAAGAGTGTGTCATATACACGTGATAAAGTGCCATATGCACGCCAAAACTCATTTTGACATATACATTCCACACTCGTATTGATACGCATTCTCATATGATTGTGTTGGAACTAACAGGTAATCAGCTAATGCTATTCTCAACATTCACAAAGTTTTTTATTTTAGTTAATGTGCTGTGAACTAACTTTCAGTCAACAGTTCTTTTAAAATAATATAAGCGTGAAGAACATTTTATTAATCTAAAGAACCTTTTTCCAGTTGTAAGCTATTTGTTTGGTCAACATATTAGAACATATAAAACATCCCCAGACAATAAAATGTGATTTTGCAACATAACATTTGTAACTACATTTTTTAAAACAAATGTTACATCACTCACTTTATTGTTTTTACTCTACATTTGCGCAGTGTTTGGAGGATTTAAGGTATTTTTAAAAAAAAATTATATATATTTTATATAAATACATTAAAAATGTATTTATATACATTTAAATGTTTTTTTTTTTATATAAAAAAAATTAATAAAAACTTTTTATGTAAAATTCACTTTAAAAAAGATCCACATTTCTCATTTTCATCCATGGTGACATAACATGGACAATGTGCCATGGTGTAATGTTTTAATTGGGTTGTGTTATGTGCGTTTACTCCATCTAGGATGTGTTGTGGTATCGCCCCTTCATTTTTTGTGTTCTGAGTTCTGTGCATTGTAACAAATTTTTTTGGACAAATTACACTATATTGCCAAAAGTTTTGGGACGCCTGCCTTAACATGCACATGAACTTTAATGACATCCCATTCTTAATCTGTAGGGTTTACTATGGAGTTGGCCCACAAGGCTTTCCACAAGGTTTAGGAGTTTTGACTATTCTTAGCGCATTTGTGAGGTCAGGCACTGATGTTGGACGAGAAGGCCTGGCTCACAGTCTCCGCTCTAATTCATCCCAAAGGTGTTCTATCGGGTTGAGGTCAGGACTCTGTGCAGGCCAGTCAAGTTCCTCCACACCAAACTCGCTCATCCATGTCTGTATGGGCCTTGCTTTGTGCACCGGTGCACAGTCATGTTGGATCAGGAAGGGCCATCCCCAAACTGTTCCCACAAAGTTGGGAGCATGAAATTGTCCAAAATGTCTTGGTATGCTGAAGCATTAAGAGTTCCTTTCACTGGAACTAAGGGGCCAAGCCCAACTCCTGAAAAACAACCCCACACCATAATCCCTCCTCCACTAAACTTTACACTTGACACAATGCAGTCAGACAAGTACCATTCTCCTTCAGTCCATCAGCTTGCCAGACAAAGAATTGATTCGTCACTCCAGAGAACACGTCTTCACTGCTCTAGAGTCCAGTGGCGGTGTGCTTTACACCATTTGCATTTGCATTGCACTTGGTGATATAAGGCTTGGATGCAGTTGCTCGGCTATGGAAACCCATTCCATGAAGCTCTCTATACACTGTTCTTGAGCTAATCTGAAGGCCACACAAAGTTTGGAGGTCTGTAGCTATTGATTCTGCAGAAAGTTGGCGACTTATGTGCACTGTGCGCCTCAGCATGCGCTGACCCCGCTCTGTGATTTTACATGGCCTACCACTTTGTGGCTGAGTTGTTGTTGTTCCCAATTGCTTCCACTTTGTTATAATACCACTAACAGCTGACCATAGAATATTTAGTAGTGAGGAAATTTCACAAAATGGACTTATTGCACAGGTGGCACCCTATGACAGTATCACACTTGAATTCACTGAGCTCCTGAGAGTGACCCATTCTTTCACAAATGTTTGTAGAAGCAGTCTACATGCCTAGGTGCTTGATTTTATACACCTGTGGCCATGGAAGTGATTGGAACACCTGAATTCAATGATTTGGAGGGGTGTCTCAATACTTTTGGCAATATAGTGTATGTAACAAAAAACTCCCTCTTTGAGTTTCTCTTTGGTATGAATTTTTTTTTTTAAGTCCCTTAAATCCCCCTAACACTGCACACATGAATAAAGTGAGTGAGATTTGTTTAAAAAAAACAATAAACATTATTGTGTTAAATTTAGCAATTGTCAACCACCACATCAAGTTTCATGTCATTTAGATGAAGGTATTTTTTTTTTTTTTTTTTACATTTCAGCAAATGTCATTTGGTATAAAAAAAGAGACCCCAAATAGCTTAGAAGGGTTAAAGGTTCTTCATTGGAACCATAGAAGCCAATAAAGAACCTTAATTTTTTTAATCAAAATGTTCATTAACTCCATAATGCAGTCTAAGGCCAGCCAGTGATCGCCTGAGGTTCTGCGACAAAGATGTCTAAAACACGTGCCCTATCTCAATGTCCAGAGAGACGCTGACCAAGAGAAAATATAACAGCAGCATGTTAATTTGCCATGGTTGAGGAGGTGGACGGCTGGAGTGGATTGTTGTGGTGTCAGAGTCATGTGTGCGGTGAAGAATGGCTGCCTGCAGTCGTCGGCACATTTGATTAACGGCCTAATGACGGATAGGCCTCCCCCACACCGACTGAACTGAAGTATACTTCTGCTATATGCCACAAAATTACATTTGACCCCATGAGCTGTCAAAGCTTACATCCCTGATTTGAACAAATCACGATTTTGGAATGTTCGGAGCAAATAACTTTTGAGGTGCTGGGTCAAGAGGGCTTTTAATTTTGACAGCAAAATATTCTGCATTCCACTCGTTTCTTGTGTTTTTTGAGTATTAAACAGAACGCTCTCGATGAAACAAGCAGTCATGGGTCATTTAAAACCTCTCATGGTATCTGGCAGTACATTGATTTTTAAAGTTGATATTACATCCCCGAATTAGCCTGACACATGAGCTGTATTAAATACAGGGGAGTTAAATGAAGACAAACATACTGCTGTATTTCATGGAGTCTTGCAGAGAGTCATTAGCTAATTTAGCCTCAGCAGCAGCTTTTCTCGGTTAATTGCATTTCAGCACTTTCTGTACAGTCAGTATATATATACAGTATACATATATATGGGAAGGGAGTGTAACACACATCTACAATGCAGCTTATTGATGTATGCATTGATGCAATATATATGCATGTATGCCAGTTATTCAATGAAATGCATGAATGACTGCGATTATTAAATACTTGCTGAGCTAAAGAGAACAGCATCACACACACCATCCTGTGCAATCACTCACATGATCAGAGTCGCACGAAATAATCACTCCCTCTACAGGACAGAAGTGGAGTAGCAGAGGGATTCAATAGGCCTCTGCCAGATTATATTCTACAATGATCCATAAGAACAGCCCTGACCTTCTGTTGGGGATTAAGTAAAATATATATATTTTTTAAATTAGAAGTTACATTAAAAATGTCCTTCCTATGAAATTAGACTGAAAAAAATTAAAATGAATAAAACTGAAGAATAAAAATCTGTCCCCTAAAAATAAAACTGAACAGAAATTTAACAAAAATGTAATTAATTCGTATCATGTAGGCCTATTCTTTCTTTGTCAATGCTTGAATATAAATGTTCTGTACATATATTAATGTATGTGGCAACATAAAGTCAACCACACTTAGAATAAATTTGGATTCACTAATATATACAGCTTTCTGTGAGTTGAAAAAAAATTATCGCTGAGTGATTGGCGTCATTAATCTCTGAGAGCTGCGTGAGATGGTAAGAGCATTTGGAAGGGCCCTTTCGACCTTTATTAAAGAGACCGATACTCCAGGGGTCTAAGCTGATGCAGCTTTTCACAAATGAACCATGTCACAATCACAGAGCAGGTCATATGCAATCATAATGCCATTATCATAATGCGTAATCCACATTAAAGGTGGTTGTGTCATGAATATAATATATGTTTATAAAATGAGAGATTCAAAGGATTTCAAGGGCATGCAGCAAAGAATTGCTCCTTTAGATGGTCCGTCTTTCTTCAGCAAGGAAGCTCAGGACAGTTCTGCTGCTTTGCGGAACATATCAAGGGAGAACATTTTGCAGTACAATGCTTAAAGGGACAGTACAGTATTGCCCAAAATGACCTGCAGAGAATGTATGTGCATAAATGTGCCACAGTAAGTAGACTACATTTGAATTTCTAAATTAAATGTGCTAGCCACAATCCAAGGGGCATTTGAAGTATTTCCCAAAGTATTTATCTATCTTGTGATATTTTTTCATAATAATAATCAGGGCTGATGAAAGTCATACAAACCTTTCATTAACGAACATTTGATAGACTTTATCTGATAATGATATTCATAATCACACATTAATTAATTAGTGCTGTTCCAATTATCTATACACATCACATTTAAATTTGTATAAATATCAGGAATTCTATCAACAAGCTAATCTGTATGCAAAACCAGCCACATGTACACTGAATGGTCGATGGACCTGTACACACAAGGCATGTCAGTGGCTTAAATCTGCAGTTCTGTTTCCAGTGTTACAATTTTGTCTTCATATCTCTCTGTTCAAAGCTAACTGAGAGCATTACAAAGAAGCAATTTAATGCAATGATGGCAAATACTGATACAATGATTATCCTGAGAACAATCAGGAAGTTCATTAAAGGAGTACAGGGGACTGCTAATGTCAATATGAATATGATTAATACATCATATCACTATAAACAATGAACACATTTTAACTATACTTTGATTATTATATCTTCACATCCTTTCTCCATGAAGTCTGTTTGGCTTATAGTGCATGATTTTTTTTTGCCATCACAGACCTACTTAGTAGTTTTTAATCTGAAAATACACAAAAGCACTTTACTATTCAGGTTCACAGTTCATTTAATTGCGCACCTTGTGATTAGAACCTCATTTGAAGATAATTTTCGCCAGTAGTATCAGTGAAGGTCACAGATGTGCGTTTAATTTTATCAGGGAAAACCAAAAATGCTTTTGAATTGCAAATACCTAATAAAGTACATTTTCCCAACATACCTTATGATAAAAACATAGCTATTTTTAGATTTAACAGAGGAAGAAAACCGATGAATTGTTCATCGGCGTACGTTGCAGAGATTTATTTTAACAGGACTGTGTATGTACTGCACACTTGGCACCTGCTCCAGCTGCTGTATAGAGAAAACACCAAAGCTGAGCTGATCAGCACACTTGCACCTGCATGGGGCTGTATCCACAGATCTGCTCTTAAACTAATCCTTACTGTGAGCCACACTAAAGACACACTTAAAATGAGCCTTTTACTGATATAAGGATAAAGAGATGAAAAAAGATACGAAAGTAGGCACAGGAAATAAGCTATATTTTCAAAAATCTTCATCGTGGGAAAGAAAGAAGGAAGGAAGAAACAAAAAGAAAGAAAAACACATGTATAGAAGAGAAGCAAATCTACAACTGCAGGAATAATTGATGCAATTTAGCCATTTGTACTTGGGTAAGGAGTGACCTTCACATGAGTGCCACCAATTCTGTGTCCGCTGCACATTTTTCAAGCAAGGAGACTGCTCAAAGCATGCTGCCCTGGGCCTTCCTGTGCTCCTCCACCCCCAACCATGGAGAAAAGCTGATTGCCTCTCTCTCTCAGCAGCAATGCAGCATTCAAGTGCTGTAGGCAATTTGACAAATGAGCTACGTTCTGAATTGAGGGGGATGCCTCCACTGCAGCACACATCCCAGAGCGCACGTGCCCGCAACCAGTACCGCTATGATTTACACCCAACATACCATTAGCCCTATGCATGAATGCTCAAGCACGCACACACTCACACTCTCTCTCAGCTGCAATGCTGTACTGATGTTCTGGCTTTAGCCTAAAGCTGAGGTATATCTGCTCTGGGCGAGCACTTCCATCACCCGTAAGTACCTCCACAATGCAGCACTAAGCACCGACTCAGAATATTACTGAGGAACTTTGTCCTTGCTGAACGATACACAGGTCTTTTAATGGATTTAATGCGCAAAAAAAAACGCATTTTATGTCTTGGTTTTTCAGTTAAAAATATAAACATCTTTAAAACAAGATTCATTTTATATTAATTTTAAGTAAAATTGTACAAGGTGATATATTTAATTAATCTTAATCTTAAAATTCAGAATACATTTTTTAACAGTGATTTTGTGATTTGAAACTTTTACGGTCATTTTTTTTTACCAGTAGTATTAATTCAACAGTGAAGGTCACAGAGATTTTTTATGAATATGCATTTTAAAATTTCATTCTTCAGGAAAAAACAAAAATGCTTTTGAATTGCAAATATACCTAATAAATTCCATTTTTTCCCAACACATCTTATGATAAAAACATTGCTATTTTTAGATTTAAACAGAGGAAGAGAACCTATTCATCTTTAAAAGGTACTATACGTTATTTACACTGTAAAGTGTCCTTGAGCTTTGGTAAGACGCTATATAAAATAAAAAAAATAAACTTATTAATTTCCTTTATAAATCTAAAAAACTATTGTGAGGTTTATGCTTAAAACTAAGCTAAAACATACTTTTTAATTCAAGATATTCTCTGAAAATGTATTATCAAGATAAATGTGCTTTTATTTAAGATTAGGCAAATTAAATTAAGCATTTAAATTGAGCAAAATTGTATACAGTGATTGTTTTCTGAGAATACATCTTTAAGTTGAATTCAGGTTTGAGTCAAAATTATGATTCATATCGCATTTAATTGTGCAGTTTGTTATTTGAACCTTTTAAGGTCATTTTTACCAATAGTATTTATTTTAGCATAAATCTAACAAAATTTAGTAGTAAGGTTCAGTGCTTAAAACAAGAAAAACAAAGCTGGGTTTAATAAACAAAGCAGAGTGATTTTAAAAAATAGTTTTCAACATATTATGTATTTAAACACATTTCTAAGCGCTTCTGAAGAAAGGCATCTCTAACTGCACAATATAAACGACAATGTGGTTTTTACCACGTGCACTCTCCTCCGAGGCTGGGGTTGATAGTTTACTGTGGGCTGTCAAACCCACTGTCAGCCACACATGCTCTTCTATAGAGGGGGAGTGATTTGCAGGTTGCCTGGTGGGACTGTGTATTGATTACTTTGAAATTACAGGTTTTAAAAGGTTGGCGAAAAAGAGAAGATGTAAGCTGCCCTCTCGCAGCAGTGTCTGCATGCTCACCGGCAGTAATCAGCATCTTCAGCATATTGTGCTAACACTGCACAGGAAAATGTGAATTTCACTGAGAGAGACAGCTGAGTGCTGGGTAATTTAATTCAGGACTCTCTCTCTCTCTCAGCCAGAAGTGTAAAATGAGCCGTATAACCTTCAAAAACACACAACCTTTCATCTGATCATAAAGGATGACTGATACATAAGAGCAGTTAGCATTTAAGGAAATTACATATGTCAAATGATGAAACTGTTCCTGAAAAAGGCTTTGCAGAAATCCAGTCAGCAAATGACTGTATATAAAAAACAGAGAGCAAGGAAATCTCAGGTTCAAATGTTTCCAAAAGTGAAAAGTGATTTAAAATCTAATTCAAACTTGGAAATTAACAGAAAGATTTACGATTTTGAACGATTTAAAAGAAAGAAATGTTACGACATAAAATAAAGATTGTGCTCTATATTTAGGTCACTAATCAAATAAGCAAATTCAAAACAGATGTTTTTATTCCCATTAAAGCACAAAATGCTTTTTGTATCACTTTCAAATCATGATTACCACACAAACTATATACAAAATATTCATATACATATTTCAATTCAAATGTTATTCTGATAATATAATTTATGTAAAGTATTTCCTAAATAATTCCAAAAAATCGTTAAACTAAAAATTATCTTTATAATTCATAATTAAATTAATAAATAAAAATAAAATGATTTAATTAAATCTTTTCATGTTAAATGAATTTTAGCATGGCAAATCTCTGCGCTTTAGGTTTGTCCATATTTTCTCAGGATATATTTGAAGGCTTCCTGGAGTTGTGCCATACAAATCTAAACACTAGGTGGCAGGCAAGGGCTGTCTTTCCCTCTTTCATACTATCTTAAGCCTATCACACTATCATTATTGTGCATTATTGTTCTGTAGCTTAAAGAGTTCAATGATTTTGACTAATCCAAACAAAAATAAATGATAACTTTACTCTTTACCACATCACCTCCCATTACCTTCCAAAGCTGCTTTCAATTTTAAAACATCTAATAGTAACATTAAGCAAATAGTCAGCCTGGAAAAATGAGGCCTAGACTCCACTGTAGCTTATCAGGATAAAAGGGAAACAATGAAGTCCATATTTTTCACTTAAATGCAAAAACGTGCATAAGTTGACTGCCAATTTTCAGTTTAAACAAAGCTAACGTTCAATAACAAGAACAAAGATTTAAAACTACTGTACATAATCAAATACTTTAGTCCAAACTAAGCAATCCAAGAAAAACTGAGAATAAAATAGCAGCCTCTCAAAACTTCCTGTTTTATAGTATATTTCTGCTGTGCCAACAAAGCAAAATATCCGTTCACCAGTAGGCCTATGCCAGTCCTTCATTTCACAGCATGGGCCCACGTATGGCTTCCATATGAAATAAACAGCATATGCTGGAGAAAGTTTATGCAGCCTGCTGGAAGAATGACTCAGTGGACAGAGAGAGCGAATGTGTCAGAGGGTTGTGTGATGGTGGGATAAGCTCACAGTAAATTTCCTTTTCCCTATGACACGGTACTCATGCTCACATTCCTGCTGCTCAATTCCAGTTCCTGAAAAGAATGAGGTGCTTGTGCAGAGATGTTTGGAGCTCTGCTGAGGAAACATAGCAGGTGAGTCACTCAGAATCAAGCATTTGTTTGTTGCGTGCTGGTGGAAAAGGGATCCAGACTACAATTGTGCAAATATTATACAGCTGGTGTTCAAACTTTCAAAATGTGCTTTTCTGGATACAAGAGAAACTGCTATGAAACAATATGGATTTAGTATATGAAATTAAATAAAATCATATAAACTCTTGTTTGGCACGTCGAAAAGCAACAATCTCCTAAACATTTTAAAGGAAACTGTAAATTCCCTTCCACTAGAGTCTGACTATGTGAGACATTTATATACTTTAATATGGATGTGTGGCTTTCCGAGCGGGAGGTAAAGAGCTAAGATGAATGCGTTTTCTTTTTCTCATGTGAAAGGTAGCAGTGGCTCTTAGTGGTTGTCTGGCTAAATAAAAACAGTGAAATTGTGCAACTTTTGTATGCTTGCCATTATTCAACCTTATTGAAACACATTTAGTTTTGCATAAAGGACTGAGGCTAATCATGTAAATGTAAAACAACTACTACAACACAGAGTTGTCCTTCAGGGGTCCCTGAGGTACTATACAAGGCCCATAAAAAGAAGATATATAAAATAAAAACACATAATAAACCTACATTTTCATTACATTTCTAACTATTTGAAAATGTCTAACTTTAGACATACTGTATCTAACCTCCAGTTTCACAGTTTAAGCTAGTCCCAGACTAAAATGCATGTTTGAGGCAACTTGCAACTTGAATTATGAAGCGTAAATACAATCTGCAGAAGTCAAAAGCTAAATGTAGGCCATAAACAAACTACACTACAAACCTCAACGTCACCATCACTGAGCTTCCAGCAACTCTTTCAGTCATTGTTTAAAACCAATTTCCCTGAAAAAACTATTGTCTAGTGTGCCTAAAAATACGTCATCGCTGCACCACTCTATTGTATAATGAAAGTTATTATAAAGTGTTTCTGAGCAAATGTAGCTTCTTTTTTTTTTTATACTGTGCGTCCAGACCCTGGTACTGAAAAGGTTGAAAACCTGTAATTGAACTATTGAGAAACAAAGCCAACGTAAAACAGTGCCAGAAAGGCCAATGAAAAAAAAAGGCTTTGTAAGATCTAGGATTTTGTCTGTAAATAATGTGCCTATTCTTGGCATATCAAAGAAGCTTTGACTTTGTGAGTAACCAGAGTGAACACAAGGGGACAGTAAAAGACTTTAACATTTCACATGTCCTTTAATGCTAATATGGTTAATATGAAAATGTGATTCTTAGTGGATGCTAGCTTGATATAACTTTCTGCTTGTTTCTACCATTACTGCTCACCTCTTCGCTGAGGTCTACATCAGAGGGAAAACATCCACTCCTCCCTTAAATAGAAGAGACACTAGCAACCACAGAGATGGGCTCCGGAGGAGTGATCCATTGTGTAAGGTCTATGGAGGAGTTATTACTGTGTCTCCAGACAGTTTGGGTTGCCAAGATGCCTCGTTGTCTGTTGAGTCATATAGAGAGGAGCCACATGAATCAGTGTCTTCAAGCATGGAAATGCAGTCATCACACAAAAGGGTGCAACAACGGTCGGAGTGCAGTCAGTCTGAAAGTGAATATGAAAGTGCAAATATTACTGGGATTGAAAACAAGGCTGTAATCAAGTATTCAAGATTGGGGGGACCAAATGTAGAAGTTTAAGAATCCCAGAAAACCAATATAAATGAATCACATCTCTGAATATTGGAGGATATGTATGTGATGGATGCGGCCCTGAAGCGAGAGACAGATTATACCAGAAGACCTATCACAATAAATGAATGTCAGAAATATAAACAGAATGAAAGAAATAAACTCTCAGAAAATAACTATTTATTAAAAGCCAAAATTTACCCATGGAAAAACAAAACAACACTTTTTTTAACCTTCATAAAGCATATTTTCTGTAACTACATAAAGCAAACCGTATAGCATCCATTGATGTGTTATAATGATTCAGTTGAATTAATTTAAATAAATTATTTTAAAATAAATGTAATATCTATATATTTATGCATAATATTTATATTACTTATATTAATAAAATAACTACATATAAATCCCTAAAAAAGAATATTATGAAGTTTATCAAATTTGAGATGAACAAATACATGTATCTTAACTATATAGAGCAACCAGTGTAGCAACCATTTGTCAAATTATTAAATTGAATTAATTTAAATAAATGATCCATGTTTTTTATATATATAATATATATAGTTAAACTGTTACCTAAAATATCTTTATTTATGCACAAGATATTAGTTAAATAAGAAAAAAAACATACACATGAAGCCCTTAATTAAGAATATTATGAAATATGAAAAATATATTTCACAAATAAAGATATTTGGTATGCTTTGCTAACTATTAGAACAACAAAGTGGTTAAATAAAATAAAAGAAAGAGTACTAGCGCAAAAATGTATATCTGGCATGCACATTCAGAGTGATTATGCCATTATTATGTAGTCCACAATTAGCAGGGTTTATCAGGGGAAATGAGCTAAGCAACAACAGCTCAGCTCAATTGGGAGGGACGTTCAGCAGCAGCTGGGAGCTATTTGACCACGTGACTGGAGAGATGTTTCTGTCGCTGTAGCAGCCATCATTTCACCCAATACAAGCCTATGCTAAAAAAGAGAGGAGGTATAGTAATGGATTTGCACGGGAATACCGACTGAAAGGAACATACTCGCTCCACTCCTTCGCCTATGGTTTATTTCCCGGTGTGGATCCGTTGCAGGTACGGTCTGAAATTGTTACGATGTGAAACATTTGCCTATCTTTTGTCTTTGCTGTGTGTTCACATGCATACACTCGCGTTTTCCCCAATCTTTTCGAAAGCAAACATCCAGTCGATGTGCTCATTCAACAAGCCGAAGATATATAAAACGTGAAATTCGATATAAACGCGCTAGTTTGTGGCACCTTTCCTAATGCGTCTGTGTAAATAATACATTAGTATGCACTTAAACAACAACTGCTTCCTGTAATGTAATGGGTCTAAAATGTATTTTTTTTTTAATCAAAGGCGCCTCGTGTTTCTACGCTTAATAGTTTCCTACCCAAGATAAGTTTGGCAGCATTAAGATATTTGTGTCTGGTTATTTTGTTCATTGGTTACACTTAACCTCTCCGCGAAAGGCCAGGTAGTCGCATTACTAGTGAAGCTCAATGCATTCATTAGTTTGTATTTACATGAGAATTGTGCTAAACTGCAGCCGTTTAAAGTTGTACTCCTCGTCCTTAAAGATGTTTGGCCTAGAGCCCTATAATGCTGGAGAAGCTTTACTTTCGTTTTAAGGTCTTAAAGACCTAGAGCATTGGTGTGGAGGCATTAGTGTTAAGCTATCTGTACGTATTTACTACTTAATGAAAAAACAATGTCGTCGTTTATTTATAATTATTATACTAACTATATTAACAATCTAATTCTTTGTTTGGTGTTCCAAGAGTGCTAATATTTGATATAGTAGCACCGGAGTTTGTGTAATTCTATCGACTTTTTTCCTGCCTGGAGTGAAGAACGTTTATTAAATCATTTTTCTTTTTAAAGTCAACTTTCGTGAATAGACGCGGAATCGCGTGTATTTACCTGCAGCAGGGAGTGGGCCTCTGATAAATGTGAGTGTGAGCGTTGATGTTTTCACTCGCGCCAGGATCTCTCCGAGCTGGTTTCTCTCGCCAGGGAGCGGGAAACTTGAAAACCCGGAGTGGGACTAATTGTAGAATTAGAGTGTAATTAGAGAGGGCTTTGAGTAAAGGGGAAATCTCTCGCGCTACGCTCCAGTCAAATTGTATTCCAATCCGGACATTGATCTGTTTTGCTTGGCGAGAAGTAAATTGCTTTGACTTGTTTTAGAACTATTTTCATTGGCAGAGAAGAAATGAACGAACTGTTTTTTTTTTTTTTTTTTGGTCTAAACGTAAACTGCTAAATTTAACTTTTTTTTCTTTCATTTCAGCAATAAGCTATCACACTCATGTTGCATATTTAAAGATATAGCGGAACTATAAGGTTTTTACATGACGAGAATGTACTAAAATGGACATTTACTTTTGAGTTTTTCCGCATACAAAGTTGTAAAAAAAAAAAAAATCCTTGTTCTCACGTATCTGCGAAAACGACTAAAAACGCTGTTTAGTGCATGCCAGGCCAGTAGTTGGCAATGTCTTTTTGTAAAACACTGGGCGCCTATAGACTGAATGCATGACATCACCGTTTTCAAAAATTCATGTTTTTGTAGGGTCTTTTACGTCAACGATGTACTAAAAACGTAAAAATGTTTTTCATGTAGAGATGACAACTTTGTCAATGATCCCCTTTCACACGGATCCACAAAAACAATTTGAAATGCTGTATTATGCATGCCAGGCCAGTAGTTGGCGATGTCACTTTGTAAAGAGAAACTTCATGGCTATAGACTGAACAAGCATGCACATGACGTCAAGTCACCACCGTTTTCACAAATTGTGTAAAATGTTTTTGTAGTTTACACAGGGACGATAATGGGGCAATTTTCAAATGTTTGCATTTTCAGGCCCCCAAAATGCCATTGTCGTGTAAATGAACGGCCAAAATGCATAAGTTTTCTGTTTTTAATTGAAAATTCTGTCATGTAAATGACCCCTAAGGCTGGCCACACACTTGAAGATTTTAATCCAGATTTTGGGCCTGATTTACAACCCCCAACGATTTGGTGGTTGTGACCTTTTTGTCCAAAAAATCCTCAATTGTGTGGTGTCAGTACAATTATTTTACTGCTCCCTACCCGCACAATCCCAAATCGTAAATATCAAACATGCTGCCCGTGATGGCTAATAAGAACGAGCAAGTTTCAGCAATCTGATGTTGCGTGCTCCTATAGCTGAAACTTGGCAGCCACAAAAGTGGAGTATTGAGAAAGATTACTCATTCTTTTTTTTTTCTTCCCATAAAACAAAACTCAAGTCACGTTTGATCTCGCGAGCCTCTGTGAGCTCTTGTCTCACTGTGAAAATGTTACTACAATCGACAGGTGTGGTCTTGCGGTCCGGGCGAATCTTCTAGTGTGTGCATTCGGAGGATTGTAATGCAAAAAATAGTTTGAAACTGCCCTTCTGTCTGTGGTCCACTGTCATTAGACATGAAGTTACCAGTTTTATTGTTGTAACTATAGTTTGGTGGTTCATGCTAACTTATGTTGGAAGGGGTTTCTCATCAATGAGTTCTGAGACTACCCACAGAGACATCAGCTCAGCGTTTGATGCCCTATTTAATGTCCGATTACTGTGTGGTTGATGTATTCAAGGCAGATTAATCTTTCCTTTGTGTTTGCAAGAACAGTAGGACTGATTTTTCTCACCTCAGGAGGGTGTTAACTGTGTCTGTACTACTCCTGACTGAACACAGATGTTGTAGGCCTGTGTAACGGGTAACTCCTGAGTCTCTGCTGTAGAGGACGTCCCACTGAATTGACCTGGATTACAGCAATGCGAATTTTGTAATGTGGATTTGCTCATGTTCACCTTCCCCTTCACTAAGGGTGCTTGTCTGGGTTGAGCTTACATTAACATGGAATGGCCTATATTTTTAATTAAGAGATGGTTCTTTTTGTGGTTCTCAGGTGCTTGCTTATCAAAAACCATTGTTTGTGTGGTGTTCTTGTTTATTTTGGAAATTAAAAAGTTCTTGGTTAGTGTAATGCTTTAAAGCACGTACATGGTTTTTGAGAAGAATCTTTGTAAAAGTAACTTAAGGTTCTGTTGTGGTACCTTACATTTTAAAATAACTTTTCTAATTTAATATTTTAAAAAAAATCGTCAGCATCATTACTCCAGTCTTCAGTGTCACATGATCCTTCAGAAATCATTCTAATATGCTGATTTGGTGCTCAAGAAACATTTCTGATTATCAAATTTGAAAACGGTTGTGCTGCTTAATTTTTTTTTTTTTAGGATTCTTGTACTGCTTATTTTTTTATCAATTTAATGTGGTATTGCTGAATAGAAGTATTATATAATATCAAAGAAAATAACACTTCACACACATTACAATAGTTCAACTTTTGTTTAATCTATAGCTCCGTCATTTTGCCCTGTGCTTTAAACATTCAGCAACATAGCATGTTCGTTCATTATCACTTTTTTTCAGGCATCAGTAATGCTGACAATGTTGTTGGTGCAGTCATAGACCCCGATGTACGGTCTTGGACACTTTGTTTGACCTGATACCCTCAGAGGGAAATCGATTGCTGTGTCTGCTAAGATTAAACCTAAAGTTACACAAGTCTGTATGTCACTGCAGCTGCCCTGATCTTTGTTGCATAAACTTCACAGATGTCGGTCCCTTACTAGCCCAGGTTTCCTATAACATTTCTCTGGGCACTTTTCTATGCGTTGAGGTCATGAGGATCACAGGTTTGGTTCAGCTGAACGAATTATTGTCTTGGTGTGAACTTGCAAGTCCTTATTTTGTGATATTTTGAGTTGGCATATTTGTCTGTTTAACATGCTTCTGAATGAATGTTTTGTTCAGAAAATTATTTTCACTTCAATCAAGGGTAACTGAGGCCGTTTGAATAGCTTTTGCTATTTTGTTGTTGCAAACTAAAGCTCCCACAACTCTCTGATAAATGAAGATCATTGAGTTTCTTTGTGAACTGTATGATCTGTTGTTCTATTGGCTTTGTTACACTGAGCATTTAAATTTGCTTGCGTAACTGCACTAATTTGGTTAAATAACTCATTGGACTAACAATTTAGCAGGTCTTGACATGCAGCCATTACCGTAAAGCATGCTGAGCTGTTGTGAATCTATTTTTAGGTTTAGTTTGAAGTATAGTTTTGTCTCTGTTCAGGTCTGTGAAGGTCAGTGATAAGCATGCATGGAGGAAGTCATATTTGGAAGAAAATGTAAATCATTACATTTATGATTTAATTTTGTGTGTGGTGGTGCTACCACAGTAGGGATGCTCTTCTCAAAGTGGTATGAGATGTCTCAGATTCTTTTTTGCTTCCTGGCTCAGTTTAATGTAAAGTATTTCCCTGTCAAGTTGCAGGACAGGTTGATGTGAAGAGCATCACATTTTACCTGTAATGCAAGTTTATCCAGTTGGATGGACAGTTTAATTTGTATCCAAACTTTGAATGACATGCAATATTTAGTTTCAGCTGTTTTGGTCCATACAGTAGCCGCGTCCCTTCAAATTATGCAAATTGAAAATATGCCCAATGAAAACCACGTCAATTTCGCAAAAACTCCCATATAGAGCAAAAAAGTTTATGCTTGCATGAGGTGGTTTTTCAGACAATTCGGAAAAAGGAATATTTCGCAGAACTGCAATGTAAACAGTCCCCCCCCCCCGCATTTACTGGTCACCTTGCGTACATAAGTCAATCATTCTTTAAAGATGAAGTGGTATGTTTGGACAGTAGACGAGAGAATGCAGATTTAAATATGATAGATTTATAAAAGATATGATTTAAATGAACTGATAGAATACCGATAAGAATATTGCCTCAGGATTTTTGTTGCAAATATAATTTATTCGATTTCTTCCAGACAAGCAACTTTTTTTATTTTATTTTTTTTTTATTCTGACATTTGAATGGCCGATTTACTTGCACATGACACACATACTCACACATTTAAACATTATACAATATAATATATAAACATTTTAGTTGTGGTGTTCCTAAATTTTTGCTGTTGCTCCTAACTTTTTGAAGTTAAAAAAAAAAGTAAATTTCGATCCCTGCTTTATTAAACTTATAAAAGACAAGAATTATAGGCATACTGGATTCTACACAGCAAAGAAATGCCACAATTTATCAAGACCTTAAAGCAGATAGGAGAGAAACATCTCATACGTGGCTGCTCCCAAGTATAAGGCACTTTCCTTGCCATTAATGCTTGGACAACATGCCTACGTCTCTTTGGATAAAAAAAAATAATGGCTAGTGCGGTGGCTGGGATATACGTAAACCTACCAACATCCGTTGCCATGATTTTTGGAACGACTTATCGCGAGAGGAAAGAATTACGTTTATTCGCGTAACATTAGTTAACGGAAACCCCGTCATTTTGCAATGGTGTCTTTTTTTTTTTTTAACAGACATTTAGAAAATATCACAATTTTTATGCAAATCTGTAATGGAAATGTGGCTAATGAAAGTCAGCAAAAACATGGGACCTTTTTATTGTATTAAATTCAAAAAGACGTTTTTCGAAATGTCATCTTTTGTTTTCCACAGAAGAAAGGTCATACAGGTTTGTAATGACATGAGGGTTTTTAAATTTTGGTTAAACTTCCTCTTTAAGGTTGCTGCTGGGTTCTAAAAAGAAAAAAAATTATGGGCCATATTTATGTAGTTCATTTTGTATAATATTCAGTCTTTCAGTTTCAATTGTTACTCATTTCCAAAATAGAGACTTGTTGGTTTTTAGGTAGGGAACACAGGACCATTTAAAAACAAGAGGCTTCCCCTATACTATCATGGCTGAAACGGCACCACCCAAATTTGTTCTCCACGTGGTCCTACATGAGTGTGTGTTTCTGTGATTTAGCAACATTCATAAGATTCCTATCAGATTGCAGTATGGATGGTGTATATATCTGTGAGGGGTGTTGTCATTTTCTGTTCATGAAATGGTTCAGCACTATCATGAGGGCACCTGTTGTGGCTCTGCCTAGAGCTGTTGAACTTGTCTAGTGGGTGAGTGCTGGTTAAGAGTGCTCCTGTTCTTTCATAACTGCTGCATAGACAGCTTTCAGCCCCACAGAGCCCAGTTGAACAATATGATTGCTTTAATCCAGGGTGAGTCTGCGTTCATGAAGGGAGTGTCAATATAAAAACGCCCTGATCTCTTTCAATACAAATCAGACCTTCATATACCTCAAACTTATTCTCACTGTTGATCATTTTCGTTTTGTTGGTTTATTGACATTTGTCTTTGAAAATTTCTTTTGAGTACTTAATAAATGTGATGTCAGCAATTAGAAAACCCCAAATGCATTTTTAGCAATAGTTGAGAGTTGACAGGAAAGTGGAAAGAGAGAGAGAGAGGGGTACTGGGTTCGGGACATGACCCAAATTGAACACTAACCCAGGTCCCCGTGAGCACAACGGCTCCTTGTATGTCATGAACAATGTGCTGCCCACTGTGTCTCTGCTCCAACATTGCTTGATATTTAAAACAATTTCGTAACGTTATTTCTGCAGTTGAAACTTCCGTGTTTATGCTGCCTTCATGGCGTGGTATATGTGCCCCTTCAGATGCAGCTTTTGTACCCATTAGGATGATTTTCATTTGAATGTCTTCTAGGGCTGGGCGGTATATCGAGTTTGTACAATATATCGATAGGCCTATATTTTTGTTTTTTTTAGAAACGATATGGAATGAGGCAATACCATTTATATCGATATAGCCTACAGTAGATTGATACGAACGCATCTGAAAAATAGCGGAGTAGGCTACGCAGAATAAGCTGATGCAGGGAAAGTGCAATTTGTCCTAAACATGACACATGCTTTATATTAAGGGCTTCAAAATAACTGGTAAGATATAGTTAACATGTATAGTTTAAAGCAGCTTGCCCTGTCAGATGCTCTGAGAGATGGGCTACTTGTGCTGACAGACAGATAAATACTTGCGGTGTTTAATGCGTTTGAAATGTGGTGCTTTCCTCAGTGCATAACTTACATTTCACAGGTATGTTCTCCATCTGTAAATGTTAGAAAGTCATGCAAATATGTCCATTTTGCTGTCAGGAGAGGACAAGACGCCTTCAAGTGAATCTCCACTAAAATTCAGGCTTCCTTGAATGAGCGCCGCCACGCACATTCGCGCCAAACAGACGGAGTGCAATAGGAACGCAATGTTGGACAATAAATGTGCCATATGTGGAATTTTAAACCTACAAGCAAGTTATATTTTTTATGAAAGTGACCATTATAATGGGGTAATCAAATAGGCTAATATGCTTTTGTTTTTGTTTTCATTTTTAGTTTAGTGAATAAAAAAAAAAAATTAATTTTGTTTTTAGATTGTAAACCCCCTTTTTGCACGTAATATATTGCAGAGCCTTCATTAGTCACTGTATTGGTTTATAGCTTTCAATATCAACATTGTTTTTAGGACATCATTGGGCAGGATGTGAAATATCAATTTATTTTGATATTTTTTTTTATCCAAATAGATAATACCGGGATATATACCGTGTATCGCCATTCAACTAAAAAGTACCAAGATTTTTTTTTTTTTTTTTTGCCATATCGCCCATCCCTAATGTCTTCTAGGATTTAGTTAGTCTCTCAGGTGAGAAGTCTTCATGATTAAAAGAAGTAAGCAGTGTTAAAGTGCCATTTGTCTGCCATTTTCACGCTGTCTGCCCACTGTCTGAATAGAGCATCTGTGTGACATTTGGGTTGACACCATGATTTGTCGTCATCTACTTTCTCGTTCCTGCTTTGCCCCTCACTCACAGCTGCCTGCCAGATGCCTCAGTTTCATGATTAAAACCTGTTGAAGATAATGTCCCCATTTCAGAGTAGTGTCTGTCATCTTGCAAAAACATGCTGCACCTTTTGAGAAGTGAAAAATGCCCCTGGTGAGCATGTTAACTAGGGATGTGACGGTGAGGAAATTTTCCCACCGGTTTATCGACGTGTGACAACACAGGCTTTTTAAATCGTTAATTTTAAACCGAAAGTAAAATGCGCATGGCTGCAGAGCAATGCGGAGCAAAGCGAGTGTTTTCAATGAATTCCTATGAAAGTTAAGCTTCATTAGGCATTAGGCATGAACTGAAAACGCGCCAGACTGGACACGCACCGTGAATGACTGTACAGCCGTGAATGAATGCCTGTGCGGCCGTGCTCATTTTAGTTTAGTTTAGTTTTTAATTGTAGTATCTGTTCTCCAACTGAACTAAATTATTTTATTACTATAAAAATGAAAACGACGGTGGGCAAGTGATGTAACCGGTGTTTCACCTGAACACCAGCAACACCGACTATCGCAGCAATTTTGTAAGCAAAATCTCCACTGGTTGGCATTGTGAGCAATCAACTGACAGAATAATACAGTTGCTGTGCTATTAAGTCAGCGGTTGTTTGAATTTATAGAGAAGGGTAGATTTATTTGGCTGAAGTGTCTTAAGCGCAGGCCGAATCTAGATGATCAATGGGGTGTTTTCTCATTAAAATTGTACAAAATGTGCAAGATTGAACTAAAATGACATGTAGGGAAATTCAAGTAAGAGGTACATATTTGCATCCAAGTAGGTGCAAGGTTGGAAAGTAGGATAAGTCTAGGGAAGCCCAGTTTTGCATAAGTATTAAATGTGGTTAAGACAAAAGCCACCACTGTTCCCCAGGCCCAACAAATCCACCAGAACCCCCATCACGCATTTCAATCAGCTCTACACAGAAGGGGTCGGCAAACCATCGGCAAAGTCCCTGCTCATAACCACCCAAAAAATTTCAACCAAACAAAAACAGTCAGGTTGTCACCTGACATGCCAAGCAGTCTCATTTAAAACACCATGCAATGAGTGGTGACGATCCTGCCGAATGACATTTACCTCGCCCCTATGTTTTATGCAATAATGTGATATCTCATTTTATATGGTCACCAGGTTCTAACAGATCTGTAAAAGGCTGTTGTCTGTGAGTGTTGGTGCTTTGCCACAGAGCTTAATTGCTCCCTGCATAGAGTGTGCAAATTAACATGTTTCTTACTTTCTAAAGGTTGGACAGCCATTGAAGCCTTTATTGTTTGGCATTCACAAACTTGCCACCCACTTCTTGGTGTTCCTCTGCCTTGGGTAGGCCTGCGGCAGAGAGGCGTGACCCATTTAAAAGGTTGTTTACTTGTATCAGAGAAAGGACCAAGATGCTCCTCAATGAACTCTTGTCTACAATTCAATTACCCTTGGGGCCCTTCAGCAGCTCATTATGAAATGCTGTTTTCAATAAGCAGTTTCGCTCATTTATGCACTGTACAGGAAGAACATATGACTTTTGATTTATTTTTTTGTGGCCATGAGTCATAAAGCTTTTTTGTTGTTGTTGTTTGCAGTAGACTCCTAATTGTTGAATATCAGATTTAACAGTGATGTAATTTAGGAGGGCAGGAATTGCGTTAGAAACCAGGACATCGGGTGGGGATTTCACACACGGCACTGGTATGTCTAGTCTCTAAGCATGTCTAATGAATTTTTTCCCCCCTCCTACTAGCCTCTTTTGCCACTGACCCTGTCTGGTGGAATATTGCTGGCCTGAATTTGCGGTTTTCACTGAAAACATTTCGGCTCTGTATTATATATTTTTGAAGCCAGACGTTTTATTGCTCTTCCTGTTATCTTCAGACCAAACAAGCTTAAGAGGAAATAGCCTGTCTTTTTCCTTTCCCTTATATCCCTTTATTTTTAAAGGTCATTGTGTGAAGCGTCAAGAGGAGCGGTTGTGGTAAAGCTAGAGACCTATTTCTCCTCTGCGTGTCATGCGATGTAATGGGACTCTGAAAAGTGCCTTGGACCAATAAACCATATTGTAACACACACAAGTGAGGCATTGAGCATGCAACTGACAGAATTATACAGTTACTGTGCTATCAACAGTCCACTCTTGTCTGAGTTTGTAGAGGAGAGTAGATTTATTTGGCTGAAGTGTCTCAAACGTGGGCATAATCAAGGGGGTGTTTTCTCATTAAAATCTTAAAACAATATTGAACTAAAGTTACATATTTGTTATTACAAAATATCTGCTTGTATAACACATGCATGATGCATATACACATTTAATGACCTGATTTCATGTGTAGTAGTTCAATAAACCTAGTAATTCAATTCACATTTATTTGTATAGCGCGTTTTACAATACACATCGTTTCAAAGCAGCTTTACAGAAAATGTACGTTTCTAAATGATAACTTGCCTGTAAAAAAAAGTGACCATAAAAATGGGGCACAATGTACTGTATTTATCGTAGGAATTTTCCTTATTGTTTTACTTGTATTTTGAATGATACATTGCATTGCATTGTGTTGTATTTTAGGGTTAACGAAAATTTCTGGATAATGTCCTGACAGAATAACCAGTAAAAACATTTTTTTCCTTTGTATTTTTTACAGTGTAGAGTAATTTTTCAGAGGTGACTGTGTCCATTTTAATGTCCATATGTCCAGAAATGTGCAGTTCTAAGATGATGCAAATCGTGCAGTTAGCTAACATGTATTCGCTTAGGCAGAAACTATTAAAAAATTAAAGTAGTTATTACAAGTTGCAATCATAATGATAACAATATATAGAAAATTTGGCAGTTGTGTATGTTGATTCAGAGTTGCCGTCATCTGAAGTCCTGGCAGGGGTTGGTGTAATCTCTTTCCAATACGGAATTTAATAGATAACCAGTGTAGAAATTATATAATTGGTGTTATGATCCGGTTTTCTTGACCTTGTAAGAACTCTAGCAGCTGCATTTTAGACTAATTGTAGCTTATTTATTAAAGATGCTGGACAACCAGCTAGTAATGCATTACAGTAATCTAGTGTAGAGGTCATGAATGCATGAACTAGCTTTTCTGCATCAGAAACCGATAGCATGTTCCGTAGCATAGCGATTTGTTTCAGAGGTGGAAGGATGTTTTTGTAATCTATGATTTTCGAAAGACAAGTTACTATAACTATATAACTAATATAACTTTAACTATAACTATAGAGAATTATGTAACTGTACATCCTTCTAGATGCCCCCCCCCCTCCATTTAAACTAATTTATTGGACTGTCCCGCTTTTAATGCAAGTAGAAAACCTTGTTTATGAAGTAAGCTCACTTAAGGACGTATTTTGTAAGATTTTACCAGAAAAGGTTTTAGAATTCACGTTAATGTTAAAAATCTTGTGTAATATTAATTGCTGTTTTTTTTTTTTTTTTTTCTCTTGATTTGTTGATTTGGTTTAGATTTTTATGTAACTTTTGTATTTTTGCCATGTAGACAGCCACAGATGTTGACATGGCATTAAATAAAACTATACTGATACTGGTCATCCAATATAATTTCTTTACCACACTGTCAATTTGGATAATTTTACTTTTGCATTATAGTAGTAATAACATTAGTTAATAAACACAGTAATTTATAACTGTACTAGTAGAAACAACATGATGATAATACTGTTGTTGTTGTTAGTAATTATATTGTGTTATGGGAAAAAGGCAACAGTAAAAATGTTGATTTGCAGTCATTTAACTTCCTTTTTTTTTTTTTTTTTCTTTCTCCCTTTTAATCTTCCCAGGTGAGCGTAACTAGCAGCTGCTTTGACCTGGTTTCCCAGCAACCACTGGCATAAAAACAGTGGCCTTGGCCTCCTTATTGGTGGAGGGGCATAGGTGAAGGAGTGGACCCTGACTGCCCTCTTTCTCTGTTATTTGCTTCGCTTTGTGACAAGAGGGGGAGTAACGTGCTAATAAGACCACCCAGAGCATGGGGCAGAAGGTTCCGGGAGGCATAAAGACTGTGGATATGCGGGACCCGGCGTTTCGGCCTCTCAAGCTAGAGCTGCAGGCCCTAGACTACACCAAGCCTTCCCGCCTGGATATGTTGTTAGACATGCCATCAGCCTCGCAGGATGTCCAAGTGCAGCACTCGTGGAACAACGATGACCGGTCGCTTAACATCTTTGTTAAAGAGGACAATAAACTCATATTTCACCGGCACCCTGTAGCACAGAGTACAGATGCTATCCGGGGCAGAGTGGGATACACACGGGGACTGCATGTGTGGGAGATCAGCTGGGCCATGCGCCAGCGGGGAACCCATGCCGTTGTTGGTGTGGCGACAGGTGAAGCCCCGCTGCATTCTGTAGGATACACTGCACTTGTAGGAAACAATAGCGAGTCCTGGGGCTGGGACCTGGGACGTAACAAACTCTATCATGATGGCAAGAACCAGCCCAGTAGGACGTATCCAGCTTTTCTTGAGCCAGATGAGACCTTTATCGTCCCAGACTCATTTTTGGTGGTCCTGGACATGGACGAGGGAACTTTAAGTTTTATTGTCGACGGACAATATTTAGGGGTTGCTTTCAGAGGACTCAAAGGAAGGAAGCTATACCCTGTAGTGAGTGCTGTGTGGGGACACTGTGAAATCAGAATCCGGTACATCAATGGACTTGATCGTAAGTATCACCCTTTCTGCTTGTTTGAATCTGTTCTCTATTTTGCATGGCTCCTCCAATCATCTCTTGAATAACAAGGTTGACTCTGGTTTGTTAAACATTGAAAGTGGCTGGAGCTAGTGTGTCTATGGAAGGATTTGATTCTCATCCATTAATTATATGAAGCCAGCTCTGTTTACCTGATAAAAACTGACATCATTATCTCGCACATGTCCTGGAAGCTAATCATTAAACTGGCCACTTTGCTCTGTTCTTTCCTTATGTATTGAGCAGATTCCACTGCTGCCTGAGGAACATTTAAACAGACATTCTCCATTATTATAGAGAATCAAAATTGAGCTTTTCCGTAATGAAAACTTTTGGGCAGATTAATTGAGATTATGTGAGACTATACCTGTTTGACGGAAGTCTTCTCAGGCTTCTCAATGGCTAAAACACATTTTCTGTTATAATATTTAGTTTTTATAGTGTGAGTAAATGGGGCTTTCGCACCAGGTAGTTCTAGGACCTTGGTTATAGGAACTAGCCACCAGGGTGGTTCCCAGAAAACTAATGTTTCCCTAGGGTTGTTTTCCTGGTTGCATTCGCACCGCCAGTAGGAACTCTGAAGTGATGTGTGACGTAAGACTGAAGTAGACAGTATATGAAAGTATTGGCATTTGCCGTGTGGTGGTTGTCCAATGTCGCCAGCTGAGCAGAAATACGTAATCATGTTTCCCTTGGTCCCCTCAAAATTGCGTTGGATTTTCTCCTTGGCATAAAGGTTGAGAGGTCTTTCTGTCACCGTTTTCCATGTTCGCAGAGTTAGTTTGTGGAGTAAATGTATAGGCTATAAACTGTGTACACAGCTTTTTTTTTTTCTTCTTTTTTTTTAAATGGCGGGTGCTGGTGTTCTTGCGTGTGTTCGGCCAATCAGCATGTTCTTGTGTCTTTTGTAGTTGCTCTTGTGCTAGCTTAGGCCCCGAACAGACAGAATGCGTTTTTTTGCAGTGAGAGGCGCCTTTTTTTAAATGGTTAAAAAATGTATTTGTAGTGACTGTTAGCTTTGATTAGACTGTCAGGGCAGCTGATTCAGGGGTTGCCTAGCAACATAAAACGCAGCGCACTGCTCTTTTCTAAAATAAACGTCAACCAAAAAAAGGCGTTGCGGTGCGCCTGAAAAACGCATTCTGTCTGATCGAGGCCTTAGACCCTACACTGAAGTAGGGGCTAATTTAGTTCCCCCTACAGGAGTTCCTAGAACTAAAATCGTTCCCAGTTCCTGTGGTGCGAACACACCAAAAAGTAGGTACTTCCGCCATTAGTTCTAGGAACTATGGCTGAATCCGAAATTGCCTCCTAAACTCTCAATCACTATTCCCTACATTAGTCCACTAATACTCGTTGAGTGTACATAGGCTGTACACTTGTAGTTGCGGTGCAATGTGGGATAGAATGAGTGCACTTGATAACGTCCACTATGGTTTCGGACTCCACTACAAATGGCTGTCCCCTCAAATAATGCCCTGTTTGAGGGTATAGGACGCTATTTTTTAATTTTATTTAATTTTTTGATTCAGCCCATGAAAAGGTTCCTCCGGTGTAAAAGCCCCTAAAGTGTGTAATAAACTGTTCTTTTAAATTCAGAAATTTCACAATGGCCATCATTAAAAATGTTCTTCATATCAGCCAACCTGTTCTCTAGATCAGGGGTTTTCAAATTGAGTGCTAGAGTGCTTGTGGAAAATGAGAAATGTTCTCTTTATTTTATTTTATTTACGTTATAGATTTAACAAAAATAAATGAGAAAAAAACTGCTTTGTTTTGTGTAAACCTATTGTAAAAATGTAAGTTGTGTTGTAGCTATTTATGGCAATCTGATTCAGCTTTAGAGAAATATTTACACAATGTGTATTTGATGCAAATAAATTCACTGTGGCCTTCACTCAAGCCAGTTATTTAACTTTGGAAACATGTTGTCATATCACTTAATATTTTACTTGCAGAGTAAAATGAGTTTTATACACTCATTGCTGCCTTTTTTATTTTAGGAATGGTTCGCCTTGCAATTGCAGTCAATATAATTAGTTTGAAACTCCTACTCAAGATATCAGTATTTGATATCAGCCATTTTGTGAAAAGCGTATTGCTTGACTCTGGTACATGGTTTTATTATTTCTATTTTTATTTTTCAGTTTTTTATTTTTTTATTTATTTTTCTGATAGTGGAAAAGGTCAAGGGTTTTAAAAATGAGTCATTCATACAAGTGAGAACTCGCTAGCATGAAATGTCTTCTCAATATTACTTCAAATTTCTGCTGTTTTTGCTTGTAGTTTCTGCGAATATGACTCATTTCCTCAACCCAGCATGCTGTAATGAGTCAGTTTTGGAGGGCATTCTTGTGATGTTATCATTCTGTGGTAATATAATGAAAGGATGCAGGTGAGGGCCAGACTTACTCATGTCTGGGCTTCTTGGGACAGCTGTAACCCACCTTACTCTCAGTGGAAACTAATGATGGCCTTTCCAGTGGAATACATGTTTTATCACCTTGATGTTTTGCACGCCATCAGATGGTGGAATGGCTCTTAAATGTCTTTCCTGAGTGAGCCATGTGTAGCAACATTTAATGAAGGCCTGACTTTGGGAAGTATTGTTGCTGCTGCCTTACTGCATCAGTTCAGGACACAGGTGTTCCCATTTTTGGAGAATTCTCCTCCCGTCTCTGTGTGAGAGAAGAGTAGCCAGAGTATTACTCAGCCTCTGACTCCAATGCCTTGGCTTCCTTTTGTATCTGTCTTGTGTCAGTGCCTTTAATGCATTCCTCATCATGCTTGTAGTCATCAGAGGTATAATTGCGCTGTTATTTATCCCTTACATCACTGTTTGGTTTCCCCAGTGTCTCGTTTGCAAAAGTGCGTTTTATGAAGTAATCTCAACATCCGTGCAGGTGGTGCTGTGTGGAAACCATTCTAAAATCCAAAGTACTTGTAGTTGTTATATGGCTGGACTAAAGGGGACCTGTGGGGAAACTTGTAATACTTTAAGGCAGGTGCACACTGGATGATTTTTTTTTTTTTTTTTTTTTTTTTTTTATGCACAATTTCTTCTCTATAATTGTAAAGGAGTTAAATCCCTGTCTTTTATTAGCTCCGCATCTGCTGATGAATTGCTTTTTTAAGCTAAGGTTCATGAATGACCATACATTCATGAATATTTCTTTAATTTTTGGCATTTTGACCATGTAGGCTAGACTTTTAGAAAACAAAATCTAACACATCCATTAGTTGAATTTGTCTACGAATTGTGTATGTGCATGCATCTCAGATTATATTATATTATATTATATTATATTATATTATATTATATTATATTATATTATATTATATTATATTATATTATATTAATAAAAGCCATACGTTCTCACAAGGTAATTTCCACCACATCTCAAAATATGTATTGTTTGAGGGCTTTCAAAAAGTAGCAATTATAAATGCCTAATGTTACTCTTTTAGTTGATAAATCAATTTCCGAGATGCAACAAAATCTTGGTGTTCTTTATTATATCATATTACCACACGCTCTCTACTAATAATCAGCATGTTCGCTCCTCATACGCCCAGCCACGACAGACTCATGGCACTCCCAACATTTGCGCAAGGTTTTGGGCTTGTGCTGTACCATGTTTATGTGTGTAAATGACAATGTCAGAACATGTGACATAAAACACCCTGTCTGACACACAACCCCATCATAGTCTTACTGGGAAGGTCAGCCTACATCCAGATTTACAAGTTTACAAAGTATTTTTGAGTGATTTGTTGCTAATGAATTTCTATCTCTCCCTCTCTCCCTGTAGCTGAACCTCTGCCATTAATGGACCTCTGTAGGCGCTCGGTACGGGTTGCATTGGGGAGAGAACGACTGAGTGAAATCCATGGACTGCCCTTACCTGCCTCCCTTAAGAACTACTTGCTCTACCAATGATGATGATAAATAGTGCCTTTACAACCAGTCAAGGCATAGCAACCGCCTCTGTTTTTCTCTGGGATTAATCTTCTGTCTGGCAACTCAAGCCTGTTTCTTACATCTTTGTTTTGGTTTCGGTGCCATTCTCAGTCACTGGGTTTGGTACCAACAATATTTTTTACAAATCAGACCAGGGTGTCTCATGCTTGATGCTTTCAGGATCAAGTGTGGCGTCATCTCGTTTCACTCATATACTGGAAATCCATCCAAATGCTTTCGCCGGAATCCTGTGGCAGATATGAAAACAAGAACCCTCCTCTCTAATCATGGCTTGGTGAAACTTCAGCTGTTTGTCAGGCCTTTTCCTTTTTATAATTGTTTTTTACTCCATCCTTTCTTCTTTTTTTTTTTTTTTTCTTTTTTTTTTTACACAATGAGATGTTGGCATCTATCTTGTATCATGTCATTAATTTGAGGGTCCATATAGTGACTCTTTTCAGGCAATGCAAAATACATTACCTTCTCAAGACCTTTAGGCCTAATAACCAGCAAGTTATGTTGATATTGACTTTTTTTTGTATGTTTTTCAATTGTCCTTCCCCTTGCGGTCAGTATAATAAAGTAGCTGAGTCAACTTCCGATCTGTGGCCAGCAAGTTCAACACACTCAAGGGAAGGCAATGTCTTCACCTGCTTGCTCTTGGCAGGTTAAAAATAGCCTGGTTTTAGCTGTAAGTCTGACCGCCTGGCCTGGAAAAAGTCTTTGACGTCTGTCTGTGGGGGGGGGAGTTGAGAATGGAAACAACCACAGCTAGTGCGTTATGCTAGCTTTTTTTTAATCACTCAAAGTCCCTCACCTCTCTTAACACTGCAATATCTGAAGTGCCTGGCTCATGATACTGGTATATTAAAAGAAAGCCATGATTTAAAGTCCTTTTTATATTAAATTTAAAAATAGCATCACTGTGAAACTATGTAGCATACATTAATCAATAAGCAGTTGTATAGCTTGTTTCCTGTAATGGCCCCTAAAACCTGTGAACACCCATCCCACAATTACTGTTTGCAAGTTTTATTCTTGGAGTGTTTGTTTTTAACCTGTTGATGATTTGAGAAAAGCAGGGATGGAATAGTGACACTGCTGTGTGGTGCCTTGTCTATGACTTAATGTTAAAAGTGGCACGCAGGCAAATGTTGATGTTTCTTTGCTCTGTTATTTTAAAGTCTTGATGCAGAGAAGGTAAGATTGCCAATTACTGTCATTTTGTTTTCCAGATGTTTTTTTTTCCCCATTCTAGTCTTTTAGATGTGTAAATGTAGTTCATGTTTGGCAGCCATTTTGCTAAGCATGAGGGGGATAATTTGGTTCCCTGTTTTTAAACCCTTTCTGCCTGCAGACCACCAATCTCTTTGTATTCAGTGATGTAGATAATATTGGTAACTATCTAATAAAGTTTATTATTATTGACATCTGTTTTCTTTGTGGTTTTTATGCTCTTAAACCCCATGAAATTGGTTTGTTCATTAGTTAAAGGGATAGTTCACCCAAAAATGAAAATTATCCCATGATTTACTCACCCTCAAGCCATCCTAGGTGTATATGATCATTCTTCTTTCAGACGAATAAAATAAGAGTTATATTAAAACATGTCCTGGTTAATCCAAACCAATCCAGTGAATGGCAGCCCAAAAAAGTGCATCCATCCATAATAAACGTACTCCACATGGCTCCAGGGGGTTAATAAAGGCCTTCGAAAGTGAATCGATGGGTTTGTGTAAGAAAAATATCCATATTTAAAACTTTATGAAGTAAAATATCTAGCTTCGGGCGGACAGCCTTCTGTATTCAATTTACGAATGAAAAAGTGTAACGCCTCTCGCAGTTCAAAATACTTGCGCTACATCCGACGTCATCGTCGCGCTTTTTTTAGTTTAATACGGAAGGCGGTCTGCCAGAAGCTAGATATTTTACTTTATAACATGTTAAATATGTATTTTTTTTTTTTACAAAAACCCATCGATTCACTTTAGAAGGCCTTTATTAACCCCCTGAAGCCGTGTGGAGTACGTTTGTTATGGATGGATGCACTTTTTCTTTTTTTTTTCTTTTTTGGGCTGCCATTTATAATGCTTGGAAGAGCCAGGACATTTAAAAAAAAAAAAAAATTATATATATATATATATATATATATATATATATATATATATATATATATATATATATATATATATATATATATATATACACTCACCTAAAGGATTATTAGGAACACCTGTTCAATTTCTCATTAATGCAATTATCTAATCAACCAATCACATGGCAGTTGGTTCAATGCATTTAGGGGTGTGGTCCTGGTCAAGACAATCTCCTGAACTCCAAACTGAATGTCCTGAAAAGGATTTTTAGAAATCTTGGCCAACTGAAAAGTATGAACATGAAAAGTATAAGCATGTACAGCACTCAATACTTAGTTGGGGCTCCTTTTGCCTGAATTACTGCAGCAATGTGGCGTGGCATGGAGTCGATCAGTCTGTGGCACTGCTCAGGTGTTATGAGAGCCCAGGTTGCTCTGATAGTGGCCTTCAGCTCTTCTGCATTGTTGGGTCTGGCATATCGCATCTTACTCTTCACAATACCCCATAGATTTTCTATGGGGTTAAGGTCAGGCGAGTTTGCTGGCCAATTAAGAACATGGATACCATGGTCCCTTAAACCAGGTACTGGTTGTTTTGGCACTGTGTGCAGGTGCCAAGTCTTGTTGGAAAATGAAATCTGCATCTCCATAAAGTTGGTCAGCAGCAGGAAGCATGAAGTGCTCTAAAACTTCCTGGTATACGGCTGCGTTGACCTTGGACCTCAGAAAACACAGTGGACCAACACCAGCAGATGACATGGCACGCCAAAGCATCACTGACTGTGGAAACTTTACACTGGACCTCAAGCAACATGGATTGTGTGCCTCTCCTCTCTTCCTCCAGACTCTGGGACCCTGATTTCCAAAGGAAATGCAAAATTTACTTTCATCAGAGAACATAACTTTGGACCACTCAGCAGCAGTCCAGTCCTTTTTGTCTTTAGCCCAGGCGAGACGCTTCTGATGCTGTCTGTTGTTGAAGAGTGGCTTGACACAAGGAATGCGACAGCTGAAACCCATGTCTTGCATACGTCTGTGCGTAGTGGTTCTTGAAGCACTGACTCCAGCTGCAGTCCACTCTTTGTGAATCTCCCCCACATTTTTGAAAGGGGTTTGTTTCACAATCCTCTCCAGGGTGCGGTTATCCCTATTGCTTGTACACTTTTTTCTACCACATATTTTCCTTCCCTTCGCCTCTCTATTAATGTGCTTGGACACAGAGCTCTGTAAACAGCCAGCCTCTTTTGCAATGACCTTTTGTGTCTTGCCCTCCTTGTGCAAGGTGTCAATGGTCGTCTTTTGGACAATTGTCAAATCAGCAGTCTTCCCCATGATTGTGTAGCCTACAGAACTAGACTGAGAGACCATTTAAAGGCCTTTGCGGGTGTTTTGAGTTAATTAGCTGATTAGAGTGTGGCACCAGGTGTCTTCAATATTGAACCTTTTCACAATATTCTAATTTTCTAAGATACTGAATTTGGGATTTTCCTTAGTTGTCAGTTATAATCATCAAAATTAAAAGAAATAAACATTTGAAATATATCAGTCTGTGTGTAATGAATGAGTATAAAAGTATCACTTTTTGAATGGAATTAGTGAAATAAATCAACTTTTTGATGATATTCTAATTATATGACCAGCACCTGTGTATGTGTGTATACGGGTGCTGGTCATATAATTAGAATATCCTCTGATGGCTACTTCCAGCAGGATAATGCACCATGTCACAAAGCTCGAATCATTTCAAATTGGTTTTTTGAACATGACAATGAGTTCACTGTACTAAAATGGCCCCCACAGTCACCAGATCTCAACCCAATAGAGCATCTTTGGGATGTGGTGGAACGGGAGCTTCGTGCCCTGGATGTGCATCCCACAAATCTCCATCAACTGCAAGATGCTATCCTATCAATATGGGCCAACATTTCTAAAGAATGCTTTCAGCACCTTGTTGAATCAATGCCACGTAGAATTAAGGCAGTTCTGAAGGCGAAAGGGGGTCAAACACAGTATTAGTATGGTGTTCCTAATAATCCTTTAGGTGAGTGTATATATATATATATGTGTGTGTGTGTGTGTATATATATATATATATATATATATATATATACACACTCACCTAAAGGATTATTAGGAACACCATACTAATACTGTGTTTGACCCCCTTTCGCCTTCAGCATCTTGCAGTTGATTTGTGGGATGCACATCCAGGGCACGAAGCTCCCGTTCCACCACATCCCAAAGATGCTCTATTGGGTTGAGATCTGGTGACTGTGGGGGCCATTTTAGTACAGTGAACTCATTGTCATGTTCAAGAAACCAATTTGAAACGATTCAAGCTTTGTGACATGGTGCATTATCCTGCTGGAAGTAGCCATCAGAGGATGGGTACATGGTGGTCATAAAGGGATGGACATGGTCAGAAGCAATGCTCAGGTAGGCCGTGGCATTTAAACGATGCCCAATTGGCACTAAGGGGCCTAAAGTGTGCCAAGAAAACATCCCCCACACCATTACACCACCACCACCAGCCTGCACAGTGGTAACAAGGCATGATGGATCCATGTTCTCATTCTGTTTACGCCAAATTCTGACTCTACCATCTGAATGTCTCAACAGAAATCGAGACTCATCAGACCAGGCAACATTTTTCCAGTCTTCAACTGTCCAATTTTGGTGAGCTCGTGCAAATTGTAGCCTCTTTTTCCTATTTGTAGTGGAGATGAGTAGTACCCGGTGGGGTTTTCTGCTGTTGTAGCCCATCCGCCTCAAGGTTGTGCGTGTTGTGGCTTCACAAATACTTTGCTGCATACCTCGGTTGTAACGAGTGGTTATTTCAGTCAAAGTTGCTCTTCTATCAGCTTGAATCAGTCGGCCCATTCTCCTCTGACCTCTAGCATCAACAAGGCATTTTCGCCCACAGGACTGCCGCATACTGGATGTTTTTCCCTTTTCACACCATTCTTTGTAAACTCTAGAAATGGTTGTGCGTGAAAATCCCAGTAACTGAGCAGATTGTGAAATACTCAGACCGGCCCGTCTGGCACCAACAACCATGCCACGCTCAAAATTGCTTAAATCACCTTTCTTTCCCATTCTGACATTCAGTTTGGAGTTCAGGAGATTGTCTTGACCAGGACCACACCCCTAAATGCATTGAAGCAACTGCCATGTGATTGGTTGATTAGATAATTGCATTAATGAGAAATTGAACAGGTGTTCCTAATAATCCTTTAGGTGAGTGTATATATATATATATATATATAAAACTACAGCCATGAATCATGATTTGCTTGTGAATGGCATTAGGGCGGGACATGCTCATTCTAGAGAGCATTTGATTGGATGAAAAACTGCAGTGCAGGATGACTCTTGAATGACTCTTTTCAGAAGTGAAAGACTGTATATTTAAATGTTTTAAGGGTGAAACATGATTTTGCTTGCTTTTAGCACAGCATAAAATGTTCAAATGGATAACATTTCACACAAAATCAGGTTTGTCTTGATTGAATGGACATTTTTTTGTAAATAGTGCACTTAAACACCAGAGGCTAGACTGAAATTGAATTCAATGATACACAGTCACAATACAAACAAGCTACGTCTTTTATTCCTCTGCTTGAAAGAGCTTCTCTTCAGTAACTCATTTTGTTACTGTCCGTAAGCGTTTTGTTCATTTCCCCCAATATAAACACTGGAAACTTTATCTGTAGACATAACTCTGAAGCGAGACGAGAATAAGTAAAATCTGTTCGAAGCAAACAGTATCTCCTCTGACTGTTGTTTTAGGTTAGAGATCTTCAGCTAGAGTCAAGCCCAAGCTAATTGAGCTGCTGTGTGTAATGGAGTATAGATTTTTATATCAATGTTCCCACCGTCATCCTGACTTCTTGGTTGCTATGGCAATGTGTTTGCATACACAGAGCGCTGGAGCTTCAGTGTGAGGTCACTCATCTCAAGTATGCAGCTTGGCTGGAACAGTTTGCTGTTTGGGTGTCTGGAACGGCACATTCCTGCCTGTAATATTTTCAAAATGGTGAAGGCTGGGAGTTTGTGTGTATACTTTTTATGAGAGAAATGGGTCCAATTTGGCTTATAACAGTAGAAATGTGTTATTGGTGGAGAAACTGTTGCAGGTTCAGGAGGTTCAATGGACTTAGCTGTGATGAATTGAAGTCATGTTTCAAGGAACTTCAAGGCAATTATGTGTTTGTTTCTTTAGCATGTACTAGCAGAGTACATGATGCGTTTCCGCTTTTTGTCTCTGTCAACATATTACTTTTTGAACAAGTTACAAACAGGGCCAGACAGAATCTTTGGACTTTTAAAAATATATATATATAGTGAATGCTGAATTTAGGGTCAAAATTAATAAAAAATGTTATTCCTTAAAACTCATCTTTGATCACCAAAATGACACATTTAAATGTTTTTTATCCTGTGAAAAAAATGTCTTCATGCCTAAAAATAGCTTGAATGTAACTCTACACCCTTGCTTTATTTAGTTTGCATGGACTCATGAATATGCAAATTAGCCCAGCCTCCACTCACTCACAACAGTAATTAAGGATTAGCCTTTTGCTTGACTACGTTATCAAACAGCTAATAATGTGTTGTTAATGTTACACAAACCATGTTCCTGTTCGCCATTTTGGTCTGCCTTCAAAAAAATCTATATCCTTAGAAACGCTTTAAACAACTTCGAACACCAGTGGAGAAAGGCGTAGTTCATCATAACATAATAATATACATCATATACATAATTCACCCACTATATTGCTAAATGTACCCGATTTTTTTCATATCAACAGAAAAATATACCGATATGCTAAAGCCCGCCCGCACATTGACGTGATTGGTTACAAGGTAGTTTGTGTAATTAACAACATTAAAACTTTAAAACTGGTAAAAATGTGTATACTAATAGTATGCCAGTTTTTCTTTTTATAAGTAATGTTGTTGGCGATGTTTACTTTTGGAAACTTTTAGAAGCAGTAGTGATGCCAGCAATGTTATAGCAGTGTTTAGTTCGCATGTCGTATCAGATAGTTAAATCTCAGTGATCTTTTCATCCAGAAGGCGACCAGTGGGACACCAACAGGACCGAATAGCTCATTCCAGCTGAGTGATGCTGTCGTTGGGTATGTCCTATGTGGGATGTCTTCATTGTAGACCGCTAAATAAATGTCTCGCATGGGGGCAAATACAATAGTCTTTTGTAACCGGCCACTTGTTTGGTGTGAAACTGTTATTGTGACTATTGTGAAGACATTCAAATGCAAAACTCCTACAACTATTGTTACAAATTTAAATACATTTGGAACACACTTTTATTCAAAGCGACTTAAATTGCATTGAAGATATACTCAGTTCATGCATTCCCTGGGAATTGAACTCATGACCTTGGCATTGCCATGTGCTCTACTGTTTGAGCTACAGAAAACCATGCAAATTATGTCTTTAACAAATCTTAGGAACATATTTTTGATTGGGCTTCATTGCCCTTGGGTGCAGATCACAGGAAGCATAGTTTAAAGTGAAAGAGTTTTCCTGTTTTAACTCATGATTCTCTGAATACAGGATCTCCTGTTACATAACTGCCAAATAAGAGGATGCGAGACACAGCAAAACTCACACTCAGTTCTTTCTGTTGGCTACAGTATTAAGAAGCCAGTCTATGTTTTTAAAGAGCAATGTCTAATGGCTCTAAGTATATCAGTGTTTGCGTATTTGACACTGACAGTTCTTTGTTAGTTTAGTCTAGGAAGATGAAACAAAACTGTTTAAAGATCTCCT
Organism: Rhinogobio ventralis; assembly: GCA_039654625.1. Lineage (NCBI taxonomy): Eukaryota > Metazoa > Chordata > Actinopteri > Cypriniformes > Gobionidae > Rhinogobio > Rhinogobio ventralis. The sequence goes on from CM077203.1 coordinate 17,797,754, forward strand.
GTCTTAAATAGCAGTTGAACTAAGTGTTACCCATTTGTACTGTATAACAAGAGCTCAATTAACATGTAAATGTCTGCACAAAGAGAGTGTTGTGCCTCCCAGTAACATATTCATAATCTGATCCTGAGTGTGTTTTAGAGTGTTCTATGCTGTTTACTTGTAGAGGAACCTGGTTAATCTCATGAGATCGCAAAAAGCATCTTAGAAAATTAGTTTAGATCTTGTTGCAGTGACAGGAAAGTGTGATTGGAGGAATATGACGCCCTACTTGAGGACATTTGAGGTGTTACTTCAGACACTAATCTGATATGTCCTGTGGTCATATGTGTAAATATTTTTGTCCCCCAAGTGAAATGACATCAGACCCTTTCATCGCAGATATTTCACTCCCGACAACACTCAATAAGTTGAATTCACATGCTACATTTTGTGCTACCCTGTACAGTGAATTCCTGTCCTGTAGTTTCAAATAAAACAATGTAGACATATAAATGAGCAACACTCGTGCATGGTTCTCTGAGGATTGAATCAAAGGGAAAACTCTCAGTTTAGACTAGACTGTTCCAGATGGGCCAGAGAGGTACCAGATCAAACCAGACACTGAAAATCATTACCATGTGAAGGTTTTAAGAGGTAAAGTGAGAGACAGCAAAAAAGAAAACAGCCATTAACCACTTGCAGTGCTGAGAATGAGCCATATCAGGAAGGGAGACTTCATCATAGGGGCTGGCAGTAGATCTTTTCAGGTTGTTTCCAAACTATGATATATGCTGATGGAATTTTAAAAGAAATACTGAGGGGGAAAAGTAGCAGAGAGTGATAGAATACATGTGGAAAGGCTCTTGTGTGTCTCAAAGTCTGCGTGAACAAGCCGTCCCAGCTGCAGAAACAATGCCATAGCTGTCCTGTAACTATCGGTGGGGAATTTCGCTCATGGATGAATGGTATAATAAGTTACCTGGGAACCAGCTCTCTCTGGCCTGCTTGAAGGAGAATGTTGAGAGGCCATCCTCTTCCAGAAATTGAACAATCAGTGTCTATTAAAATTCACATGTACAGACAAGTACACTGTTAAAAAATGGCCAAATTTTGACAGTAACATGCTGTTTTCCAATGCATTCTGGGTAATATTTGTCATTTTCGAGAAAATAGCCAACAGGAATATACTGTCAATTAACAGCGCTCGAAGTCGACACTCAGAGGCTGTTTTCCAAATCACACCCTCATTCACTATTCCCTACACTAGTTCACTAATATAGTGAATTCAGACACTAATCAACACCTGCTGTTATCACTGAAGGAAAGAGAAACATGAACAGAAAAAAGTTGATTTCAACAACCCCACAAACAGCATTACCAGCTTCACGCATTACTAACCAGACTGACTTTATTTCTGTCAGACGTCTACAGAAGCTCTTACTGAGAATAGACAGAGGATGTTTTATTGTTTCTTTTGATGTTACCATTATGGTGATCAGTGTTTGCTTTAGTTGGGCTCTTGAACCTTGACATAAGAACAATAGTTTTTCTCTCGCTGCTGTAACTGTGTGTTTTAAATACATTTGTTATAGCAAGCTAAGCCGAAAGAAAATGTAAACAGATGATGTTGACTATTTATTAATGGTCTGATTCACCAAGCTCCTTCAAAGTCTAATCTATAATGATATAGATGATGTTTTATGTTTTTTTTTTTATGGTATCCCAATAATTTTACAGCATGAGATCCATTAGTGTTGCAACAACCAGATAATTTGAAGGACATGAAAACAATTTGTGGCAAAAACATTTTGAACACCAGTATCAATCAGACTCACATAGGCATCAAGAATCGGCGTATGAATCTCAACAATGGTGACAATCAAAAGCTTCATTCTGCAATTGCGGCATGAATAAATTATGCTGCTGAATAGCCTGGTTATTTTCTTTAATTCTTACTATTTACCTTTATTTTTGGTGTTGTTTTTGTGTTGACTTTTAGTAGTGTTTTGTGATGTTGAGAGTTAATCTGTTCATCTTTTTTGATGATTGTCACCATTGTGAGATTCATATGCTGATTCTTCATGTCTATGTGAGTCTAATTGACACTGTAGTTCAAATCATTTTTGTAAATTGTCACGGTTTTGGTAATGTAAAATAAGAGTAAAATTATATATATTTTTAAATGAATGGGTTTGTTTAGGGAATGGACACTGGATGAGATTAACGAACCAAGCATTCCATTATGATAAGTAAAACATAACCAATAACACCTGATCACATTTTCATATAACAAATGTGCCTGAAAAACACACGGTTACAGTTAATTTTCAAAAATGACTGATTCAGTGTCATATCTGAAACATCCTGAAAATATGACGGCCAGCCTGCAGTCAGAATTACCTTGTGTTTCTGATACACAGTATGGACAGGACAGAGATTCACTCTGTTTGTCTGTGCCAAAGAATGTCTCTTTTCTCTCTCTTTTTCTCTCTCTTGTCTTTCAGGCACACCATCCATGTCCCCAACAGCTGCCAAGTCCGTCATGGCTGCTGCCAGTGCCTGATGCTTCATAGTGGAAAGAGTAGTCATGGAGGCTGGGAAGGGTTTTAGATTCAAGCTGCTCTCTTGGCACACTTGAATTGAGCTCCATGCCAATGCATCTCACAGGGCCTTTGCCTCCTAAACAGGGATACCCCTTTAAGAGCTTGGGCCCCTAAAACAACTCCATCTACTCTCCCTGTGCCAGGCAAACGGATTTACCCAACGTCTTTATACGTTGCTCATATAAATGCAACTTTACCACACATCTTTGTGTGTTTCTGTCATATTTTTATTAGTGAAAACATTTTACAATATTTTTTAGGCTCTCAATGTTAAAATGTATAGGCCTATAAAATATTAATAGCCTATTTCATATGATTAATATTTAATGTTAATCATTATGTTATAATGTTTAACAATGTTAACAATTTGCCTTTTTGCTTAGTATGTTTATCACAAAGTTTTTATACATGAAAATATATCTTTTCCTCTTATAATATAAGGTGGTCTGTCACAAGGCGATACCCCTGATATAATGAGAAGGATATGTTGAAGGAGATTTCATTGGTTCTGAATGTGTAAAGTCTTTATTTCTTCCTGCTTGCTTATGAGGGCTGGAAGACTCAAATGTAGCCTTCTTAATACCGCAATGATTTCTCGTGAAATAGCTGAAAGGTTCAGCACTCCCTGTGACTCATCTCAAACTTGCATCTGATTCCTATCAGCCTTTTGATGTCAGCAGGAGGACGCAAGACGCGGCAAGTCCGATCCCAAGACTGCATTTCAAAAGATTGTTCTACTGCTCCGTTATGCTCTCATGTACACACACTGAGCCCATTAAGATTTAAAGCTTTAAAAGGTAATATTTGCACATATGATGTTCTAGGATGGCGGGACTGTCACAGTTCCACTGCTGAAAATGTCCAGCATCAATAACCAGCATTTTCATTTCACCAGAGTCTATGTAGGTTTACCGCGGGAGTGATGTGAATGGGAATAAAATGCTGTGACTTCAGATACGGGCCAAACTGTGTCCTGGTAGTTGGAATGGTGTCTGCATTCGGTGTCTGGAGCCAAACATGAAGTGTGATAGAGCGTTTGTGTCACTGCGGCCTCTGTACCATCTGCTGCCACTCTCTGTCTCTCCCTTCCCTGGGTAAAACACAGGAGCATTGCTGCTGCCAGGTATTAATGAACCAGGGATAAGTATAGTCTGACCCTTTTTAGTCTGGGTTGATTTGATGTGAAAAATAGGTCAGTAGCTTTCTGTGCTATATTGTGTTTTACCTCTATTGTCTTAATATCTTCCATTGCAAAATGTGTAGTTCCATACTGAATTTATAGCTGTGTTACTTACCAAACTTGCAGCAATAGTTGTCATTTCAGTTTTAAAAGTGCTATTATTAGCACTTTCATGAGTGTTTCCCAACCTTTTCATCTTATTTACAATTACACCCACAGACCCATCAATAAGGGTCAAGGAGCCCTTAATCAAAACCAAACCAGAAATGTTTCTTTTTACTTCATATAGTGGATTATTTAGCATTATCATTCATTTTATTAAGTTAGTTAGTGGTTCAGTAGTTCAGAGAGTTTATTCCTTCATATACCATCTTGGATGTGAGCCTCAGCTATGCAATTTAAATATTTGTTGCTCATAGGTTCAGCAAAATACATTTTCTGGAAAAACAACAGTTTTGCATCACTACCCTACTTTTTGGGAAATAAATAAACAATCATTGACATTTCACAGATTATTCAAAATTTTAGTTTGTGACTATCGATTTTATATTTTATGTTAAAAAAGACTATCCAAAAAGGGTCTGTGTATTTACTACAGTTCTAAATTATTCCAAATAATTATAATCTATTGCGAATCAGTTATGTTGGGAATCACTGACCTACATGATGGTGTAACATTGGGGCTATAATGAGCACACAACGAAGGAAAATACAACAAAAACACTTTATTAATAAGTAAAACAAACATGCAGGAGACCGAACACTGAACAGAGAAAAATAGCATTATTTAACTGATGTTTATTGAATATATTTGCTTATTCTATTGAGAACTACATTTTTGGAATTTGAACTTGATTCATAATTGATTACATTTACACAGTTATTGAAGTAAGTTGAACCAACTTTGAACTGTCTTGAGCTTAATAATGACCTTTTTTTCTTTTTTTAGAGCTAATTCGAATGTGTCTCATATTTGAAGTTGTCATTATTACATATCAATTACTGCAATATTTGACTGTTAGTGAATCCAGGTACAGTATCTTGTAATAAGTGGGGGGAAAGCATTGGATTATCATATCAAATATTGCAGTAGTTCACACAACACAAATCACCAACTCATCAACTCAAATAAGTCCTTATGAATGTAATTACTGGTGTGCTTGAAATGCAAACAATTTATTTTCCTCTTTTAGAGGTCTATGCATGACGAAAATGTTGTACAATTTAGCTCCTTAACGCTATGTTAAAATAGGAGGGATAATGTTGCCCATATGTACCGCCCAGCTTAAGGGCACTGCTAGAGCACTACCACCCAGAAAAGTAGGAGGCTGGGTGAACTCACGCCTGGTGCACCCCTGAGCGTTAAGTGGCAAATCCCAGTCATGGAAAAGAGTGTAATTACCACAAATGGCTGCCAGAGCACACTTGAAAGTGGAAAACGGTGAACATGACTGATTAATGAAGAGGCTGTTTGTTTAAGTGTCCTGTTTAATTAGGCAGTCAATTTATCATAGTTAGCAGCAGTAATTACTCCACTCCTTCAATATGTGGTGATGCTGTGATGGAGAAGGTCAGGCCTTTGAATGATAGCTGAAGCACGTAGGGAGGTTGTGGTTCAGACAGCCGCAGTTTCTCTACCATAGTCCCCTGATTCATCAAGTTATATAATGTCTGACTGGGTCGAAACCAACTGTAAGTCATGCAACAGTTTTGTGTTAATCATTCGGGCGTGTGCTAAGTGTTTGTGTGGTAAAAGGGAAGATGATGCAGCATTTTTGACAACACGCTTTTGACTGTAAGATATTGTAAGGCCATTTTTGGGAGTTGTTGGCTCTGTATAAGCCCTAAAGCTGTTGTGCTGAAGTTTTATTTAATGAAAAAATATATATATTTATGGTGAAAAGTGATTAAGTTCCATTTCCAAATGATGAGATAATCAGACTTAAAGGATTTTCACTGTCTATTAAACACATTATATTATATACACTGGCTCATTAGAATCATTCTCACATGAATTAGACTACTGTACATTGGTTGCGCTGAATGTGTTTGATTCACTATAAGAGTCATTCTTTGGGGAATCGCATACACTGGTTGTGTTGTTTGTATTTGAGTCACTAAAAAGATCCGGATCATAAGAGATGTTTTTGAGGGAGTTGAACCACAATGGTTGTACTTTGTGTTTGATTCATTAAAAAGAGCCGAATTGAGTCATTCATTCAGGAGTCGGGCTACACTGGACATGCTGTCTGTTATGTGCTGTAGATTCAGTAGTGTTGTAGAAAACGCGTCAGATTATTTCACTGTGGTGTTCCGCTCCCATTGGAACCCAGCATCATTCGGTTCGTAGGTTACGAATCAGTATGCAATATATGCAGATGCAATATTGTTGCATTGGTTTAGAAGAAGTTGATAGCACGTGTACATCTAGGTGACATCTTTTTAATGCGCACACGGTTTCATCTGGAAGATGTATTTTTTTGAGCGTTTCTGCATTACCTCTCAAAATGTTTCCTGTCATAAGTTTTATGATGTGTGTATGTAAACTGCTTTTGTTTATAAGGATGCTTGTACACAACAGATGTCAGACATGTATGGAATGATTGCCATTTATTTTTGAGTGACCTGTCCCTTTAAGAGCATAAACAGCCATTCTGTGAAAAGTCCCTTTTCTGAATCATGCCTCTATAAAACATTTCCATTTTTACAGCATCAAGGAGTGTAGTCTGATGACTGTGCTACTGTGCAAAGTTCCACTTCTGAATCATACTGAAAAAAATATCACAGTACAGAGTTCCAATTCTGACGTCGTTATAAACAAATATTTCCTAGTGGAGCTCATATCAGCCAACCTCATCAATGCACATTGTCAGGCTAAGGTGAAATTTTATTATTACAGCTTCAATATATAGACACAAGCAATGTCCTCATATGCATCTCGCAGCTGCAGTGATCAAACATTTGTTTCAATTCTCTGAAATGGCTAGAAATACCCCATTAGATTTTCATAGCAGGCAGATCTTAGTTCTTTCTCTAGTCTTTGTTTTGAGAGTGCTGATTGAGAACGTGCTTAAGAGGTAGAGGAAAGAGTTGCATGGGAGCTGATGTGAACAGGCCTGCTTCCTGTGACAGAATTATTCACAGCCCTCTGCGGTTCACAGCTCTTCCCATCGGCTAGACATCACAACGCCTAGCCAGACACCACAACATGCTGTTTTTCTGCTATTTTCACTGCATTGACCACAAGCTGTAATTTAGCTGCATTAATCCATGCAAAAGAGTGTGGTGGAGGGGAGAGCGTGGGTAGGACGTGCTGCGTGTCTCTCACCCTTGCTCAGCAGGAAGATGTCTGGTCTCCCCTGCTCCGGGTTTAGAGCTGCTGGATATGACCAGGCTCTTGTGAAATGAGCAACTACATGCTGTGCCACTTAGCTTTCTCTGTATGCTATGTTTACTGAGGTCTGGAAAACCATTATAGATTGTTTTTTGACAAAGTTTGCTAACAGTCTGGCTTTGTTTGCAAAACAGGCCCAAACCGAGGGGTTCATGGTTTTACTGATTAACTCTATTAGTCCCTGCCGGTAGATGCTGTAACTACACCATATAGCTGCGGAAAAAAGTGTCTTTCTCCATTGAACGCCATTCAAAAGCCATGCAGTGTTGGGGAAAATTACTTTTAAAAGTAATGCATTACAATATTGTGTTACTCTCTAAGAAAGCAACTAATTGCATTATTTGGTTATTTTTTATGGAAAGTAATGCGTTATGTTACTTTTGCGTTACTTTTTCTCACCTAGGCTGGGCTTGCTTGTTTGTTTTTAATAACAACATCCAAAAAATTTTTTTTTGGCAAATGTAAAGCCCCTTGTAAAGGCAAATATAAAGGCAAATATAAAGGCACCAAAAGTTAAATGAATAGACTGAAGGAAATGCAAATTCATGCCTGTACAGTAGAGGGCGCAGCTCAAACAAACCCTTCAGCTGTGCTGCCATTCTGGACCGCAGAAGAACAGTAAATACAAAGTATATTTGTGTCATTTAATTCATTAATTACTGCAGGTTTGTATAATATTCTGAGTTTACATTTCACCATTTTTATTCATTTTTGAGTATTAAATGAGATGAGTAAATGCATATTCACATTTAGAGTCTGCACTTACTCCTAAGAGTTGTCAGTCAATAAATGGGAAAACAAAGTAACTTGCATTACTTATTTGAAAAAGTAACTCAGATGTATTGTTGTAAATTTAAAAGTAATGTGTTACTTTACTAGTAACTTGAAAAAAAGTAATCTGATTATGTAACTCACGTTACTTGAAATGCATTATCCCCAACACTGAGGCCATGTATTCATAATTGTCAATAGTAATACATTTAATGTCCTTATTATGCATAAATAATTATATAAAATATAATACAGTTAGATATAAATTATAGTCTAAATTGTTTAAAAATACACATTTAAGTGTTTAATTTATTACACCATATCTGTTTGTGTCTGTAAATTTCCATCATAATGCATTTCTTTAAAGGCCGTTCCTCAAAATTATTTTTTTTTCTCATGCACTGAGTTAGGAATCCCATCTGTGTCAACAAAATAAAATTCTGAACTTGGCTTTGTCTAATATTCAGATTTCTGTTTTGAAAATTTATGTAAATTAGGGCATATGGTTACATAATGCTCTATTTGCAAATTTAAACATACAATTTTAGAAAACAATTGCAATACAAAACAATTGTCTTAATGTATATGATTAATCAACTGAGGAAGCATGGTAATATTATTCACCTGTGGTTCCTTACCTTAAATATGTAAATACACTATGGTAAACAATCAGACTGCTGTATTCCAGCCTTTACTCCTGCTAAGATGCTTCTATAAATATGTATTTTATATAGATATGTATTTCACAGTATATAGGGTTACTTTTTCTAGGGTAAGTATAATGGTGCAATGCTCAATATTTAGTAGTGTGCATGCTGCGCAAATTAGGGCTCATTTACATACAACTAGGCTATGTTGTAAGGCACAAGATGATGCATAAATGGGAAGGCTAAGGGCAACCTTTCTCCAGGTATTATAGTCCTCCTTTGCCCAGATCGGAAGCAAAGATGTAATTTATCAGAGTTCTGATCAATGCCTTGGGATTGTTCAGTTTAATCTTCTGTAATAATATCATTCAGATGTGATGTAATCTGAGCGCAATTTTACCTCAGTCTATTACTCACAAGTGCTTGATTTTGAAAATTCTGATGTGGTGTACCTCACGTTTTACTGAGGTCCAATGAAAATAATCATAGACAGAAAGACTGTGTTTTGCAGTCAAAGGTGTGGACAGATATGGGTGTAACATGATATGCATGCAGGTGGGTGCCTGTAAGGCCTCTTAATGGGCTTGGCAGCAATAGTTAAAGCTTGGTCGTATCTGAGATGGGTAAGATTAGCTCTCCTAAATTGTGCTTTTAATTTTTAAGGTTCACTTAATCTAGTAATTCTCTAACTGCTGTCATTCTGAGGGCTTGTTTTGCAATTATATTATAGAACTAGAGAAAACTGACTATATTAGACCTGTGAAGAAAAGTTTAGCTTGTTGTGGGGTTTAGTGATTGTGTTGACATGATCAGTCTTAAACTCACCCCAGTCACACTATGAATTTAATTCCTTGAACCTTGATATTAATTCATTCCATAAATTAAAATGTAATATCTGAAGTCTGATGACAGACATATTCCTAGCAGTCATTATAACTGATTTAGAGAATACATTTTTAGGTTTATCGCATATCTGGTTATCACATATCTGTCACTGTCATTATGCACTGTCGAGGTTTATTCATAACATCTTTTGATTCATGTAAAGAATGATTGGGTTTTATTGAAAACAAACTGGGGTTTAATACAAGATTTTAATGTAAGGCGACAGACATGGAGAAAGTACATTTTACTTTGGGGCAAAGATCAGTTATCTCATAGTTGGGGTGGACTGCATCAATCATTATGAGTTGTCCAGACATTATCTGACACAGTCATTACTGTCACAGTCATTTATCCTTCAGTTCATGATAATTTAGTCATATGACCAGTCTAAATCATTGTAAATCACATGATTGTAATGAAGCTCTCTAGAGCTTGTGGAATAAATAGTCAGCATGAGGAAACAAATGTAGCCATAGTATTATGCAATATACACTGTCCGGCCAAAAGTGTTGCTGTTTGGCAAAATTGAAAAGGCAAATTCTTAAGAATCTATGATATGATCATTATTGCTGTGAGCCTGATGAATCTTGACATTGTCATCCTGGAATATGGTCATAATGTTTCTTCCTACATGTTATTTTAAGAAATGGAAAGCTACACACTCCATCAATTACAGTTAGAAGAACTGTTGCCAAACATATTACATGCTAGAAACATAATAATTACTGCAATAATAATACAATCATTGACTAAGTATTTGCTTATGTAAACAGCAACTTTTTTTTTTGGCCGGGCAGTGTATATTGCATACACAAATAGCATATTTGTATTTATTTATTGTATTAAGTTCAAATTGCTAAAGAAGTTAATGCTGGTTCTGAAAGAAAAGGTGTCAGAATACACAGTGGATCGCAGTTTGTTGCGTATGGGGCTGCATAGCCGCAGACCAGTCAGGGTGCCCATGCTGACCCCAGTCCACCCCTGAAAGCGCCAACAGTGGACACGTGAGCATCAGAACTGGACCACGGAGCAAAAGGAAAAGGTGGCCTGGTCTGATGAATCACATTTCTTTTACATCACGTGGATGGCCGGGTGCGTGTGCGTCGCTTACCTGGGGAACACACGGCACCAGGATGCACTATGGGAAGAAGGCAAACCAGCGGAGGAAGTGTGATGCTTTGGGCAATGTTCTGCAGGGAAACCTTGGGTCCTGCCATCCATGTGGATGTTACTTTGACACGTACTACCTACCTCTTGCAGACCATGTACACCCTTTCATGGAAACGGTATTCCCTGATATCTGAGGGGAGTGCACTGATATGATGTATACTAGACAGATTATTGTCCACAAACTCCAGCTGAAGGTGAAACATTCCCACCATAAATGTCAGTGTATTCTTATGATTTTACAATTTAGACTCTATCGGTTTTAATGTTATGTATAATAACATTGTACTATGTAATAACATCTCTATGTTGTGTCTCTTGCATTCATGGCTGTAAAACTATTAAATGTTATATCACTCTGGCTGTTCTAGGTTTCTTTGGTTCATTGAACTCAATCCTTTGGCACAGTTATTTGATTGGGTGGATTCATTGCAAACACAGCATATGACACGGACAATGCCTCAAGAGTAGTATAGCCTCCAAAAAAATTATACCTTTTACACATGCATAACACACAGTAAAATAAGGACCGATCAAGTACATCAAAAGTGTGAAAAAAAATCTTATGCACACTGAATGTAAAAGAACTGTCAAAAAGAAAAAGAAAAGTTTAAAGTCATTAAATAGTATAGCTACACCAGCCAGAATATAAAAAACACAGGTTCAAGATGCACTGAAATCGGTAAAACGCATTTATTGTTTGCATAATCTAATAAAGGAAAATATAGTCACTTAATATATATATATATATACACTCACCTAAAGGATTATTAGGAACACCATACTAATACTTTGTTTGACCGCCTTTCGCCTTCAGAACTGCCTTAATTCTACGTGGCATTGATTCAACAAGGTGCTGAAAGCATTCTTTAGAAATGTTGGCCCATATTGATAGGATAGCATCTTGCAGTTGATGGACATTTGTGGGATGCACATCCAGGGCACGAAGCTCCCGTTCCACCACATCCCAAAGATGCTCTATTGGGTTGAGATCTGGTGACTGTGGGGGCCATTTTAGTACAGTGAACTCATTGTCATGTTCAAGAAACCAATTTGAAATTATTCGAGCTGTGTGACATGGTGCATTATCCTGCTGGAAGTAGCCATCAGAGGATGGGTACATGGTGGTCATAAAGGGATGGACATGGTCAGAAACAATGCTCAGGTAGGCCGTGGCATTTAAACGATGCCCAATTGGCACTAAGGGGCCTAAAGTGTGCCAAGAAAACATCCCCCACACCATTACACCACCACCACCAGCCTGCACAGTGGTAACAAGGCATGATGGAGCCATGTTCTCATTCTGTTTATGCCAAATTCTGACTCTACCATCTGAATGTCTCAACAGAAATCGAGACTCATCAGACCAGGCAACATTTTTCCAGTCTTCAACTGTCCAATTTTGGTGAGCTCATGCAAATTGTAGCCTCTTTTTCCTATTTGTAGTGGAGATGAGTGGTACCCGGTGGGGTCTTCTTCTGTTGTAGCCCATCCGCCTCATGGTTGTGCGTGTTGTGGCTTCACAAATGCTTTGCTGCATACCTCGGTTGTAACGAGTGGTTATTTCAGTCAAAGTTGCTCTTCTATCAGCTTGAATCAGACGGCCCATTCTCCTCTGACCTCTAGCATCAACAAGGCATTTTCGCCCACAGGACTGCCGCATACTGGATGTTTTTCCCTTTTCACACCATTCTTTGTGAACTCTAGAAATGGTTGTGCGTGAAAATCCCAGTAACTGAGCAGATTGTGAAATACTCAGACCGGCCCGTCTGGCACCAACAACCATGCCACGCTCAAAATTGCTTAAATCACCTTTCTTTCCCATTCTGACATTCAGTTTGGAGTTCAGGAGATTGTCTTGACCAGGACCACACCCCTAAATGCATTGAAGCAACTGCCATGTGATTGGTTGATTAGATAATTGCATTAATGAGAAATTGAACAGGTGTTCCTAATAATCCTTTAGGTGAGTGTATATATATATAAATAAATCTATATTAGCCTATATTACCTATATTATACCTATATTAGCCTGTTATTCAGTTCATTATATTTAGTAGACTGAATAGGTCCAGTAGAGTAAATGACATTGTCACTCAAACCTGGGCAAATTGAGTACCAGTCAGAGAGCTGCTCACAATTAACAAAGCTTATTGACAATCAGTTTAAAACGTTATCATCCAATGTGATGGCAAATAGTCTTTTGACTGGCCAACATTGGTCATGCTTTACTTCTCTATTCTGTTTAAGTCGCTCAAATTATTGTTAATTTAATTAAATGCAGTAAATTTTGAGGTCTTTGCTCAAATGTTTGGTTCGTTAAGACATATATGAACACAGCAATCGTGCATGTATCTGCACCAAAACAAACTTGTATCTGCACCAAAAGATTGCCTGAAAGAGGTGGTCTCTGCCCCATGGAAAATGAAATCTGGAGCAGTTCAACTGAGGTGAGAAAGCAATCCAATCCAATGGACAAACAAACCAAACAGCATCACAATTCATAACAGGGAATGGGTTACATAAAAAGCAACAGTGTCTGATTCTGTGAGTTTTTGTGATTGAGAACCAAAGAGCGCCACTTCATCTTAAAATGTTGTGTAATTGCTTTTCTCTGTGCATTGCAAGAATGCTGTCCCAATGAAGCCTTGATTCCCGCTCTAACTGCATTAACCCTTAAATGCATACAGGGTCTAAAGTAACCTGGGACGTCATTCACTACCTTCCTCCTCATTCATTTTTTAAAGTTAGACATCAACCTTCTTAGTATTCCTCAATTCATTATAAACAATATAGCTAACAAGAAAAAAATAATAAAATATTGACTGTTAAATATTGACATGTTTTCCAATTAATTTTTATGTAAAAAAAAAATGGATAGGGTCGCTAACAGTGTAAGTATATTTTTTTCTGCACAACAATAATTGAATCTTTAAAGACTGAATAAGTGCAATTCACCTTTATTCCACAAGGTGGCCATTTCTGATACACAATGGACCCTTTTCACAGACTGTGATGACGTGTTTTAACGGTCATCAATATCGTAAATCCTGCAAAGTTTTTTGTATTTTTTTTTTTTTTTATGTATGTACATTAATAACACTAATACTTTGTATTAAATTACCTTTGCATCAAATTACAAAAAACAACTTACCGCTGCTGTGAGGGTGTTTCTAATACAGCGTCTATGGGAGTGATGGTAAAAATAACATCTTTCTCTCTTTTCACTGCCGTTATCAGTCTCACTCTATTTTTTCCCTCTTTTTGAAAGTTGTGAAATCACTATTGTGGAGTTTTGAGCAAATGGGGACACAAAAAATATATTTAATGTATTCTCTCATTCACTGCTATAATAGTTAACCCAACTATGACGACTTCACCAGAAATGTGAAAAGGGTCCATGATGAAGTGATGTTTCACTCATAGTTAGCGCAGGCAGAAAACAAAAGAATAGGAAGTATCATCCTCAAAACTTGAAATGGCTCAGAGATTTACTGCAGAGCAAGTACTGAACACAAACAAATATTAGTGTCACTGTCACTTGATGGTGGATCTGGTGAAGAAGCTGTCAGTGATCAAAATATTGATTTTGAAGATGTTGAAAATATGTTTGAATATGTTTGAGATTGTGAATATGAGCCAGAGGCTGAATGTACTGGAAAAATGAGCTCTGACACGGACATTGATGATGGTATAAAACATCTGCTCAAATTGAACCGTTCCAAGCTCCAAAAGGTAACAAAATATGCTTTATTTTATTCTTCTGTAATTGTTACTCTAATACCAGGAGAATTTTATATTATCACGACAGGTAGAGATCCATCCGCATTAGATATAGATCTGGGTCACTAAAGACCCAAATATGCAATAATGATTGGCGGAACATTCATGCATTTAAGGGTTAAGTATTAGCTATAGGCCTATTTTAAATATAATTAAATATAATTTATCATCAGAGTGGGAATGATGGCTACATTCATATAAGTGTTTGCATGTGTCACGACAGTTACAGATAAAGATAAAGCCACAATAAGCTTGTGGAGCAAACTTGTCAATCCATCTTGATAACAGGTGAACTCTGACTAATAAGAGGACAGTTTTACTCACATGTGACTTGTGTAAACACATTTTGAAACACTTTGAAATGTTGCCTTGTGAAAGCAAACTGAACCAAGAAGAAAATGCAACAATCTTAAAAAAATGTCAAATTTAATAAAGATAATATGCATTTCTGAGGCCTATCAAAGCTTGTGTAACAAAAACAAGGCAGGCTGTACAGGATTCTTGGAAACAGTTGCCTTTCCAGATAACAGCTGTGTCTACCGTGTTTATGTACTCTTATGGGCCATTTACACAACACCGTTTTCAACTAAAAATGGAAAACCATTCATTTACATGACAAAAGCATTTGTGGGGAAAACGCTAACTTTTGAAAATGGGTTTCAAAGTGCAAGTTTTTGAAAGCGATACCGTTATCTTTTGTGTGTAAACTACAAAAACATGAATTTGTGAAAGTCAAAAGGGCTTTATTAAATTAGTTTAGGATTTATGTTCAAACTTCCCCATTGCTCCTCCAGGTCATGACTTCTTGACCTTTCAGCAATTTAGAGTTGACTAAAATTCTAAAAATGAAGGATACATTATGTATTTTTCTAATATCTGTCGGTATTAGTATTTTCTTTTGATATGTTTTAGTAGTTTTTATTTTTTATTTATTTAGACAAAATAATGTATATATGTTTATTTTATATATTTTTTGTATTTTATTCTAGAATTTATTTTTAAAAAATAATATTAAATTAAATTCAAGTTTTTATTTCAATGCAAAAGCACTGTTGTAACCTCAGTACCCACAAGTCCATACTTAAAGCTCTGCATTTTTAAGTTAGAACAGTGATTTCTTCTGTTTGTTTTGAGTTTGGAGATACATGATACAAAAAGGGATTGAGTTGAACCTAATGACCTTTGACCTTTTTGTATTCATAAACAAGTGACAGGACATCAGATGGTCTGGGGAAATTTTACAGCTGATATGTTGTGCGGCAGGAGATGGTAAACAAATAATGACCTCAGGATAAAGGAATTGAGAAGAAGAAGTTCTTTCTGTTGTATTTAATAGGCATTAGAGTAAACAGCCTAATTTAATTTACTTTAATGAGCAATATTGGCTAAGGGCAAGAAAACACATTTGAACACTCTCAGACAAACACGCAGTTGAACTGTTGGAAAAGGGGTAGAGGTTTAGACTTGCTGTTTACGGACTTCAAGGACATTTTTTGTGAATGATTTTAAAAAGATGACTCCAGAATGCATACAGGAGACAGTTGTTTTCTTTTACGGGATGAATAGTACCCCAGCCTCACACAATAGTTTTTTTGTTGGGAATGTGGCCACATGGAACCATGTACAGAGCCATGGGTTCACACACAAGTGGGACAAAAGCTATTTTATTCAAGCGGAGGGGAAAATAAAGATCAGCACATTATTTACAGGATGACAGTAAATGTTTGTGAATAGATGCTATTGTGATGGTAATTCATTCAAGAGTATATGTGGCCAAGGTGAAATTATGTTTCTGAGAGAGAATAGAGGGCATGTCACTGCAAATGAGATCACGGTTCACTGCAGAGGGGAACACAGTCTACTTTGGATGTGCAGAAAAAACTACTTTAAAGGAATAGTAAGAAATGAAACCTCTGTCGTCACATTAATGTCGTTCCAAACCTGTATACAAAAGCATAGTCAGATAAATTCCCACCATTATGACCGCATTGCCTTGACGCTGTCTTTAATGAAGCTTGAAGACAGATTTAGTAAAATGATAGACTAATTCATTATGTTAAGGAGCAGAATGTTATGGACATTTTTACGAGAAACAAGAGGTTTCTTTTAGGAGCATTGTTTCCCAGAAGGCCTGCTGTGGTTTGGCGTCTAGCTACGAATAAAATGGGCTTTCCCTTCTCTGAGCTCCCACTGAACTGCACTCTGAAGAACCCTCCTGTTGGGACTATGTCAATATGATCTTTTTGAGAACAGTATATGCTGTTACTAAAACTAATTAATTTTGAACTTTTTGGGATCATTTTGTGATAAACATAGAACCTTCACAATGCTAACTGGTATTTTGAAAGCTACTTGAAACTGTAGTTACTAAACTTTAGCTTCCTAAGCTACAAGGCGCTGATGATTTAAAGTAGTTAAATTACAGAACAGTCCCTTGAAGGCAGCCATTTTGGTAACAAGCCGCCCAGTGAGATGAGTATGTCCGAATTCATTAGCGAAAAGTACCAGATGTCTCAGACGAGATTCTAACATACACATCTACAGAGCCCTGCACATGTGGAGGAAGAAAAATATGTATATTGTGGCCACAAATTAACAATTCACTCCCACAACTTACTACTACATCAGCACATTTTACTAATTCATTCCTTTGTTTCAAGTAATTGTGTGCACAATATAATAATTTGTGCCCTCGATTTACTAAATCGTGGCCACGTTGTAATAATTTGTTCCATTGTTTTAGTTAAATCAAATTGAGAGAACAAATTAGTTCAACGTGGAATGGATTGATAAATTGTTGAAACTGATTCTTAATTAATGGTCACGATTGAACTAAAATGAGTGAATGAATTAGTAAATCAGGGCCACGATAACAATGACAACACAACAAATGTATCATGTTCAGACTGGATTAATACCACTCACATTAATACTACCCTTATGTGCCAGAGAAACAAGCACGCAGCCATCTTTGGAATTTTGTGTTTAAACTTCCATTTTTGCAGCATCGCTGTTGAAGAGTAATTAGCTGGTGAAGGGGATTTACTTATCGTAGAGTTAACAAAAGTTATCATGAGCGTTGTAATGTTTGAAGCGGATGTCATAACAAATGGCACTAGACTGGGAAGATTTTAAAAACGAGCGGGGTTCATTCATAAATCCGTAAGATCTTACCTTCATGCTGTGGAAATACAAACCGGAAGACAGAACACAAGGAGTGCAGCACTGAAAAGGGGCGGGGCTACATAAGGTCTAAATTAGTTACCTGTCAACACTGATGCTGACATAGTCATTTCTGTGACATTCAATGCACCAAAGCACAATGACCTACTGGAAAAATGTTCAGAAGTACTTTGCTTACGTAGCAGCAAACTTATCATGCTATTTTATTATGACAGCATCACATCATAACATTCATCTGACAGTAAGTGTCATCACAGGGTCAACGGTATTATCCCTGGCCCAACTGAATAAACAGGGCACTTGGTTCCATGCTGGTGCAGCTAGCTCTCATGCTAGAGCCGCTATTATCATGGCATGCTCCATTGCTAACTGGAAACATTAGTCTGCTGTAACAGCAAACTCCAGAGGCTTGTCAAACTGGTTGTTTAACAAGCAGGTGGTGAGGTCCTTCTCTCCTAAACCTCATTCTGTTTGAGTCTCAGCCCCACTTACGTCTCCCAGCAACCCAGCACCACAGCCACCAAACATGTCCTGCATACTTGAAAAAATAAATAAAAAGAAAGCAGCCTCAATTTATGTGAAGGGATTACGACAGTCGGAAAACTGTCTGCGACACTCCGTAAGTGGGCTAAAGAGCTCATAGCGACATGTTCAGCAATTCCATGCCCATTTTTGCCCAGAAAATGACATAGTGACATGCCGGGCCCACTGAAATATATGCGATCATTAATGTTTTAAACTCCTCCTCCTACTCAGGAGTCACATGAAAAAGTGTCTGTGAGAATTTTTGATGATACACGATTTGCAGAGTTGGAAGTGATGTTGGAAGGCGTGTGTTGATTTGTGGAAACATTGATCTGTAAGATCGACAATGTCATATAATATATCCATAATATATGGAGAGAAAGCAGAAAGCAAAGCTTTAGTAAATTATAGTGAATAAATTTTTTTTGGCTTCTTTCATGTTTTGTTTCCAACTTGAATGCATGATACCT
This sequence comes from Rhinogobio ventralis, assembly GCA_039654625.1. Taxonomy (NCBI): domain Eukaryota; kingdom Metazoa; phylum Chordata; class Actinopteri; order Cypriniformes; family Gobionidae; genus Rhinogobio; species Rhinogobio ventralis. The sequence goes on from CM077203.1 coordinate 17,816,341, forward strand.
CATAACAAATCTCTGACTCTGAGGTACTCAGGTGGACTTGAAGGCAGCATAATTTACTGGAGGTCACATGGGCATTCACTGCGCTCCCATTGGTAGTTTCTGTATTGCTGTTCATTAGAACGAAGAATCAACAATGGTTGCTGGTTTCATGAACGTGATGAATGATTCCATTTGCTGAAGGTACTTTTAATAAGTACTCTATTCAGTGCCTGAAATCACTTTGGTTGCATCCAAAATCACTTAAGTAATTACTTACTTCCAGATGTACTACATCTATCATGTGACCTACCAGCAGTAGTTGCGTCACTTTACTACCATTCACAACTCCTCTCCTGTGGCCTCATTGGATATTAAAGTGTCCATGAGATGTGCACTTCAGTATCTCGATGCAAGTAGTTAGTCATCCGTGTACTTTTTGCTTACTGTTTTATGAATACTCTTTTCACATACTGTTTTTCGACCCCTGCTATATAATATGGAAGCAAGCAAACCGAATAGTTCATGATCTTTATTACTGCAAGTTGCTTTTATTTCTTGTTGTTTTAAGACTGTGTAAATCTTCACAGTTTAGTGAATGTAATGTCAGCACTCGAGTTTGAATGTTTTTAATATTCAGAATCAGTATGACGTTGCTACTCACCTTTAAAAATCCCTACACAGAAAGGATAAAGGGTTTGAAATTTTTGTAGTTCATAACACGGTCCATGTGTTACTGCGGTGAACTAAGCCCTTGTGTTTTTTCATCACTGTTCGCACAGATCGTAAGTCCAATCATAACTTTTCCAATGTGCCAAAAAACACTGGCTTTCAGATGGGCTCCTGTCTGGTAGGAGAGGCAGAGAGAGTGTGTGTCTATCTAGTGTACAATCTGTCTATCACAGGGTTGTTGTGACCCTGGCTGAGGAGGCAATTGCAATTAAATAAATGCCTTTCTCTCTCTCTCTCTCTCTCTCTCTCTCTCTTTCTCTCTTTCTCTCTCTCTCTCTCTCTCTCTCTCTCTCTCTCTCAGTGTGTCAGGACTGTTGCAGGCTGCAGCTGTTCCCCTTGTTTTCTTTGGGTATAATGAGGCAGTGCCGGTGCTGCAGGTTCTCATGATCTAATAGTTGAAGCGTTCAGACAGAGTTCACTCACTCACTGCTGTTTTTTGAGGGGAGACCACAGACATTTCCTTTGAATGTCTGCTCTCATGTCCTCTGCTGCTTTCTCTTCATGAACTCTGACGATTGTTGAGAGCCGTGAGAATTTAAACAAGTGTAAAAAAGTGTGTCAGGGATTGGTGGTTGTTATAAACACAAATCTCACAAAGATGATTAGCACTTACAAAGTCTTTAATTAATCCACAAGGAGAATACACAGAAGAACGCAGAAAAATCATGACACAACCACTCTTAGATAGACAAGAACTGACAAACTAACAAACAGAAACTCAGGGTATAAACAGAGTGAGACAAGCCCACCTGAACTGAATCAATCAAGCAATGTGTCACCAGTGAATAATAAAAATAATATATATATCCCTCCATCCATTTACCAAACCGCTTGTCCTTAACATAATAAACAATTAACTAACTAACCAACCAACCCACACACACACACACACACACACACACACATGTTGGGTTTTCATGTTTTATGGGGACTTTCCATAGACGTAATGGTTTTTATACTGTACAAACTGTATATTTTATCCCCCTACACTACCCCTACCCCTAAACCTACCCATCACAGGAAACATTTTCAAAAAACATCACTTAGTATGAATTATAAGCTGTTTTCCTCATGGGGACCAAAAAATGTCCCCACAAGGACAAGGATTTCGGATATTGCCATCTTTGTGGGGACATTTTGTCCCCATAACGTAGGGTTTACCAGGCCACACACACACACACACAATTAAATTGAATTATGTAGTAATGCAAAAGTATCCTGTTGAATGAATGAATGAATGAATGTAAGCAGAAATGCAACTCATTGACAAAACGTATAGTATATGCAGTGAATTGGCTCTGATGCGAATGTACACACACCTTAAGGACACTCAGATGGCAATATATTCGACTCTTAACAAATAGATTGGAACTTAGTCTCCAGTGTGTTGTCTTCATTCATTCATTCTATTTCCAAAGTTACAAAGACAAAATTCTTAGACAGCAAAAAACTGTAATATGCACATATTATATATAAGTAACTCAGTGTTGAATGTATTGTACTATTGTTCATTAATCCATGTTCATTCATAACAATAACGTTAATTTACACTAGAAATGTTAAAATATGTAATGTAGAAATTAATATTAAACTAGATTAATAAATGCTCTAAGCTAATGCATTAACTAATGATAACAGATTTAACTTTATTGTAAAGTGTTACCGTATATTTGAATTTTGTGAAGCTCGAAATCGACAGTACAGTACCACATCATTGTGTGAGGTTCTATAACACATACTGTGTGGAGGTTTAGCAAGATGTGCGTTTAACCCCTTTTCCCTTCCTCTAATAGAGGGTTCATTTACTTCAAAGTGACCTCAGCCGCTGTAAAAATATGATGTATTTTCCTGTCGGAGGTTGAGGCTTTGGCAGTGAGTTTAGTCTGTAATGTTTAAGGGAATGGTTTTCAAATTTCACAGGGGCCAATATGATATTCATGCAGAGAGACACTTACAAGATGGGTGAAGATTCTGGGACAGAGGAAGTCTTGACCCCCATGAGGGGGGCAAGGAAACAGTGCTTTTGTAGGGGGTTCTTGAAACCTCCAGACACTCCCTCTGTCTTTACGGGCACATAAACCACAACAGCTCTCCCTGACGGCATCATGCACTCTCCCTCCTGTAAATAGCAAGCTTTTCCTGCCTGTCATGCAAACAGTATGGATGTAGTCTAGACATTCTCTAGTTAGAGCATGTGTTAAATAAGGAGGCCTGAGCTAAAGTGAGGTGGACATTGCTGAATGCTGCTCAAATGGAAGAAATAAGGAGAAAATCTCAGCCAGATGTTATGAAAAGTGTTTTGTGAGAGAGGTGAGCGTTAAGGTTAACAACACACCGATTTGAAGTCAAAGTCAGTGGGGGCCGTGTAATCTACTCTGACGAGACAGTCTGTGTGGGCTCTTCATTACTTATTCAAAGCTAAGAATGTTATCTTGACACTTAAGGAGGTCTATAATACCTGGGAATATCAATATGTTAGCAATGGCAGGCATGCAGCACATTTGCATATTTGCTTACAAAATAGTTGCTTGCAATTTCATTAAGTTTTTTGTCAGAGTGTGCATCAGAGTATTACTTTTAAATTGTCATCAATAGTGAAACATGCAAAAAAGATAACAATAAATACATTTAAAAAATAACAAATAACTATTAACAATTATTAACAATTATTATAAACTAAACATTTAATATATATATATATATATATATATTTTTTTTTTTTTACAAATAATGGTACACAGCTGTTCAAAATTTAAGATCAGTAAGATAAAATAATGCAAGGATGCATTAATCTTAATCAAAATTGACAGTAGAGACATTTAGATTACACTTTATTTTGATGGTCCACTTTAGAGTACTTATAGACAGAAGAATGTCTGTTTGGGGACCATCAAAGGAAGTGTTAGCAGATACACTATTTTGGCAAAAGTTTTGGGACATCTGCCTTTACATGCACATGGACTTTAATGACATCTCATTTTTAATCCATAGGGTTTAATATGGAGTTGGCCCATCCTTTTAAGCTATAACAGCTTCAACTATTCTGGGAAGGCTTTCCACAAGGTTTAGGAGTGTGTTTATGGGAATTTTTGACCATTCTTCTAGAAGCGCATTTGTGAGGTCAGGCACTGATGTTGGACGAGAAGGCCTGGCTCGCAGTCTCCTCTATAATTCATCCCAAAGGTGTCTATTGGGTTGAGGTCAGGACTCTGTGCAGGCCAGTTAAGTTCCTCCACACCAAACTCGCTCATCCATGTCTTTATGGGCCTTGCTTTGTGCACTGGTGCGCAGTCATGATGGAACAGGAAGGGGCCATCCCCAAACTGTTCCCACAAAGTTGGGAGCATGAAATTGTACAAAATGTCTTGGTATGCTGAAGCATTAAGAGTTCCTTTCACTGGAACTAAGGGGCCAAGCCCAACCCCTGAAAAACAACCCCACACCATAATCCCTCCTCCATCAAACTTTAGACTTGGCGCAATGCAGTCAGGCAAGTACCGTTCTCCTGGCAACCGTAAACCCAGACTCGTCCATCAGATTGCCAGACAGAGAAGCGTGATTCGTCACTCCAGAGAACATGTCTCCACTGCTCTAGAGTCCAGTGGCGGCGTGCTTTACACCACTGCATCTGACGCTTTGCCTTGCAATTGGTGATGTAAGGCTTGGATGCAGCTGTTTAGCCATGGAAACCCATTTCATGAAGCTCTCTGCACACTATTCTTGAGCTAATCTGAAGGCCACACAAAGTTTGGAGGTCTGTTTCTATTGACTAACAGTTGACCGTGGAATATTTAGTAGTGAGGAAATTTCACGAATGGACTTATTGCACAGGTGGCAACCTATCACGGTACCACGCTTGAACCCATTCTTTCACAAATGTTTGTAGAAGCAGTCTCCATGCCTAGGTGCTTGATTTTATACACCTGTGGCCATGGAAGTAATTGGAACACCTGAATTCAATGATTTGGAGGGGTGTCCCAATACTTTTGGCAATATAGTATATTAAGCAGACAGTCTACTAATACTCCAATGAGAGTTAGCTAGTTGCAATTTACTTATAGTTAGTAGAATGTCTAAAGTAGACTGTCAAAATAAAGTGTTACCGACATTTATAACGTTGTTCTTTTGAACTTTCTATTCATCATAGAGTCCTGAAAAAATGTATCACAGGGTCCACAATTTAGCAGCACAACTGTTTTTAACATTGGTAGTAATAATAATAAATGTTTCTTAAACACCCAATCAATATATTAGAATGATTTCTGAAGGGTCATGTGACACTGAAGACTGGAGTAATGATGCTACAAAATTCAGCTTTGCCATCACAGAAATAAATAATATTTTAAAATATATTAGAATAGAAAAAGTTATTTTAAATTGTAATATTATTTCACAATATTACTGTTTTACTGTATTTTTGATCAAATAAATGCAGCCTTGATGAGCAGAGAAATCTCTAACTTCTGAATGGAATGTTACGTATACCAACAGAGGCTAACAGGGCAATGCTAACCAGCCAAGCCTTGTGCACCTGGCACTTAGTGTTTGGAACTTACAAGTTCTCTTATGTCATATTCTCTGAAGACTGTCCTGTCTATCCAACTGACTTTCAGGAAACGTCTGTGCGGAGACCTTGGCATTTCAAGAACGTCATTTTATCAGACTGGTCTATTTCTAACTGCAACTCTGCCCACATCATCAGATTCTGTCTCTCACACAGTTGTCTAGGAGATATTTTTATGTATATTTTGACTGCTAGAATATACCCTTCCATCAGTGAGGCACTCTGCTGTGTAATGTTGCATGCTATTTTGTCCAAGTGGTTCCAGGAATGTTTTTCAATGTCCACACTTCAGTCCAGCTCAAGGTTTACTGCACAGACCACATGGAAACATTCTCCTTCACATAAGAAAATGTCAGGAATGACACAAGACCTCTCAAGTCTAACTTGATCACATGATCAATGCAATACTGATGTCTCCCACTAGAGCAGTAGTAATCTCTGCACTAACAGAGTGGTGCAGGTATGACATCAATTTGTAGGCCAAAACACGGAAAAGAGTTAGCATTTTAGCACTTCCGGTTCATATGGGTCAATGGGTTTTTTGTAAGGGATTTTGGTTAAATGGCTGACATAAGGTCTGTGGTGATCACAAGCTCAAGACACTTTGACGTTTTATTCTACAACATAAAATACATCAGTATTACCCCACTCGTGATTTTTTGAAGCCGTCTTGAAAAAGGTGGTTACTAAAAAGCAGCTAAATGGGACTACAGAAGCTGTTGAGGACATTAAACGTCATAATGCCAAAAAGGTAACCTCAGTCCGCTTTTACAGCTTCATTATGCTTATAATCGTGCTCTTTTAAGGCAAACTTTCTGGGAAAATGTTTTATTTTAAGATCAAAATGGAACACTTGAATTCACTGAGCTCCTGAGAGCGACCCATTCTTTCACAAATGTTTGTAGAAGTAGTCTGCATACCTAGGTGCTTGTTTTTATACAAATATATATACAAAATTATTTTAACTAGCAATCTCAGACTTACAGCATGTGTAAGATATGAGTTATTAGGTAAAGCTGTGAGAGGATTAGTTGTTGGTTTAAATAGATGACCTCTGTGTCAGCTTAAATGCTCCAATGGTAAAGTGAGAAGCAAAAATGATATTGTGATGAAAACTAAACATCTTAAAAGATTAATTAGACTCCACGAGTGTGTGTGCGAGGATTTCGAGGGTGTGAGGGGACAAACGAGCCACTAAATGAGGGCTGATGAAAGCAGTGTGAATTAGTCATTATATTATGGGACAAAGTGTGAAATGATTCGCTCCATCCAGTAGAGTCTCTTCACACTCACGCCCAGCTGCTCGCGCTTTATATCTACACATCAAACATACAGGCTCAAAAACCATCAGTTTTTAAGCTTCACATTTCTGATTCGGAATGAATCGATTTTTTTCTGCGGTAATCAACATTATGCCAGAAATTCTGTCCACTGAACGTAACTCTTACTGAACCTGGAATTTTCCTCGAGGTCAAGGGTCAAACCTGGAGAAAAACAGCAGCGGTTATTAGTTTCACATGTAGGCCTACCAAGACCATGTCATAGCAGCTCATAACAGGGTCAACAAGTTTGGAACATGTAATGTAGATGGGCAGTCTGGCCTTTCTGTGACGGCAACGAGAATTGTTATGTAATCGAGGAATGTACAGAACTCAAATAGTATCATGTGATATGTGATCATGTGATTTGCGCTAGCATGTGCTCCACTGGTGTGTGTATTATATACAGAACCCCCCCCTCACTCCCCACTAAGTCTACTTTTACAAAGCTTAAATAATCAGCATAATGTATCGCCAAAGTGTACAACCCTGCTGCTTTTATTCCGCTGTTTTCTTTCTCAACTGTCGTTGGCTCTAGTCATCAGAGCCGTGTTGACAGGTCTGTGTTCCGACCCTGGGAGCTGTTTTCACAGTTGGGGGGTTGGGAGAACACTAACAGCACCGGTTTACAAGACCTGGAAGAGAATGGGACTCCTCCAAATTCATGGCCACCCTCACACCTTACCAGCTGTGTCTGACATCAGTCCACATCAACATCCCACCTTTGACCCAGTGGACACAGTCGATATAGGAAGAAGTATTTAATAATTGTGAAAGTATCCTGTATATAATGCAATTATTTTTGTATTACTTGTCTAATGTTGTAGTATTTATTATTATTTTGAATGATTAGCTTTTATTTTTATATTTTCAGTTTTCATTTTAAAGTTTTATAAAAAAAATTATTCATTTAAGATTTTCATATATAATATTTGTATTTTTTGTATAGTTCAGCTTTATATCAATTACCCAAAATGATTTTAATAGTTTTAGTTAACAATAGCAACACTGGCATAATGCTCAATAAAATATTGCTTTCAGAGAGACTCAGTTAGACTTTTCTCCAGTTTTAACCTTAGCTAACATATTTTAGCTGGCATTGATGACATCTAGTGTTGTGATTTGTCTTTCATCAGAAGAATTCTTTTCCATCATGGAATTTAGTTTTAGTTTTACATCCTTTAGAAATGACCATGTTTTGCATCATGTAAATGTTGCCCTCTGCTGGTGTGGAGAATGTACTTACATTTAACATTTACATTTTATTTATTTGTTATTTACTGACAGTGACAATGTAATTTAACACAATATAGCGTTATAAATGTGTATTACATTTTTTAAAAATTAAAAAAATATGAAAAACTTTACTAGATTTGAGATGTTTATATCTGTGGAAACATGCGCGCGTCATCACAGTCTGTGAAAAGGGTCCAGTGACAAAACACATTCATAGCATTTCAAGCTTAGTGAGTACTTCACACACATATATGGTCACATGCATAATTCCTCATACTTGTGCTATAATTCTATAAATCCATTTGGTATGCTTTGACAAGAAAATAGACAAGCATTGATGTATATTTTGACTCAGCTATGACAAATTGAAAAGCGGAAATCAGACAAGCATGTGCAATGAAATATCACACTCAAGTTTATTTGTTTCAGATTTTCTGGGCAGTATGTACAAAAAAAGCAGTATTTACAACAATGATTGCACAGGAAAAGGTCACAGAAGCAGCAGCTAAAAGGAAAGCATAACAATGTCTAAAAATTCATACCCTGTCATTAGCATGGATTTTGTGCCGCATCTTTTTTCCCACCAGACATATTTGACTTCTGTACAGGAACAGCAAATTACAGTCATGTATATGGGGCACTGCAAATAAATGGTAGAATCATGTCTCACCACAAGGGGGCAGAGAAGCCCTACGCAGAGCAAACAAAAGCTGACTAAAAAAAACATTTGAAACATTTTTGAAACAAGATTTGTTTTTTTTATTGATACACAACTGATCCCAGTACCTCTAAGGTTGTAGTTATAGCGTTAGCAATTCTTTGTAGTTTTGATGATGTCCAGTCTTTTAGTCCAGTATTGGCTGTATCCGAAACCTCAGCTGCCTAGTCAAAGACTACCCAGGCATAATGAATCTGCTTTCAGACAGGCTTCCAAGGCACTTCAATGTCATTTAATGATCTAAATGAAATTCAAGTGAGCCTTGAAGCCGATGACCATGGAAATATTTAGTAGCTACACACAGAGAATCAGGGTGTCAACATTATAGGGGTACAACAGCTTGTCACTGGGGCAGTACCCTTAAAAAGACATTGTTATACCTTTTTTACTCCTAGAAGGTGCCTATTAGTACCCTAGAGTACAAATACGTACCTTAAGGTACTGCTATGAACCTTTTTGTGGTAAAAAAGGTACAAATATGTCCTTTTAAGGGTACTGCACCAGTGACAAGCTGTTGTACCCCTAAAGGTACAATTTTGACACCCTTTTTCTGTGTGTATAGCGTTATTTAGTATATATAATGTATTTCTTGAGCAGCAAATCAGCATATTAGAATGATTTCTGAAGGATCATGTGACACTGAAGTCTGGATTAAAAATTCAGCTTTGATCAATTTGATCAAAATTCAGCTGAATGCATCTTATACAGAATATGGATGTGCCTTTTTTTGCCTTAGTATATTGCCTGCAACTAATTTTTCAGGTTTCAGACAGAGCCAATGTCTGGGTATGCCATCAGGACGGACCAATTATGAGAACGGTATAAAACAAACATGGATCAGTAAAGACAACTACACAACATCTTAATGGTGTGGGACGAGGAGCGGTATAAAGGCAGTTTAATGGAAGCCGGTAAGGCAAATCATTTATCATAAATAGATTACAAAAAAATTCTGCTAAGCTTTCCCCTTCATATATTTTGACACTTAAGAGTAAGGCAACTCCAAACCACTCTACCATATTTAAGCTCCATTCAATGCTTTTTGCCTTTAACGGAAAGAGCAAACATCACATTGACTGATTTTTGGCATTAATGATTGGTTTATAGATTAGCAACAGCACATTTGTTTAACTCAGTCTGTTTAAAAGAGGACTGGCACGTTGGCACACAGCTCAAACATTAAACCATCTGTATGTTCAAACGCAAAGCAAAGAATAGCCGGTTTGAATCAAGTCAACATAAAGAAAGGATCTCCACTAGGGATTTTTATACTGTACGGGAAAAAATGAGAGAAGAGTCACCACAAGGAATGCCGCACTAAAGACGAAACTCAAGACACCGCAGCATTGATCACAGATAAACAATCGACATGTCGAACTGGTGAATCAAAGCTGAGCATAAACTATGACATACAGTTAGTTTGGTTAGCTGGTCAAGAAACTGATCTGAATTAGTATTTTAACTCACTGTTGTTGTAACACTGACATGGCTGAATTTCTTATCTGTTTGAGGGTAAGGTAAGGCATCTGCAATGTATAATGTAATATATTCAGAGGGTGTCTGTCACACCACCAAACTGTCATGTTTTGATGCTAATCAAATGTGAATTTTTTTTTTTTGACTAACACTTATTAAAATGCCCCATTTCTCCATGCACAAGTGATAATGGCTGATAGATCAATTATTTAAGAGTAACAGCACTATCCAGTTTCTGTCAAATAGTGAGAGAAAATCTCACCAATAATTATGTGCTATATAAACATTATAAATATAGTAATTCAGGCTGATTAGAAATTTTTAATTATATATTGGATGTATAATTGTTCACGATTTTTTCCTTTATTTGTACATTTAGATTATCTTTGTCATGTAACGCTTATTTAAACTTGCAACTTTAAAAACAATGTTACATTTAGCATTGTTTCTTTACAAAAAAAGTATAGAATTTTAATATCTGCCATAACATGAAAATAATTAGCAGCTTATCTTATGTATTTTAATATCGGTCCCTACTCAAAGTACTATGCATTTTGACTGAACTTTTTGAGTGAAGTTACTCTTAAATAATGTCAAAAGATGTACTGCACAGCTGTTATGGGCAGCAATAAACATCAGATCAAGGGGTTTTACACCTGAAATCTGAACAAAAGAACATCAATATCACAATATGAGGAATGGCCCTGTTCCAAATAGTGCATTTGATGTGTGCTGTACTGGCAGATGTGCGATGACTGCATGTTTGTGAAGTCTTTGAGACTATAGCAAGTCCCATTTGTCATTTTAGGTTTCAGAAGGATGCTTTGTGCGCCCTGTTGCACAGCCCAACATTTGGGCAGGGCTGAAAAAGCTTTCATCGTGCAAGCAGGTGAAATGTCCTTTAGCAGACCAACTTCACAGAATTGAATTTTAGCACAGTGTTAGGACTTCAAACAACCTGCTAGTTTAGCCACTCATCTGCACAATGACATGTAATTAGAGACTACTACAGAGGAGGTTCTCATTCATTTACTGATGTGCTCACAAGGGGGTAAAGGACAAGCCTAAAGGAGGGCTAGGGCACAGTTTCTGGCTGCCTAACCAACTCCTTCCTGTTTCTAGTCAAGTCTGCGAGGGTAGTGAGTGTCCTGATGGAGGCATGGTCACATGATTGTGGTTCTGGGCCATGCACATGTTGTCACTCATGCAGCCGACTGGTGTCATCGTCCTCTTCTTCATCAAGTAACGGCAAAAACCAGAGCTCTCCTTGTCTCTTTAAGGTGTTTCTAATGGAAATGCTGTTCAAACAATATGGTGTGAGAAGGTAATCAGGCCACTGACACTGCTTTTCCACCGCTGGGCTGAACCGTTCTAAGAACAGTAAGAAACGGTTTCAGTTGTATTTCTTGGTTCTCGGCCCGGAATTCTACCGTGCTGGTAATGACGTCGCAGCTCAGGATTGGTTACTTGTCTGTTTCCTGGCTACCAATTTCTCTGTAGCTAGCTAAGCGTGCTATTTGAGCAACGTATACACAAATTAATAATAAGATTAAAAGAAATATCTGATCATTCTTGATAACGGTCCCTATTTACATCTCCTATGGTCTGTAAACTCTTGTGTTACCAAGGCAATAATTGACGCATTTGTATTACATTCCAAAGAGCTCTGTTATCAGCCCTGCAGTGGAAAATGAAACCATATCCGTACTGGGTGGATCAGCAAGGAATGGAATGGTTAAGCAAAGAGAATGGATTGGCCCGACGGTGAAAAAAGCAGCTAATATTTTTTTTAAGTAATCTCGTATGCTTATGCTCAGAAATATTATAAATGTACTGTTTATTGTAAGTGTACTGTGTACTATTAATTATTAATGCATTTTATGACCTTGTTCAGAGTAAACATACACATTAATGATGTGATTAGTAATTCATTAGTAATTCTTTATAATTTAGCATAGTTAGTTAATAGTTATTAATAAGGCTAATCTCAGTAATTATTGATAACCTAATAATGAACTATCTGTCTTAAATTTACTTTCCATATTTTCCAAAATGTTAATAGTAGTAGATGTAGATGAAAATGTAGTACTACTTATTTATCATGCATAGTTACCTATTAATGATGAACAATTAAAGTAAGTGTAAGTGTCCTAAAATTTCTTTCATTTAGCTTTACAAAAAAAACATAATTCATATGTAAATGACCCATATGCACCACTATTCCTATTATGCAATAGTCATAAACTTGCAAAACGTAAGTCTATAGGTTATACAAAAGACCAGAATGTGATCTTCAGTGAAACAAAATGATTCAGTCAAGATAGAGTATGTCTAACCTGTTGATGGATGTCCATGAGGCAGTCAATCAGGAGGGGCTAGCAGTTCTGCACAGATGCAAAGACAGTACCAGAGTTACAAAAGACAGAAATAAAGAGCGGCAAAGTCCACATACTTGCCAAATACTTGACTAAAGAAGCTGCCATTCTATATGTGCAAACCGCATGCATAAAATACACACTTTATTAAGTTCACACTGAAGCAGATACAACACTTAAATTCAGCATCTTTAGACAAGGCTGGCAAGACTCACCGATGTGGATTTGTGGTCATGCGGTCGCTCAAGTTTGATACGGATGTCTGTCCGGTTTTGCTCCAAGTTCTTTCCACCATCCAGTTGCTGAGATCTGCCAAGAGCTGGAAAAAATTATTCAATTTATTATATAGAAAGACACACAAACACTACACTAATACACAAATATACCACTGTTTTTGTAACTATGTTAAGGGTGCGAATGAAGCTCTTTTGTACAGCTTGTTTCTCTCACCAGGAGAGCTCCCCCTACTGGTTGTACTGGTAGTGCTCATGTTGTCCTCCAGCCATGTGCTGTATGTGAATGAGTCTCGTTTATGAGGAGTATCTGCTGACGACAGGCTCTCCTGAATGGAACAAATTCAACAAATTGCTCTAAACATACAAAACATATGAAGTTTGTCTGAGTGTTTCTAGAGATGTTTATTACTTGTAATACATTAACAATTAGTGTGCTGTTCTCACCATGCCAGTGTCATAGTCCTCTGTGGCCTCTGTTTCATTCTCCTCTACCACACTAGCAAAGCTGCTGGCATTAGAGGAGGAGCGGGACAGGTCATGAGCCTCAGGAATGGATGGAGCCCGGCCATAAATGCTTGAACTGCACACACACACATACAAACAAACACATACTTTTAAAGCATTCACTCGTAACAAGCGTGAAACTTCCATTGCTCTTGTTGTCAGATCATTTACATCTCCCAAAATGCACACCCTACCAAGCAGCAAATGTGAGTAAAAGCTGACTTTGGCAAGTAAATAAAACAAAGTTACTGGTAAATGCAGTAGGAACCGTAATAATAATAGGGCGTTTCTTCTACTGTGGGCCATTCTGTCCTTGTGGACACTCTCACTTGTTTAGTTTGTCTTCTAACAATGTCCAATAGTGGACAATTTTAACAGCCATTAACATTTCCCTCATCTCAAATTATAGAAATGATTGTAATGAAACTTTAAATATTTTTTGGGAAAAATAGCTTGTTTGTCCTCGTTTGTTTTATAGCTAGCATTTTGAGTACCCAAACACGCACAATTAAATAATATTTTTCACATGTTTTGCATCATTTGAAAAAATATTCAAGCAAGTTTGGACACAACACGTAATAAAAAAATTAAGTGCAAATATTATGCATTAAGTTCATAATTATTTTTTTTTTTACTAGAAAAGGTTTACTAGAATACACTTACATCAGAAACATTATTTTTTTGAATGCTGTACATTGCTGCAGCACCACTTTTTACCCTCTGCCTGAAATGCTCTGTTTTAGTGCCTGTCTCTTAAAAGCCTGCTTTTTTGAAAAAGCCCAGTCTGCACTGATTCATAAGCAGGCCAGTTCTGTTGTAATTAGTCAACCGCTTAGAGCATGTGTTGGAAACGTAATGCCCCTCACCAAAATTGGGTTTCTGCTCCCGAGACTTCATGAGCAGATGAGAAGAGTATTATAACCAAGTTTTTCAGTCTGGTACTCATGAGAGCCCCTGGAGATTCGGTTCGGTTCGGCTCGGTTTGGTGCTCACACTGCACAGTGTGACCCATTAAATGTAACTATAAAAAATAAAACAATTAATAATAGCATTATTGCACGTTATTTAGTTACAATAAGCTTAAAAAACAATAAGGTTTCAATAGTTAACAATAGTTAATGTATTAACTAACAAGAACTAACCATGAGCAATACATTTGTTACTGCATTTGTTAATCTTTGTTAACGTTAGTTAATAAAAATACAGCAGTTCATGGTTTGTTCATGTTAGTTCACAGTGCATTAACTAATGTTAACAAGATTTTAAAAAAGTATTAGTAAATGTTGAAATTAACATTAAAAAATATAAATAAATGCTTTATAAGTACAGTTCATTATTAGTTCATGTTAACTATTGTAGTTAACTAATGAACCTTATTGTGAAGTGTTACCGTTTTTTTTTTTTTAATAAAATAATAAAGTGTGATAATACTATTATAAAAATAAAAAAAGTATTAGATAAAAATACAATGCTAATATTTACTTTATTATTTTATATGAATTTTCAACATTTTCAAACCTAAAATCAGCAAGCTTATATTTTTTTTATTTGACCACTTGTGCACCCTTGATTATATCTATGGTAACTATGGCATCAATATTGGAAGTCCTCGCAGCAGCAGCAAAAAACCCCCCAAAGAACAAAAAAGCATCTCCTCAACCTTGAAATCAGTTACTCAACTGTTCTTTGAAGGCGGGCCAAAGCAACCAGTAGGCGGCCCATATGCAAATGTGTAACATGGTGATGTAGACAAGTCACTGAAATAATGGCAGGACTACAAATGAGGCGTTTCAGGTACTTAAGTATTTTCTGTTTGGAGAGATTAACTCCCGTGGACTGCATTGCAACTTTGCAGATTGTTTACAAGCACAAACAAAACAAATGTGAGCAAATCATATCACTCAGGTTAATGATTTTCACTTGACCTGTTCTTAGTGATGAGGACCTCAGGAGAGCTCTGATTGGAGGAGTTTTCAGACTTGGGGTCCTGGGAGGCGTGGCCACTGTCAGGAGTCTTCTGTGTGCTGGGGGAGCACTCCCTACTGCTGCACACACACACACACACACACACACCATTAGAGGGCAGCGTTAGCATTATGTTTACAAGTCATGAGGTGACGAGTCCAAGCTCAACTGCAGTCTACTAAAAATTAGGTTTGGTTAGATACAACAGTACATGCTGATTCACATCACTACACTGAAACACATGACTTCAGAGCAACCTCATTAAAGCACATTTGACAAAGGCCAGCTCATGCAAAATCAGTGAAACAGACATTTGATTGGCTAAAAAAAGTTAGCAGACCACCAATCAGTTAGCATGTTGATTTTGCATGTGCGACCAGTTTAATAATGTGCTAAAGGCCATAATTCATAGCATTTCAGATGCATTTCTATGGCCAGGTAAGGTTAGCAGCTAGTCTATGGTTAAAGAGGTGGCATTCTATGGTGGCATTTATACTTGGAGGGATCCACGATGAGCCTCCCATTCTTGAGAGTGACGCTGGGTAGAGAGAGACAGAGCACTGTCCTGTCCTCTGACAACAGAGCGGCAATTCTTCACCAAACACATAAACACACATAAAAGGAAGGAGTTCAGTGTAATATTACTCTTCATGTTCTGCCTATATTTTATTAAATGTCATTTTCTCAAAAAAAGATAAATATAAAATATTGCATGTACATGTGTATGATCAATAAATGTAGGATTGTTGGAACATAATGATTCTGTCAGTACTGACGATTTCATCAACCAGCCCAATAACTCTCTTAAACTGGCCCAAGCCATCAAGTGATACTTTTTGTTGAGTCCTGCTCTCTCTCAGACACACAGAGAAACACAAACTCTACCATTCAAAAGTTTGGGGTAGGTAATATTGTTTAAAATATAATTGAAAGTCTCTTATGCTCACAAAGGCTTCATTTATGTGATCAAAAATACAAAAAAAAACAGTAATATTGTAAAATATTTTGAGAATTTAAAATAACTTTTAGTGCATTAAAATTGATTAATCGCATTTAAAATAAAAGTTTGTGTTTACATAATATATGTGTGTGTACTGTGTATAATTATGTGTATATAAATACACACTCATTCATGCATATTTGCATGTATATACTGTATATATATTTATATAATTTATATTATGTATTTAAATATATATAAAAAAATCTTAAATATATACATGCATGTGTGTGTATTTATATATACATAATTATACACAGTACACACATATATTATGTAAACACAATAACTTTTATTTTGGATGTGATTAATCGCGATTAATCAATTTGACAGCACTAAAATATATAAATTGTAATGAAATGTAATTTATTCCTCTGATGACAAAGCTGAATTTTCAGCAGCCATTACTGCAGTCTTCAGTCATGTGATCCTTCAGAAATCATTCTAATATACTGATTTGATGATCAGGAAACATTTCTTATCATTATCAATGTTGAAACAGTTGTGCTGCTTAATATTTCTGTGTAAACCGCAATACTTTTTCCCCAGGATTCTTTGATTAATTGAAAATGAACAATTTAATGCATCCTTGCTGAATAAAAGTATTAACTTCTTTGAAAACCAAACTTTTAAATGGTAGTTTATGAATTTCACAGAAGACCTTTCTTCTGCAAGCAGGTGTATGCACAAGGGTCACTAGGTCTTGAAACCAGTACTGTCGGAATCCGTGACTCTGAAACTGTAATGCGCCACAATTGCAGCTCCACAAGTTCAGAGGATTCCTCATCCTCTTACCTTTTCTCCTGGACCTCCTGGATGTTCTCAATGCCGATAGCACTGCTACGTCGAGAGTTGAAGGGTCCTGACTTTTTCCTAGTTGGGCTTTTACCAGGAATGATCAAAGACTGTGGGAGGGAACAAGAAGTTCAGTGAGCTGAGGATTCAAACATATAGATAACACCTTCACACTCTGATGGCCACCATGTGGTCTCAAAGGAAACTTTTAAGATAAAACAACCTGTATAGGTCAGGTCTATTTTATACCACTTTCAATTGTGGTCTATAATTTCTTTTATCTGTGGCGTGCTCCAGTCTTTGTGAGAACAAAAGACACTGTTTCGTAGCTTGACTGGCAGGGTGGATGTGAAGTGTGTGCTTGAGGGTTTGGATGAAAGATGGGAGCAGGATCTCCTGAGCTTCACTGGACGGCTGTGCTCTCGCTAGGGACACTTTGTTCTCTTCAAGCCTGAGCGCTGGGATTTTTCAGCTACTGCTTTATGACTTCAAATGAAAGGCCTTCAAAAAAGGCTTTTATCTAAAATGGCTTCAAAGGCTATGGAAAGAGTCTGTTGCTTTTTTCTTTTGTGTTTCTTCACTATTAGCTCACAGAGAGTACAATTATCAGACGAGGGAATAGAAATACACCAAATAGTACATACTACATGACAAGAAGTGACATTGGACATTAAAAACGTAGCTGAGCAATGCATTACACACCGGAAGTGATGCTGAAAGCGGAGTTGTGATGACATCTCTGACTTGCACCATGAACATAAACACTAAAACAATGATGCTGAATGTAGATGAATCTATATGTACATGGGTCATTATAAACAGTGCTAGTGGTTATAAAAATGTGCAAAATGACTCTGACTGAACAATGCTTACAGTAGGATATGGTGTGTTTAGAAAGACTGGATAGTGAGGCATGAATATCTGCATGGAGCAACTGTTAAAATGATGGACGCACAATATATCGGTTACACATCAGTTAGTAATTGTGCATGCTAATTTTCTCTTCTTTTACAATTAGCTGAACTTTGATGAAGTTCATCTTTAAAAAATAATAATGTATTAATTAATAATAATTAATTTAGCAACGTATATGCAAATGTGATAATTCATTTTCATAATTTTGTGATGCTTAAATTTACTTGTAGCTTTTATTTAATTAAATTATTTTACTATTTTTATTTATTTAGACAAAATAGTAAATCATTTTAATATCGACATTTATCGGTTATCTTCCATAAAAAGTATTATATAGAAAATTATTAACAGCTTATCGGTATCTGGCATAATTTATTATTGCAACAAATTAAATATGAAATAAAATGGAATAAATAACTTAAATTAAATAATAAATTAAAAGGAAAAAGATGTCATTATAATTTAGTCTAGGTAAATGCCATATTAAATTAGAAACAAATAAAAACACACACTGGTGTCAATCGTTGTTGACAAAATATTTTTAAAAATGATTTCCAAACAATTTCCAGTGGACAAACAAAAAAAAAAAAATATCACTTATAACAGTTAGTACTAAAACATTAAAACAGTGCAAGCAAAAAAATCTGAATGCATATCTATCCCCCAAACCCTTGTCTTTGAGTAAATATGGCATCAGGCCTATGACCTATGAAGTGCCATAAGCCTATTTTTATATTGTTAGGACAAGTGCTTTGAGAACAGATCTAGATGACTGTATCGGCAGCTGTATGGTGTAAAAGTTATGTTAGGTCATGCGGTGAGAACGAATGTTGCAGATAAGAAATGAGTGAGAGTTATACATAAACCTCTTCTATGGTTCCTATTCCTATGGCACTGCCACGCCGTCCATATTTACTGGGACTTTTGCCTGGGACAAGCAATGACTGCACAGAGCCCACAAAGAAAGAGAGAGAGAGAGAGAGAGAGAGAGAGAGAGAGAGAGAGAGAGAGAGAGAGAGAGAGAGAGAGAGAGAGAACGAGAGAAATTATGAGTCCATGCAGCAAGTTATGTGTTATACAAACAAAATAGGCTACAAACATCTGTTAGAGAGACCATGAACAGGGAGTAAAAAGCAGAGTAGCCACATGAGGATAAAAGGGCTGGAGGAACCTCAGCAGGTACGGGGACCTGTGAAGTACAAGAAAGCAAAAGTAGTAGCACACAGCACACCATTGGAGACAACGGGACAGTTGACATTTCAACACAGTTTAACAGTTAGTCAGGTTAACATTATTAGAACAGGTTAGTCAGACGAGGAAATTCATATATAGCCTATCATGCTGTTAAATAAACGCAATGTTATTTGTAACTGAGCTTTCTTTAATGGGACCTGTTGATCTGCTAAAACTTGCAATAATTCACAAACTTTTTTTATCCTTCAGGTTGTATCATAGATCAGTGGTTCTCAACTGGTGGTCAATCATGATCTGAAAATGGATTGCTAGAAGGGGAAAACAATGCAAAAATATAAATAAAAACAATAAAATTATATATATATATATATATATATATATATATATATATATATATATATATATAAAATCAACAGAATTTACAAACTGTTAATTAAGCATATTGTTATGAATGCACGTTGCAGTTTCATTGTGGTTTTAAGGACGCAAATAATACAAACAAATGTAAAAAACTACAATTATATAAAAATTGAAATAAAAATACAAATAAAATTATCAATATAAAAATAAAGAGAATTTACAATACTGTCAATTTTACTATCCATAATGGTTATTAATATGTTATTAATTTTGCATATTGGTGGATTTATGCAATTTTCAGTATCAGTGTGATTTTAAGAGTGCTTTTATTTACTTGATTATGATAGATAATTTTTCTATGTGTGTTGGGATTTCACTTGATGTTTAATATACTTGGTCCTGAAGCAAAACCAGTTGAGAACCACTGTCACAAGGACCCTAGTGGGGCCCCCTCATTGATGGCCCTGGGTTGTTATGACATAATCACCATTGGGGGATGAGTCACTATACGCATTTCTAATTTTCACCTCTAAGCTTTGGGATTGAAGTCCCAATAGTCAAAATATTGTTTTTGTGCTAACATTTTGGTCTATATTCTCCATTGAGTAACCTGCTGTGAAGGTCAGAAAGTCCATTTGACTGACATGGCATATGATAGTGCTATAAATAACAGAAACATTAACTGTGACAAAGGCATGGCTCAGTAACTCTGAAGTCTGTTCCAGCATGAGTCCCTCTGGGAAAGTGGGATTTCACTGGGCTCATTTGAGTTTTGCTCACGAGGGAAACTGGCATGACTTAGCACGGCTCTCAGTGTGTGATAGTCCCCAGGGCAAGGAGCAGCACCACAAGAGCCGATGTGCTTGATGGAGCAAGAGCTGGCTGGCCGGAGGACGTTGTCTCTGCACTTACGAACACCATACTTACCGACAGCACACCTGCATATTAAAATATTAGCACAGTAGAATCCATTCAACACACACACACACACACACACACACACACACACACATATATATATATATATATATATACTGTATATATATATATATATATACACACACACACACATATACATATATATATATATATAATATATAATATATATAAAATTCTCTCTGCAGGTCCCTATGTGGTGCTGATGTGCGGCTGATCCTGTGGAGGATGTGGTAAGGTCAAAACATTCACAATCATATTTATACTAACATTTCCGGCAGGCCGCCTTATCCTACTTCTAGATCAGATAATATTCGTTCCTGAGAGACACTGGAAGGAAAATAAAAAATAAAAAAAACATCTCACATGACCCCTTGTAGACTATCTGACAGTATTTCATTCCCTCATGAGCAACATGCAATAAATTCAAGACCGCTTAAGTCATGCACCTCTCAGAGGACCTCATCTTCACCATAACACACACGCACCTCCGGTGATGACAGAGAGGTTAAATGAGTAACAGTCTTCTCATGTAACATGCTTTTGGGTCAATGACATATTTATACAACATTTATACTAGTTTAAAACATATGTGCCAAGTTCTCAGAAATTTATTCATGATAGATTTGAAAAACTTTTATATAGTTTTTAAAAAAGTAACAATTTAATGACTTGAAAATATGTCATATGATCCACTCATTATTATTATTATAAAAAAGGTTTTTAAATGTATATATTTTTTATGTTTTGGTAAAAATATATTTTTGTATTAGTGTTTATCATTTATATAAAAGGCTAAATAGTATCATAGATCAGTGGTTAATTATAAATAGCAAAATTTCTTTTAAAGTAGTCATGAATTGAGAAATAATATTTTCATTTAATGATCTTTTGATATTATAGGCCCCATCATACACACGGCACAATGCAACGGCAGGTGCAAAGCAAGTGTTTAATGCACGTTTCAGCCCGACACAGTTATCATTTTCACGTCCAGCGCCACGTTGTTTAAATAGCAAATGCACTCGCTCATCTGTTCACCCATGGGCATGCTGGTCCAGGCGCATTGTTGGCATGTTGCTATTTTGAGGCAACTGAAAACAACTGCGCCTTTGACCAACAGAAACCTGGTCTAAAGTCAATAGCGCAATATTTTTTGTGTTATTTAAAGGGCGCATTAGTAATGTGCGCCTATAGGTGGGTGCACAACGCGCGTACACTCTGCTTATTACACACACAAGCAGCACACAAACATGCCAAAAATAAACGGATTCCTCTCTGGAGAAGCGTTCAGTCTTTTCACTCGCAAATTCCGCCATGTAAATAGCGAATCCGCCATGGTGCAAGCACAACTGGCTTTTAAAGGGAATGGGAGATGAGACTCTAATTGGTTTATTGCACGTTACGGCCAAAACACACCCATGACTCATTAAGAGACTACAACCCTTTTGGACAATGCGCCTGGCGAGCCGACCGTTTTTTCCGTCGTTAAACTACCAAAAGTGGACGTGTGCCATGCACTTCAGACCATGTGCTCAGATCGTTAAAATAGGGCCCTTTGTCACTACCTCATCATGAACTACATTTCCCATTGGCTGGACTCATTATGGTCTGATTAATTCCACCTGAGTGTGATTAACTGGTTTGTGTTTGCCTTTATAATCTCTGTGTTTTCATTCACTCATTAGCTGTGTCCCAATGTGAAGGCTGCGCGCTTCAAAGGGACAGCCGAACCGCGGGACATGGTCGCCAGGTCTGCACAACAAAACCCCTCCAATTGCTAATCAAAAGTAGCAGAATCACGGCCAAAACGGGCCAAAACACGGGGGGCGGGCGATAGAAATATTGCTAAAGACAACTTAAACCTGTGGACTATAGGCTACAAACAACCCACAGCAACAGTGTAAAAGTAACCCAATTCCAGACTTGGCAACACTGAACCGAGTGTTGTTAAATGGCCTATAGCAGGTGTGTGACAACTGACAGCGGACGTTTATGAGGGGATTTTAAAAAGAGAAATGGAGGCAGAAAAGTGTTTTTTTTTTTACATGCTTCAAAGCCTGCGACGATGGGAGACCGGACCAAAACCAGGTAAATATGTATGGTTAAATATTTAAGCATTAGCAACTATTAGTTAACAGTTTATTGCAGCGGTGCAATGATATTACGCAGAGCCTGAAAACAGGCTAACTTCCGTCAACATAACCAACGTGACAACCTGCTTGCACAGAGAGCGTGCTGGGGACTATTTTCAGGCGCTGCGTAATATCATTGCGCCGCTGCACCCTTGGTATGGCAGCAAAGTTCCTGGATTATTACGCAGGAATGAGAGTGTAGTCCCTAGCCATATCGGTCTAGAACTTTTCATTTTCCGTCGGTCTTAGTACACGATGTAACTATACACATCACAACTTGTAAATAGGAAAATGTTGGTGTTATTTTGTCACTTATTGAGCAGTAGGCTAGCTGGAGCCGTTTACCTCCAATCTTTGTGCTAAGCTAGGCTAGCGGGGGGTGCGTCAGACAGAGTTATGGCACACACGGAGATGAGAATGGTATGTATAAACTTATTGAACACTGGGGGATACGGTGAATAAGCTAAAGTCCCAAAAAGTCTTAAAGTTCCTTTAAGAAGGTTTCATGAATGAGGCCCATTGTGAAGTCTTGTTTGTGTTACACTGTATGACATCATCAGTATGACATCATAGTTCGACGAAAGCGAACCTCTGCAGAAGAAGATCACCGCCTACTTTATACCACCCTGACATCATTGCCTCTTTAGCCCCACCCACCAATTCACACGTCTTGTAGTAGTAAATACGAGAGAGACAAACACAGGATTACTTATTTTTAACAAAGTTCCAGAACACATCAGTAAGACACTGTTCATTTGTTTGCTTCATTTGACTGCCGATGAGTTTTGTTAAAAAAGACAGAGTTTGGTGCTTATTAAATTAATTAATTAAATTAAATTAAAGATGACGCAGTACCGACTGTATGGGATCTGACAGTAATATTGCAAAACACAAGTGTGAGTAACAATGTTTTTACCATTTGTCACTTGTCTGTGTTACAGATTGTTGATATTTACTCACTTTACTTAAACTTCACTGAAAATGATGAACGGTGAATGTAAGCGGCAAACAATGGTATATTCATTCATAATTCAAACACGAAACACCGTAAAAGTTATCCTGTCAACTACAACTGTAGTAACTCCAAGTACTTAAAGTAAACTTTATTTGCCACAACCAAGACTTATAAAGCATATCTAATACGCATAAATGTTTCACAGTGGCAAATGTTTCAACTGTAGAGATAAACACCTTTCTGTATAGCGTCTTCGTTTTAACACTAATATAATGTAATAAAATCCAATACTACCTCACAAATACATAAGGAATACATATAAATAAAGATGATTAATTACCAAGCTGTTGCAGACTGGAGTATCCTTGGTATTTGAGGTGTAGGTTTGTCTTCTAATTCGGGATCAGACTCTGGCTCAAACATGTATGGCGAACACAGGAAGTTTTCAAAACAATTAAAAAGTGCAAAACTATTACTCAATCGTAATAGTGGGCGTTTACTTTCAAGTCACAGACAGTGTGTTAAGAGAGGGTTGAAAACAGGATAGAAAATAGCCTATTACTTCTAAATTAGGATTTTTTTTGATGAAAAAATTGAGTGGACCTCAAAGAACATTATAGTTTTTTTATGCATTTTATCCTTTAAGTTTACTTTTCAAGAATTTTATTAAGGCCTTTTCTCCATTATGAAGAAATTATCAGGACGATTATATCACCCTTATATTTTTAAATAAAGCTATATATCAATACAGGGATGAAAAAATATGCTTATCATAAAAGTGGTGTATTGAAGTCACTGTATGGCTTTTTAAATGTACTTTTGAATAAATTAATGTCATTGACCCTTTTACTCAGGAAATATTGACTGTTGCTAGAGCAGCGAACATTAGCAAGGCCAGTGAATTCAAGAGATCCTTTCAAGAAACATTCCTGAGGTAAACTCAACTGTAATTAGTGAAAAAGTCCAGTGAAATACGGATTGAGAATATCAGTGGTTGCAGAGATGACAGACAAAAAGCATGATGGGAATGAGGGGAAAAAATGTTAAGGGACTTGTGCATGAGGGGAGTTAATAAGTTGAGGTTCGTTGATTAATCATTAAATATTTCTCCTTCGTTGTGTTGTTTGTCCTTAGTTTGGCAACTCTGAACATGTGCTTAAGTTTCAGTGTAGTAAGGAAATAGTAAAGTATGTGTAACCAGGACTGGGTTTTTACCTCATAGTGGAGGGTAGTGAGGGGACTAGCATAGTTTGGCCCGTTGGGAAGCCGTTAGGGGGGTTACTTACTATCCCAGGGGTTTTGGGGGTCTCTGGTGAGTGGTGGTTGATGTTGTTGTGGGTGAAACTGCCGCTGTGACTATTGGAGACTGTGTACTTCCTGATATTGAGGCCCATGGTGTCCAGAGACTGGCTCCTGCTGCGGATCACCCGCTACAGCACAGGGAGAGATGAGGAGGAGACACAGTGAGCAGCGGCAGGTCAGGGTGGGCCAATGGAGTGGGTCTGAAGCCAATGAATCAAGTTGCTAAAACGACTCAAGCAACACCTGAGTGAACCACAGGTGAGGAGAGAGTGCAGTTTTGTCCTTAAAGAAAAAGCATGTCCAGAGGGAGGACGGTCGATATGAAGCCTGGGCACAGGAAGTCATTGAGAGCATAGCTAAGAGCTGCTGAATCTAGCAACCATTAGAGGGCAGAACTGCCTGAGAGTGTTAATGGATATTGATTAAACATCATCCGCTAAAGTGCTGCCCGATTTCAAGGGAAAACTCCCAGAATGCCACAACCACAGAAGAGGAAAACATCCTTTATGCTAATGAGTTTGGCTACAGAGAGCTGCTGAAGAAAACTGTGTGAATAAGTGGTTGTGGAAGCAAATAAAATAGGTTAAAAGAGAGATAATGAAAATGATTTATGAGAAGTCTGATTGATTTTTATGTCTGGATAACCACAATCAATGCGTGAACACCACTGGACACATTCAATTATAAACCCGGCTGCCGAGCACATGCGAACAGTCTGTCTACTTGAATAATAACTAAATACCAGGGTTATTATAGTTAACTAAATCCATTAAAAAAAAAACATTTTTGTTACTTGAAATAAAATAAATGTTAACTGAAATGTAATAAAATATAAGAAAAAACTTTTTTATTTCAGCTAGTTGCCAAAGCAACATTTCTCTTTTTCATTTAGTTTAACTTGATGTACTAAAACTAAAACTGAAATAAAACATAGTACAAAACTACACAGACATATTAAAAAAAATAAAAAAAATAAAATAATAATAATAATAATATATATATATATATATATATATATAATAAATAATAAAAAAACACATGACAAAATTTCTAAAACTTTAATCAAAATTAAAACAGAAAATACAAAAATAAAATCGTATTGAAAATATATATAAAAAAACTAATAGTATCTCAACGACACTAAAATAACACTGCTATATACTCATCAGGCATAATTCTGCATATTACAGGGAAAGATTTGTGTACGATATGTTGCGTATGATTAATCATGTACTACTGATTAATTTGCAAAATAGTGTAGCGCACAAGATAATTCTCATGAGTGTATCTATGCTCGACAATGTGCTAATAGGACTAATTAGTGTAAATTATGGTAATGAGTGATTTAATTTAGGTAGCATTGGTTTCATCACTTGGCAGCTGGAGCCATAAAGACGGCACCATCTAGATCCCAAGAGAGAAAGAAAATGCTACCGTTCGTTTAGAACAACAGCAGCAAGAACAAAAAAGACACTCTGAACGAACGACTCATCTCACGTCATTAAAAGATTCATGAGTGCTAACATGACTAAAACAACCAGAATGCACCACGTCCACCATTCACACACAAGCCACAGTAATGTTTCACAAACATCCCCATCCTCCTCTATTCTGGATGTAAATGCCCTCACAGAGACCTCCAGAGACCGGTGTCCTCGTGGATTACCTTGAAAGACTCAAAGAAGCCCCCTCCCCCTCCTCCTCCATTCTCCAGTTTGTCCTCCTCTCCTCCCAAGCCCATCATGGTCTGACTGTTGATGTGCAGCTCCTCGTACAGCGTCTCCAGCAGGGCAGACCGAGTGCGCTCCTGGTGACAAAAAAGGGTTATTGTATTTGAATATAAATAGTAAATGAATGTTAGATGAGGCAGTATTCAGTTGTTAGCCGCATATATCTTAAATGACATTCAAGGTATACATTTTATCAATACATCTCATTTCCCTGGGAATTGAACCCATAAGCTTGGTGTAACCATTTGCTCTATGAGTGAACGTGATTTCACTATGTGAAATGTTCCTGGATCAACATCCTTGTTGATCTTGGAACAATGTACACGGCATCAGTTGTCTGTGTGTAACAACGCCTATTGTATTGTCCCTGTTAACCCTTAAATGCATAAATGTTTCACCAATCATTATTACATATTCAGATCTTTAGCTACCTGGATCTATATCTAACACGGATGGATCTCTACCTGTCGCGATAATATAAAACTCCCTTGATATTAGTTACAATTACTGAAGAATATAAAATAAAGCATATTTTGTTACCTTTTGGAGCTTGGAATAGTTCAGTTTGAGCAGATGTTTTATACCATCATCACTGTCCTCGTCAGAGCTCATTTCCCAGTACATTCAGCCTCTGACTCATATTCACAATCTCAAACATATTCTCAAAACTATCATTTTCAAAATCTTCAAAATCAATATTTTGCTGACAGCTTCTTTACCAGATCCACCATCAAGTGACAGCGACACTAATATTTGTTTGATATATGTGATATATATGACGTCCCAGGTCACTAAAGACCCGAGGTATGCGTTTAAGGGTTAAATAAACAAACAAACATTCCAATCAACCAATCAGATTTGAGGGATAGGTTTACAGTTAATGTCAAGTTTAGGCTTACAAAAAGGGTTAGTGGCTTCTACACCATTCTTATTCATCTATGATTTCCCTCTGATTTTAGGGATAAGTCATGGGTATGGTTAGGTTTAGGTTTAAGGATTGGGATAGGGTTAGAACTATGTTTTTGGACAGGATTTTTGATCCAGGATCAACAAAAGATTTTGACCCAGGAACATGTCTTACTTGGCAAACATCTTTCTGACATCTTACAGTCACTCACCTCTAATTTGGCAAATTTTTCAGCTTTGTAACAAGCGTATTCAGCATTGATCAGCTTGGTAAGCAAGAATTCATGAAAGTCTGGACCCTGCGAGAGGCAGAAAGGTGTAGAACGAGAACAAATGAGAGGAAGACAATTAGATGGAAATTAGTGGGGGGTATTGTTTTCATTACATACTGTACAATACTGTTCAAAAGTTTGGGGTCAGTTTCTTTATTTTATTATTATATTCGGCAAGGATGCATTAAATTGTTCAAAGGTGACAAAGACAATATATATTTCTGTCATGACAACTCTCTGAGTGTTTGGCATGGTAATGGGTACGACAATGTTGACATATTTGGTATTGGAGGGGTAGATCTGCTACACTGCTGCTGTTATTGCTTCTGCTACTTCAGAGCAAGTACGGTATTTGCTACTGCTGTACAATATAGCGTATATGAATTACCTGTAGCAGATCTATACAGGTGGAGCTGGGGAAGGTGGAGTTTTTTTTAAACTGCGCTGCACTGCTAAGGCAAATGTTTATCAAGTATTTGAAGGTTGAGCATGTAAGATCATTGGCTACTGATACAACAGGAACCAATCAGCTGTGCCCTATAGAGAATGATGTGATTGCAAGCAGGTTGAGTTAAGGACTATCAGACCTATCAGCCTGCGCCATCTAGAGTTTCATAACTTTGCATTTCAAATAAATCAAAGAATCCTTTTGTTTCCACAAAAATATTAAGCAGCACATCTGTTTTCAACATTGATGATAATAATAATAAATGTTTCTTGAGCAGCAAATCAGTATATCAGAATGATTTCTGAAGGATCATGTGCCACTGAAGACTAGAGTAATAATGCTGAAGATTGAGCTATGCCAACACAGGAATAAATTACATTATTACATTAAAAATATATTAAATAAAAAAACAGTAACTTTAAATTATATTTCACAATATTATTGTTTTACAGTATTTTGACCAAATAAATGCAGCCTTGGTGAGCATAAGAGATTTCTTTCAAAAATCTTACAAACCCCATACTTTTGAAAGGTAGTGTATTTAGCAGATACTTTTCCCTTCCAAATGCCACTTAAAGAGCATTTTAAGTACTGTATATATATTTAATCAGTGCATTCCTTAAGAACTGAACCCATGACTTGATGTTGCTAGTGCAATGCAGATTCATCAACTCACTTTCTTAAAAATGGCTGGGTTGGGGAGGGGTGGTCCGAAGAAGGGGACATCATCTCGCGCTGTTACCGAAACCTGGAGAATGACAAATACGTATGTGTATCACTTACTGACTCACAGAGAAGTGTTACAGAAGTGCTAGATTGCAGTAAAAATGTGATGATGTACAGTACCTTGTAGAGGACGTTGTCAGAACAGGCATTTTCCACTTGCACCACTACATAGGCATGCAGGAAGTTGGAGGCAATCATGTCTGGCACAAATGGAGTGCTCTCCTCTTGAAACACGATGGCCACGATGTCATTTCCTATATGCCTCTTCCTCTGTAGCTGTAATAACAGAACACAAGAGAGTTTATTTTCATAATCATTCATTTAAAAACTCCTCATGTAACTGCACTTTCAACATGTACGCAAACTCAAATACTAAACAGCTGTTAGAGTGAGATTTCATTTGGAAAATTTAGAATGGATTAGCAGCTTTCAAGTCAAAGAATAATGAAAAAACGGGTCCTGGATGCTGAATGGTTAATACAGTGTTGCAGTCTGCTAAAATACACTATATAATTATGTATGATGCAAAACAACTATTCACCATAGGTTTATAAAGGCTAACGATTAAACTTTAATGAACCTACACTACAGTTAAAAAGTAATATTATGAAATATTACTACATTATTACATTCTCTTTTAAGATATTTTAAAATGCAATTTATTCCTGTGATGACAAAGCTGAATTTTCAGCAGTCATTACTCCAGTCCTCAGTGTCACATGATCCTTCAGAAACCAATATGCTAATTTTACGTTCAAGAAACATATTATAATCAATGTTGAAAACAGTGAAAACCGTGATACATTTTTTAAGGATTCTTTGATCAATAGAAAGTTCAAAAGGACAGAATTAATTTGAAATAGAATATGTCTTTACTGTAACATGTGTATTTGCTAAAAAAAAATATTAATCTTTGAAAAAAGTCATGCTGACCCACTTTTGAACAGTAGTGTATACTTTTAAAGAATAATAGCACATACTAAATTTGCTTAAAAAAATACAGTTTTAATGAAAAATTGGGTTTTTAATACTTTTTATAAAATCAATAAGGCACTCAAATATGTGCTACATTGTTCATAGCCTCTGCATATTTTATACATGAATATATTGACAATGTCACTCAACATTTCATACTTTAACGCTTAGGAATGAAATAAGCTAGTCCAAACATATTTTATGTGGTATATGAAACCACAGTTGCGATGAGTTCTGGCTTACTTCTGATGATAAATTCGATTCATTTTGAAGGTTAAATTTATGCGTCAATGATGCCATGTGTTGAAGTTGTTTTTCACAACATGTCACAACAGATGGCTGGCAAGGACAAACACAGAGGTTATTGCCGCTCATTTAAACATGGACATCAGTTCACCAACTTGATCTACTGTCAGCCTCCAATCACTGCAGAGTGTGCACACATGACAGCGAGAGAGAGAGAGGAGCTTGGTTCATGTGTTCTAAATGTAGAAGATTCCCTGAGGAGTGAGCTCTAAAAACACTCTTCCTCTGAGGGCACAGCACTGCCAGTGAAGGTGCAGAATAAAGGTCACTTTGTGAGTCAACAATCATCTGCCAGTATATCAGCAGTGTGTGGCTGCAGGAAACAGCATCTGTCCCAGTGCTAAGGAATCTGATTTCAATCCTCCTGTCAATCTAGATGGCTTTTGTTTTGTTTTTTACATTAGAATTGTATCTACAGAGAAGGATCATCAGGGACAACTGATTATATTATGTCATACTAATGATTAAAGGTTCTAATAACAAGGAAAGCACATGTGATATGAGTGAACCCACAGCATGATGCGATCGTGAGTACCTGCTGTGTATCACCCTCTGTGTAAGGCAGCTTAGTTGACACATGGAACATGATCTCCTTGTTGTGGAAATTGTGGTATACAGACTCGGAGCCTGTCTGTCCATGTGTCACGTCCAACCCTCCACGAAACCTAGTTGAAGAAAACATATACAGAGGGTTTGCAGACAGACATGAATTTTATCATTAGCATTAAACTTCACATAGACAGTCAATCCAAAATGTAGGATCCTTTATAATAGGGATATATTCATAAAGGTTACAAAAAGAACACTCATGGATGAACTCACTAAATGGTATTTTATGGCAATATATGGAGGACTAGGAGAGCCACATAAAAATAAAATGAAGGTATAAATTATTTATTTATTCATAAAAAAAAGCAATAAGCAATAGACATTTAACATTTAACGTTTTTTTTCTTCTAATATTTATATTTTATTTTATTTGAGCTTTATTTCAATTATTGCTAACACTTTAATGGTCCGTCATTAATAGGTAACTATGCAGGAAGTAATGCAGGACTAATGAATAGTACTACATTAACACTTCAGCTACTACTATTAACATATATATAAACAAGCTTAACTAATCAGTAAGTAATATTGAATTTAGGACTAAGATAGTTCCTTATTAGGTAATCAATAATTACTGAAGGAGATTGGCATCACTAAGAACTAATAGGTAACTATGATAAATTATGAAGAATTACTAATTAATCACTTTATTAACGTGTCTGAGATGTGAGAAATTGTCTTTTTTTGCTCTCAACGTGGTCATAAAATGCATCACTAATTACTCAAGTGTTACCTAGTCACTATGCAGGAACTACTAGTGACCTGGATCATTATTTTAAAGTGAAAATGAATAAAGTCATAAAATGCATCACTAATTACTCAAGTACCTAGTCACCCTTCAAGGACTACTAGTGATCTGGACCATTATTTTAAAGTGAAAAACATCTTAAAATAATGATCCAGGTCACTAGTAGTTCCTGCATAGTGGCTAGGTAACACTTGAGTAATTAGTGATGCATTTTATGACTTGAAAAGATGATTGATTACGCCTCAGACACACAATAATGTTCTTTATAATTTGTCAGTTAATTAATAGTTATTAATGAGGCTAATCTCATTCAGTAATTATTGATTACTTAACAAGGAACTATCTCCTAAATTCAATATTACTTACTGATTAGTTAAGCTTGTTTCTATATTAGATAATAGTAGTAGCTGAAGTGTTAATGTAGTACTATTCATTAGTCCTGTATTACTTCCTGCATAGTTACCTATTAATGACAGACCATTATCCTAAAGTGTTACCCAATTATTTGGAGCAATCCAGTTTAATAAGGCATTACATGTGCAGAAATAGCACCATAAGAATTCATGCATGCAGTTAAACATGTCATCTAGTGTGTCTACATCTCGCTTGTGCCGTACTGAGAGAGAGTAAGAGTGTTCTGTTTATAAGTGTTACCCTTTGAAGTCATGGAGCTCGATTTTCTGTCCCAGAAACTCTAAAAACTCCACCAAAGCAGGACTCTCCTCGTTATTCCCAAACAACTCCTCCTCTGAAGTCTATGGAGATAAAAACACATAAAATGCTGATAAGTTTCAAGCATACATTTGTACTTAAGTGCCCCTGGCAGAAGTTACAGTAACCCACCAGGTACAATATATGGTTCTGTTGAGGTCTAGGCAACAAAGAAACTTCATGCATTATCATTACTTCAATTACAGAAGATAATGACAAAGTAATTCAGGCTATCAGAAGTCACAAATCACAACAGCAAGACCACATAATGTTACAGCACCAAGACATTCAATAAAACCCAAATGAAACAAACCCAAAAACAAAAAAGCAAGAACACCTTGATGAGGACAAAAGCAAACTCTAAAATTAGCAAACCTAAATGGCTCATCATGAGTCAATTATCTTGATGAAAATGCTAATTGTTCCTCTGAATAACAGTCTCCCATTTAGAGTCAAAAAAAGCGCAAGATTTGAGGACTGATCCATAAGGTGCGTTTCATGAGCACGTCCCATCAATGGCCTTGGTGTTCTTGCTGCACACACTGGAAAGGTTGAGTATGTAAAGACATCGATCCGTGAGATGAAGAGGCTGTTCAGGCCTCCGCTAAGGGTGTTGCTGGCAAGCCTCCTCGAAGAAATTCTTAGGTACCTCTCACTCCCACTCTGCTCCTCTCTGCGGTCTTAAAGGTCAAGAACTGTCTTAATGTAATCAAAGCTCTTCTCTGGGAACAATACCCTTATGATTTTAATACAAGACAAATAAAGACAATGGTTTGATTGTTGTCTAAGCAGAGGAGCCATTGTGAGGTCGAGAGGAGGAAGGACTGCTTTGTCAGCTGTTTGATTCAAAACATACATTTTTAAAGGTGATGTTCTAAATAAAGATGAATTATGATGGTGAGTTACAGCAACGATTCATCTCTGTCAGTCTGCTAAATGACAGGAGATTGGTTGTGAAGAAGCTAATGGAGATAAGGCTCCACATGCGACTTACCTGTCCAAACTTCTGATAAATGACTCCAAACTTGAAGTTGTTGCTTATGACGTGTTCGTCGAAAGTGACAATGAGCCTGGAGGCCTGTGGGAGGGGTAGATGATTTAAATAGCATGATAAGTGTCCTTTAGGTACTGCTCTCTCAACACTGCAAACCCTTGAGAGACGCAGAGCAACACTCCAGCTGAAAGTAGCTTATTTCCCAGTGTCACACTTTAATTAATCAGGACAAATGATCCTGGGACCATGCATTGGTGTATAAAGCTTATCACTATGGTGCAGGTGGGTCATACAAAGACATAGGGTTGCATACCTTTGGGTAAAGCACCGGGAAAAATCTGTCCACGTTCACCTCTTCACAGACGAGCTGATAATAACGAAAAGAGAAAGCACATATTGATTCACCTCATTCTCATTTGATCTTGCACAAGTGATGCAACACTATGGTCATCTGTCCAGGCAGGAAAGAACAGACTCATGGGGGAGTGAGACAATCAGTCATGTCACTCAAGAGAGAAGTGTGATGAATTGGAGGGCCTGAAAACAATAGTGTTGACCCCTTCATCCCCCCCTTCATTCACTCTCACCTTGGCCATCTGGACAATGTTGGGGAATTCGGTCAGACAAGATATTGGAATCACATCGTGATACGTTTTCATTTTTGTTCTGTAAAAAAAAAAGACAATAGTAAACATAAGATATATATGTAAATGCAAATGTACTTTTCTTACCACACTGACGAATAGTTTGTTATATTAGACATAAATAGCTAAATTTAAATATAAAAAGACATTTCATTTATTTGAAAAGCTAATTTTTCATGTATATATAGTTTATTAGGGGTGTAACGGTATACAAAACTGACGGTTCGGTACTTACCTTGGTTTTGAAGTCACGGTTCGATATGGGTTCGGTACAGCCGGGGAGAGAAAATAGCTTTTTTTTTTAAACAGTGGTTTACTGAACAAATTGTGTCTGTCCTTAAATGAATTCAATTATAACTAAACATTTCTTAAATATATAAAATTTATCTCTGCTAATGCTGTAAAGTGTAAACGATATAAGGAGCCCTTACTTGCACATTACTATAATATAACAACAGAGCCCAAAATAGCCTAAAATCTTTCCACCGTTGAAACATGGATTGAACGATTAAATGACATATGATACGTTTCAGTAAGTTCTAATGTATTCTCAACATACCTTCAGATGTTCATTCATGTTTATTCTTTGACTAGGAAGAGATGATCGCGTTCACTTGCGTTGAACTGACGCACGTGCCTATACGGTGATCTGTGTCACGCCACATTAAAGAGCGACAAAACGGCATTTATCGTTTGAATTTTGTGATAAAATGGACAGAATACTTAATATGTTCGTGTGGGAACTTGGATTGAAGTATGTTCCGCGCGTTAAACAAGCCTACTGTTAACTTAAAGATTGCATACTGTACCGTTCGGTACACAAGTGCACCGTACCGGAAGCCCTGTATCGAAACGGTTCGGTACGAATATGTGTACCGTTACACCCCTATATTTTATTAATTCAATTCATTAAATATATTTCTTAACCCATTGACAAATTGCTTGTTCTTGTATTAGGCATGAAATATAGCATAATTTTGTGAGGTTTATAAAGCAAGAAAACACTTATTAACAGCTCCAAACTTCAGTTCAGTGTCATTGTGGCATCATTAAATGTGTTACATGGATTTGATAACAAGAACATCCTGCTGTCTTCCCTCCACCCACACACATTGGCCTATATTGTCCATCTGGTGCCCAATGCGGAAATGAGGGTGGCGTGTACATTTGGCCTGTTTAATCTGCGAGAAAATAGGTTTTATTGTGGGTCCCAGAAAATGTTCACAGTTGTTGTCAAGGAATAGATATCAGTGTGTTCTGTTTAATGTCCACAGTAAAAGCCAAAGTTCAAAACAAAGTAGTGGAACTGAGACAGATACTAAGCCCTTCATTAGCCACCCTCATCCACAAATGACATTTAAAATAAATGATAAAGACATTTGGCAGGACATGAGGCCAGGAGACAAATGAGTGATTTGAAGGACAGGAAAAGCAATCTAACATGGATAGAGAACAAAAAATAGGAAAGGAAAAGGTCACACCTGAGCATGAGACGGAGATGCTCTTGGTCCCCGATAACATCATATTTCATGGAGAACACCAGGTGGCCCAGGGCACTGTCCACTGTATAATAATTAAAGTGTTCCTAATGCAGGGGCAGAAGGCGAAGCTGTGAGCGTTCATTCATCTTCACACTTGCAAACAGTTTTTAGTCCCAACACTCCCCCACAGACCTAAGGGCTAACCGACCACTCCTTTATGCACATTAGTCTAATTTATAAAGGATATTAGATGTGAATACATTAAGCCCATTGAAGCTAAAGCCTAATAAATCTTCATTATGTCTGGCTGCTGCAGTGTCACATTGGTCTATGTAATTAGGTTACATTTGTTATCAATTATATAATTGAAATGTATTCGAATGATAGATGAAAGTGGTTCTATTCTAAATGTTTAGCTTTTTCCATGCATTTTCAACACTGATTTGGTGGGCTATATTTAAAGTCTTCTGTCATATGATTTGTGTTACTGATAAACAGTAAGTTGTTATTCGCTAATAATCTTGACTTCCAGTGGATTGTCATGGCCAAATCATTGAGTCAGTTGAATTTGAGAACTTAAACAGTCCAATTTGTGAATTAATCATTCAGATAAGTTTTGTGAACTGGATTAACTGGGTGATATGGTGATAAAACTTGAAGTTCAGTTTTCTTGATTTCTTTTGGTTTGGACCATAAAAAGAAAATGATAGTCCTGGTTCGCTTAGCGTTCACACTGTCATTTTTAACACCGACCCTAAAGATATAAAACAAAAAACAGCTTTAATGACATATATTTAGCAACGGAACATCCAAAACAATGCTGTTTTCCGGGCTAAATGCGCTCGTTGTATGTGTATACAATGGTATTTTTACCAGTTTTTTTTTACCAAGTTTTTACCAAGAACTGTGTAAATGCCTTTGGTCCCTTTTGCATTCATATTACAGTCGAACCGCACCAAAGTTTGTTTGGAAGCAGACCCCTTGAAAATGTGGGTCTCGTTCCGCTTGTTTGGTGCACACCAGGCTTTGAATGGCAGCGTTCACATTTATTCAGATGAACCACACTAACAGAGCAATCGCACTAGAGATTCTTTTAATCAAACCAAAACGGACAAGTGTGAACACACCCTCAAAAACATGTAAAGTAGAGCTAGGACAGATTTGCAGCTAATAATGACTTCAATTTTAGATTGAGACAAAGCTATAAAATGTCTTATAGTGCATAAATATGGTGCCTGAGACATATAGTGCATATGGAAATATAATGCATGGGTCACATGGACCCCTTTTATGACAGTTTTACAGTGATATTTTTTGCACTTTTTTTCATCAGGAAATTCACGTTTTGTGTTCCACGGAAGAAAGAAAGTCATTCAGTTTTTTAATGACATGATGTGAGTAAATGATGGCATTATTAATCACTTCTGGGTAAACTATTACTTTAAGCAAATCCTTACTTTGCCCAGAAAATGTTTCCTGTAGATCTTAGCTGTGGTGTTGCACTCCAGTTTGAAACGTGAGGTGGGAGACAGGAGCTGCTCTGGGTCAATCCCATTGCTCAGCTCGTGATTAGTCCCTTCAATCCAATAACCCCCAAACTGAGGCAGCAGAATCAAGGGAAATGGACTCTTTCTGCCGAGAACCTGACAGAGACAGCAAAGAAAAACAATTACATTGACGGTCGGTCAGCAAGAGCACAATAAATTCCACTGAGATATCGATTGCAATAACAATTTCTGTCAGCTCTTTATTTTGAACTGGTTTACCTCATGGACGCTGGGGTAAGGGATGTAGTCTTCCTCAGTCTGTAACAACATGATGTTCAAAACATTAATTATGCAGTGGATTCATTTGGTTGCAACAGACCTTTTTTAAACTCCAATGACCCCCCCAAAAAACACTGCTTGCTCATCTGCTGGTTTATTTAAAAGGTGAACTAACTCACTAACTGTACATGGTGCAATCGGTTTGATTCTTTACAGGCACTGAGGCCTCAGGCCAGAGAATATTGCTCAGCACCAGCTAATCTTATTTGATTGCAGTTCCATTAGTGCAAGGGAAAGTGGGCTACGGATGTCTTTGAAAACTAGATGCACCAGCTTGACTGATAACCAGCTCTTCTATTTGAAGCCGTCTGCCCGCAGATAAAACAGCAGCCCGTGGCCCTCAGACAATACGTGTTTTGTATTATTGTGAGTGTGCGTGTACAGGGACAAAAGGGAGCCGGTGAGGTGAACGTACTTTGAGAGGAGGAGGTAGAGTGCATCGTTGCTCGTCCATTCTGTTGCTCTGAAAGATAAAAAGAGAGAATCTGTCAGCCCTATAGCAGCCCTGTCAACCCACGTGTGAAAGCAAAAATAACACTGAGAGATACTGAGGAAGAGGAATCTGATTACACTTTTATCCCTTCAAAAAAAGAAAAGGAAATATCAGTTTATAAATTAGAGGAATATACATCTTGAGAGTGACACAATGGAAATATCATTCCTAGAAGCAATTCACTTTTATGCATGATATTTTGGCACAAAACATGGAGTATTTAAACTAATATAATAATAATACATTTTCATTATTTTTAAATGTAAACAAACCTCATTTTTATGCAAATGGAGCTTATATGAGCTGCAATTAGAGGAACAATTAAATCTTAGCAAATTCCCTTTTAGCAATATAAAAATATATTAATTAATGTAATTATTGTAATGTAATTTGTAGTTAAAGAGGGTATATATTTTGAAAAACATAAAAATTTCACATTTTACATTAAAAGTATGATTTACAAGAAAACATTATGAAATTAATAAAAAAGAGGCTAAAATTAGTCATACAAGATTAAACATCAGTGCAAGGATAAAAAAGGCAATCGCATGAAAAAAGTTAAACCGCATAATGGGACATTAATAAAAAACATTATGAAAGACCATAAAATCTTTTTAAAAGAAAATTCACATGCATTTAAACTATTAGAAAAGAGCACATTACTTTAGGTAGACACACTGAACGACAGAAAAAGTTATCAGCCTTCAGATCAGTCTTAGACAATGAACTGTTTTTTATTCTCTTTAATCAGGTTTTATGAATATGGCCGACAGTGGAACACAAGATCAAAGCAAGATTGTGAGAGTGCAGGGAGAAGACCTTCAAATATTTACAAAGCTATTTACAGCCATTATACAAAATATAATTATACAAATATCAAATCATTTGTCCACTTCTTTAACTAAAACGCTGAAGATCAAAAAAGAAACCCTCTCAGTAGCTCAAAAGAGTGAAGCCTACAGTTCAGTTGGGCTGAATACAAATCTACTGATAACTGCTGTAGATTTGAAATGCTGCACTGAGATGCAACAGGGATTGAATGTCTGATCTATTTGATGACGAATTTCAACAAGTGATCTTTATGGCAGACCAACTGTGATATACATACCAACACATTTGTCGTTTAAAACATCCTGTACATAGCTGAGCTTCTCATTTACTGTTTTATGTCCTCCAGCAGCAACCCAACAGTAAATCAGATCCAATTTCAATGTCATGTTATTCTCTGAAACATTAAGGTGCACTTATTATAGTTTCTGAATAGACATCTGTCTGTCCTAAGTTAGAGATAACAACAGTAATATGAAATGACCAAGATCAATATGTCTCTGTGTGTGTACTCAGCTGCAGGACCTTGTATTTGAGCACCATAGATAGGGACTAATTTGTTCTCCTCAAAGTCAAATCATGTTCTCATTGTAGATTTGGCAACTGCAAGACTGTGATAATCAGGGTCCAACAATAAATATATCTTTTTTGTAATATATTTATAATAAATATGACTTTTACTTGCCCCATAAAAAAAAATTACTTGTCAAAAAAGGGTTATATTTTTATTATATGTTTGTAGAATTATACGATAATGTAACCAGATTAATCATATATTTTTTATAGTTATGTATATGAGCAACAACAAATGTTTCCACATGCACATGAACAACGAGCATAAGATACAGTATAGTGTTAGTGCAGCGCTGGTTGGGTAAATGACTGGCCCCAGGGTCATCCTTATTGTTTTAATGAATAAATGTCCTCATAATTTTTTAGGGATGACCTTCAACTACAGCAAAATACATGCAAGTGCTACTATGTAGCCAGTTAAGACAAAGATTCAGGGGTTAATGGAAAGTATCTACATCAAAGATGAAAGGCAGAGGGGAGGGAAAATGAGAAACGTAAAAAAAAAAAGCACATTACCTGCATTTTCTCAATCATTTCAAATAAATCAGTAGTCTGGAAGAAAGGAGAGGAGATGAGATGACATGAGATGAGATGAGTTCAGAGTTGACCCCTAGATTACATTCCCATGATGTGAGAGGGGTGTGGCTGATGACACACTGCAGTGCCGGATACATCTAACTGCAGCTGCCTAATGAAAATATCTCATATATCTCTCATCAGGACTCAGACATTTAAAGTACTCAAACTGCAGACTCCTACATACAGCAAACTGTATTTTATTAACCAGTTAACTTTATAAATTTTTTATAAGTAAACTCATAGAAAGTTTTTTTTAATGGGATGGAAAGTTTAAATACAGATTTTAAAGTGCACCTATTATGCTTTTTCAGATATTACCTTTCATGTAGTGTGTAATGTAGCTTTTTGCGAATGTAAAAGGGCTGCAAACTTTCAAAGATCAAAGTGAACGATAAATGTAGTTCTGTCATGACAACTCTCTGAGTGTTTGGCATGGTATTGGGTATGACAATGTTGATATATTTGGTCTTGTCAAAATAGCTCTGCTACACTGCTGTTGCTTTTATTTCTACTGCCAATACATACACAACACACAGTTGTGAGCAAGTAAGACATGCTGATGCTGTAAAATAGAATATACATGAACTACCTGTAGCAGATTTATACAGGTGGAGCTGGGGAAAGTGGAGCGTTTCTGAAAGCGCGCTGCACTGCTAAAGCAAATGCTACCCGAGTATAAGGTTGAGCACACAAGCTCATTGGCTACTGATACAGCAGAAACCAATCAGCTGTGTCCTAAAGATGACAATGTGATTATAAGCAGGAAGTTAAGGACCTATTAGCCTGCACCATCTAGAGTTTCATGACAGAATTTTGTATTTATTGTCTCCCAAAAGAAAGAACTGCCTGAAACTAGTTGTCAGTAATCCCTACATTTTTCTAATAAATTGAAATTATGAGCGAAACTATAGAGACACATAACTCAATCAACAGCTCTCATATTTGGAAAAAAAAGGCTTATAGCTGATTGTCTTTGTAGCTATGAAGTTTGTTACAATTGCCTAAAATTATAATTGGTTATAATTGGCTGCTGAAGTAGTTTGCAATCATTTTCCATATGCCAATTAGCAATATGACAAAGAAGCATTCACAGTATGAGGCAAATTATTGAAATTCAAGGCACACCTAATATTTAACTTCTCAAATGCACTTGTTTTGTTTCCTAAAACTTCTCATTATTCATTATGACTGATTCCCTCACGCATTACCATGTTCTCATGAGCTTATTCTAGCCTGGAGAACTTCCAAGACACAGGCAGTAGAGTTCTGCCTAGCCTTTGGGATGGACCCTAAGACAGCGTAAAGGTGAGTGGAAACAATTATCTTCGATCTGTGGAGATTGAAGACTGGATAAATTTCTCACAGTCTTAAACAAATACTTTGTGTACTGTAGCACATTGTTTGAGTACATTGTGCGAGTCCTCCACCATCGGCAAACAAACCCTACTGCTGCCTTGAACAGAAACTTTAGGAAACTTAACCAATGTCCGGTGAAATACCATTGACACGAGGTCAAACACATTACCAAATAGCCTCTTTCGCCAAATGACTAACCAAAACACCAGATAGTAAAGCCATTTAATAATACTACTAAACTCTGTATCATGTGCACTTTATGGTTCACAGTAATCAGTATCCTCCCTAAACAAACATAGACAGATGAACAAACACCTAATGGATTACATAAATATTGTAAACACAGTGAAAT
This sequence comes from Rhinogobio ventralis, assembly GCA_039654625.1. Taxonomy (NCBI): domain Eukaryota; kingdom Metazoa; phylum Chordata; class Actinopteri; order Cypriniformes; family Gobionidae; genus Rhinogobio; species Rhinogobio ventralis. Next base: position 17,857,591 of record CM077203.1, read on the forward strand.
TATATAATACAGCAACATATCACAGTAACCTTCACTGCAACATAGGAATAATCTATCATAACAGATAGCAGATGTATGGATGTGAGGAATGTTTTAAAGGCAAAATCCATTTGATCTTGAGATAAAACTAATGGTAACTGAATATGACTGACTGTGATTAGCCTTGAAAAGATGAATCTGCAGCAAAATTATAGTGCATGTCAGTTTACACTGATAGCAGCTCTGTCAGTGATGGGAGAAAATCCATATTGTCTTTTCTCGCTTGTATTAAAATTGCTGCACAAGGAAAAGGAAAACCTTTGATATTTTACTGTAAGAACATATAAATGTATAAGGTAAGCATTACATATTTTATGAGATGCCAGAACTTGCACAAATCAAATATATCATGCTCTCTTCACACACATAATCAGTTATTATAAGTAAAAAAAATTTACAATTTACTTGCTGTTGGTTTTAACAATATTTTGCTGCACAGAATTAACTATTAAGAATTACTGTGTGCTGAATTTAGAATTATTAATGTGTGCTGAACTCAAACACTGTTGCAAGAACAGATCTTTACCTCCCATCATATATCCAATATCATATTTTCAATATCCAATATCATCTTTTTGTTTATACAACAGATTTCAAATACTTACAGCATCAGGTCTCTTCCAATGAGCAACTGTCACTTGCAGTGGGTTGAGCTGTGCATTATGACTTTTAGCCATTTTTCAAAAAGTAAAATCCAAAACCTCTATTAGAAATGTTCTACTTCAAAAGTCAAAAAGCAAAAAATGGCGTGGAGGCTGCAAAGCTACAAAGTCCTCTGTCCTCAGAAGTGACAGGAAACCTTCAGCCCAGAGAGCTCCAGCAGGTTCCATGTCAATAAAGTGAGAAAACTCCAGCAGGGCAGCACTAGACTACAGTGTGTACTCTGGGAGGTGCGTGCATGTCTGTAACCTGAAGTCTAATTGTGTATTTAAGCATTAAAGATACTTTAACTCCAGGTGCTCTGGAGTCTTTCCTCTCTCAGGGAAAACTGAGTTGTGGAAGAGACGTTGCATTCCTACAGAATTAGCTTTCTCTCTGTCTTGCACTTTTTCCTTTCTCTCACTGGCAGGAGTTCAGGGTAAAACTGAGCTGATTTGAGCTTGGATCTGTTCTCTTTCAGTCAGACAAGCCTGAGCAGATTCGTACTTACTTGTCAACTCTGTTCCAAAACCTAGTGCAACATTGTAACCAGTGTTTGAAATTAATACCCGCCAGCCTGCCAAATGTATGTTAAAATCAGTTGTGCGGGTAACACAAATGAACTTACTAGCCAATTTGGCGGGTTATGATTTGTAAATTATGTCCTCCAACCAGGAGCCTCTAACATTAGCAAATAAAGCGTAAAGTGGATACAATGGATGAGAAATGTCATGTCTTTAAAATTTTAATTACTGACTACACCCCACGCTGGAAGATCGTGTATTGTGCATTTTTCAGTAATAAGTTTGTGATTACTGAAATATGAATAATGAAATATAATAATATAGGTCGCACTTTCTCTTTACGTTTGCAAACAGTTTTTTCAAACACCTAAACTCATAGACGCCACTACGTTCATTCATGAAGTGAACTTTTGCCTGTATCCTTGTGATTAGATCTATTGTTTCAGCCTGACACCTTGAACTTGAGATCACAAGTACAGAATGATGTGTCCGGTGTGCGCAACCTGTGAGATACTTCTCATCCGGTGTGTGACTGGACAACTAGAAGATGAGGCCACTTTTTCAACTAGGGTTGCTTTCTTTTTTACCAATGTCGGTCACTAGGATTTTGCCAAGTAAGACGTTCCTGGTTCAACATATTTTGTAGTTCCTGGAACAACATTCCTCTCCAAAAATTTTGTCCTAACCGTAACCCTACCCCTAAGCCTAACCCTACCCAAAATGCATTCTGAAATGCAGTTGAATAACACTGATAACCCTGGTTTTAAGCCTAAACTTGACATAAACTGTAAACTTGTCCCTCAAATCTGATTGGTTGATTGGAATGTTGTTCCATGATGTTGATCCAGGAACATGATGTACTTGGTGAAATCAGGTTCACCCTTAAATAAGGTCACTGGAATTTTGCCAAGTAAGACATGTCCTGGAACAACATTCCTGTCCTAACCCTAATCCTATCCCTACCCGTAAACCTATACCCATAACTTTCCCTAAAATCAGAGGGAAATGATAGGTGAATAAAACTGATGCAGAAGCCCCTAACCCTGGTTGTAAGCCTAAACATCACATAAACTGTAAACTTGTCGCTCAGATCTGATTGCTTGATTGGAATGTTGTTCCAGGATCAATAAAGATGTTGATCCAGGAACATGTTGTACTTGGTGAAATCATGTTCACCCTTCAATACAATGAATTCAGTACACTGACTTTTGAGAGGAAACAGCAGATCACTATAAACTGACAGAGAAGTCACAGAGAATTTTGTTTTTATTTCTATTAAATGTTTTCTTTGTGCACAGGTTTGTGTTACATTAACCAAACTAAAAATGTCAGAATAGTTTATACAGGTAAAGACATGAGTTTGGCTAAAGTAAAGTAATGCCTAGGAGATCAGTATGCAGAGGCCATCCTTTAATTTGGCCACTGAGTCTTGGGATAAAATCTAAATTAAAGCATGCTGTCACCTACGTGTGCAATCAGTATAGGCTTGCCTGAAAAGTATGATGTACGATGTCTCAGAGGGTGTGAAGGAGAGATTGTGATGCAAGACTGACGGCTTATTATGTCAGATTAACAGGTCTGTTGTTAGCTTGACTGGCATCATTATTTGAGCGAAATTGTCCTGTTTAAACTAGGCATGTCAACTCTGATTGGCTTTTAACACTCTGATTGGAGATTTGAGCAGAGCTTGCTCACTGATCGTAAATTACTTCTGTCTAAAAAGCAATTCACAACATTAACAAAAATGTAACAGCCTTGTTTGATTAGTAACTGTATCAAAACGTTCTAAAATGTTCTAAAGACTAAGTTCATTAATATGTTAAGCAGTTCACGTTGTAAACTAATCTTCCCACATAGCTTGGAGTTATTGAAGATGCTGAATAATCATAATTTATAAGAGGTGGACAGTAAATTGTCCAATCCTTAATTAATTGTACGTAAAATCGACTATTATAAATAGCTCAAATATACCCTGAATTTTTTTTTTGTCATTTTATGGTTATGTAAGTAGATGAATCAGCACATTTGGGTTGGACTGTAGTGACTTACTGCAGAGAAAAAAGTGAATAGAAGATTTTATCAAAATGTTCAGAGGAACTTTTTTTCATAGTTATCTATGATTCATGCAAACCTGCCAGACAGAACTGGCAGTGTATTCTAATAAAGCTTACAGTCAATGAGTGGATTTGGAAATGGAAATGCCTCCAGGGCTCAGCAGAAATGAACAAATCTATTTAACTCATCTTAAAGAGACATTATGTCTACATTTTAAAAGATATGATAAAGAGCTGGTACGGTTATCTCTGTTTTAGCCTCAGCCAAATAACAACAATATACCAATTTTTCTACTTAAGAGAAAGACAAATAATCAGACCAAAATGGACACTTCTGCAACACATTGTCACGTTTTGAGTTTGTTTTTTAACTGTATTTCTGTTCTGCTGAAGCCTGAGTTTTATGGTTAGTTTTCTAGTTAATTAGTTCTGTTCTCTCAGTTTCCCCTGCCTGTTTGTTGCCATATTTACAGATTGATATGAGTATTCAGTAAAAACAGTAATATTGCGAAATATTACTACAAATTAAAAGAGCTGTTTTCCATTTGAATATATTTTAAAATGTAATTTATTCCTGTGATTCCTGTCGAAGCTGAATTTTCAGCATCATTACTCCAGTCTTCAGTGTCACATGATCCTTCAGAAATCATTCTGATTTGGTGCTCAGGTAACATTTCTTCTTATTTTGTTGAAAACTGTTGTGCTGCTTGACATTTTTGTGGAAATGGTGATACTTTTTTCAGCATTTATTTTAATTTATTAACGCATTTATTAAATAGAACAAGCTTTAGGTTCTTTATTTCAAAAGATAAAACAATTGATAATTGAATGTTCAAAATTAAGATTTATTGGAAACTTTGTGGTTATCAACCACTGTTCACGTGAGGAGAAATTACTTCACACATCCACTAAAAATCACCCTGGGGCCATTTATTAAAAAAACATAAAAGCAAAAATGGCTCAGAAAAGTGACAATACATTTTGTGGCCACTGTTTGTTGAGGAGAAAGTTCTTTTTCTTTTAAAAAAAAATTATATCTGCACAATCTAGGGGTAATCAAAGACTTCACTGAAACTTAATTAGACAAACATGTGGAGAAAAATATTTAAGAGAGAGAAAGGCATACTGAAGGGCTCACTGGACTGATGCACAAGGATGTCAGAGGCATTATCTCCACTGTGAAATCAGGCCAATCCTTAATGAATAATCCCCTTCATGAGATTCTCTAGTCTCTCTCTCTCTCTCTCTCTCTCTCTCTCTGTCATGTCCATGACCATCCTCAGCTTAGCTCAGCTCAGCACAAACTAAACTATATTAATCTAACTTTAGAAGATACTGCTATTAGACTAGCAGAAAAGGAGTGCTTCTCTCCAAAGCATCTCATATATATATTTTAGGGCTTTTCAACATTTTTATGAGGACAGCAACTGGAAACTATCAGGGAAAGAAAGAGGGAATGTGACACAGGCCAGAGCCCTGTGAGCACTGTAGCTCTTCCACATCATGAGTTTGTGACATTGCATTTATTTTAATTTAGATCTTCGCAGATGCTGCCTATCATCTCAGTTATAAGTTGCTAGTGTCCATTCTCTTTACAGCAGAGGGGTGTCATATAGCAGCCCCATATGGTCCTTGTTTTACAGCTGATCTAACACACACTAACACTGCAGGCCATTGTTGCTACTGTGTGTAAATTGTGGATCATTTTTAGTGCTTTCGAAATAATTAAAAAAGAATGGTGAGACATTCCCATTAGCCTTCAAACAACAGCACCTCACAGAAGGGCATCTCAGGCCTGCAGCATGTACGTCAGAGGTGAAAAAAAGACTTGCATCTCAGACTGGGTCAGAATTAGACAGTGCGTAAAACTAAAATCCTCTCTGATTTGGCAGGCTCTAATGTAAATGACATTAAACTCCTCAAAGCACAATCCAGTGGAGAACTGCTCTGGCATTGCAACTATACAGTTGCACAAACAAGACTCTTGGTGGATATTTGTAAAATTAGTCAAATCTTATTTATGTGCAGGGTCCAAATTTTACTTTTTGATATACCTGTGAAATGCAGAAAAATTTACCAACAGAATAAAGTACAAATAAGTGACAAATAATCACAAATTAAACCCATAACCAATATGATAAGCACAAAAGAGATCTATTTATAATCTTGAAAGTTCTCCTAGACAACAAGATTAAATGGAGAGCAAATTGAGACTTTTGCTGAAGTCTCCTGTGAAAAAGATCCCATAATCTCAGGTCAGATGTGCCCTCTTTAGAACTTCAGAAGAGATCTCAACAATGTTGGATTTCCTGAAAATAAATTACACACATCTGCAATCAAATGTCACAGATTTCAATGTGAACCTGTTTATCTGACCACTATCCACATTAATGTTTTTACTTTATACTTTTGCTCGGTCAACAACTGTCTCATTTGTATCTATATATATTTCTCTAATTACAGCAAAAACATCTGGCACAAGGCTGATATTTAAAGGGATAGTTCACTCCAATTTTTGGGGGGTGAAATCATTTACTCACCCTTATGTCATTCCAAACCTTTCTCACAACAACAACACACATTTCTCAAAGTATATTCTTTTATGTTTTACAGAAGAAAGAAAGTCATACAGGTTTGGAATGACATGAAGGTGAGTAAATGTTGACAGAATGTTCATTTTTGACAAAAAATGTAATAATACATTAACAAGGAAATATTAACATAACTGAGAATCGATGAACACAGGATGCTTCTTTTCCACATTCTTTTCCATTTACCATAGGGTAGACTCAAAAATTCATCTGAATTTTAAAAAAATTTAATTGACTAACAAAACAAAATGACTAGACATAAACTCCAAATACCTTTCTTTTTCCATTCATTTTCTTTCTCCCATTTCATAATCGTGAGATTACCCTCCATTATGTTATAGGTAAACTATGCTGCAGAATTGTGGATGCAGTTAAAGCATTCTGACATCACCCAAACTTTATCCTCTTATTCGCAATCTGAGCTCACAGAGTTTAAAAGCCCCAAAATCTCCTACACACACAGATCACTCAAACTACTTACACACACCACACACAATACATAAAAGATCTTATTCTTTAGCCCTGCGCTTTGACAACCTGACCCTCATATCTAACATTGTCTGACACAATCGCCAACATCGGCAAACAATTCCAAACTAAACATGGCTCAACAATGAAACTAATAACATTTGACATAAAGAAGGGTTTAAAGGGCCCTTGTATTATCTCGCTCAGGACCCTGTTTCGAGTGTTAGATGATCTGTGGATCAGCAGATATTTAAATGCAATAACATTTGATTTGTGCAGTAGCTCAGTATGAAAATAAAAAAAAACTATTTTCTTATTAAAAATTGATTTTGGCTTTCCATCAGCTTAAGTTCAACCATGCAGTTGAAATTCATGCACGAGCCATAAGTTTGGCTGCATAAGCCATTAGCACAAGCACCGAAGCTTCAACACTTGAAGGTGTATTTTAGAAGCTGATTACATGCTCTGTCTGTGTAATGAAAGAAGTTTGCTGAACTGATTGTCAGAAAAGGCATTTGGATATAAAAAGTTAAATGGTTAGTTCACTCCAAACTAAAAATTCAATCATCATTTACTCGCCCTCATGATTTACAAACCTGTATGTCTTTGTTTCTTTCATGGAACAAAGGTGAATTTTTTATTCCTGCCCATACATTTCCAGCCCACTTTCAGTATGATGAAAGTGAATGAGAACTGTAGCTATCAACCTCCAAAATGGCAGAAAAAGCATCATTAAAGCACCACAAATTCATATGATTCTTGCATCCAAGTGTTCCGAAAAAAACTGAAGTTGTTTTTCCTTGGAAGACATAGGTCTCTGTGCTTCATGAAAGTAAATGATGACAGAAATTTCATTTAGTTTGAACTTATTTTAAGGGTCATGTGAGCAGTTTTAGTTCACAAAGCTGAATCCTTGGAGCTACAGTATAAATCACTGAACATCTGTCAGCTGATAAATTACCTTTCCTAATCAATACTATTTTGACAGACATTAGTTTGTCCCATGAAATAAGGGGTGTGACCGAGAAACTGGCCTGACATTTGTTAATTAATAGCATCTGGCATTTAATTACATCACTCTCATTGAACTGCATGGCATGTCAATCATGTGTATTAATAACAAACAGAAAAGTCCTTAATCATCCCTCCAAACAATGGCCTCATGCAAATCAGTATTAGTTCTACACAGGCACACAGTAATGGAGCAGATGGGTCAGGAGAGGTGAGACAGACTCAGCAAGCAGAAGTCAAGCATTGGCAGGATGAAAGGACTCTCAGCATGCAGGCAGGCAGGCAGGAGTTTTGCGATACCTTGAGAAAAGCAGGGCCGGTGTGGGGCAGTGAAGGCTGGAACAGTGAAGGATCTAGTGTGTTAGAGATGCAAGGCTCTCCTCCATCCTGTTTCCTGTAATGAGAGACACACTTCAGTTCAGCACTTCAACATGTGCACAAACACAAATCCACACCACAATATAAAACTACACCAGTGGTTCACGACCATCTTAAAGGGTCACAGCAGGGAAATGCAAATAATTTCTGTCAGTCAATGATTAATTGCTTAATTTTCACCTTGTTATTTTTTGTATAATTAAAACACATCAAATTAATGTTAACTTGATAGCCCTAAATAAAAAAATAGGCTTATTAACTTTATAAAGGAAGGAAAATACTTCCCATATACCCAAATTCATCTGTCACTAGCTAATATAGCCAATACATATATAATATAATATAATATAATATAATATAATATAATATAATACAATATAATATAATATAATATAATATAATATAATATAATATAATATAATATAAATTTCATGTTTGGGTTTAAGGACCTTTTTGTTACATTTGTGAAAATAGAGTTACCACTTGATGTCCAAAATGGGACCTAAATCAAAATCACTTGAGAACAACTGCTCTAAATGGCCAAAGGCCATGGGGTCACAGCAGAGGAAGCTTTAGCATTGTGAATAATGACAGTTATATCACCAACCCCCCTCCCCACTACCACACATGGCCGTACGGTCAGCACCTCTGAGCAGGCTTCGCATTTAGATTAGTAGGTTTCTCCGTCTGTGCAAAGCTCCATGGAGTTGTAGAGGTGATGTGCAATATATGCAGGGGTTGGTATAATCTAATTTATTTTCAGACTCCTATTGTTTCGACATGAGGCCATGATTAGATTTCCCATTATACTTTAGTTGAGGAGAAACAGATTGTATTACATTGCAGGCTAAATACGGTTCACGACGATGTAAGTGAGCTAAAGAATGACCCTGAATGCTCCATAATAAGACTGCTGGGGAATTTATTCTTTGCTAAATGTTTTCTTAAAAATTTACCCTGACAGACAATCCACCAGAAACTCCAACGAGATAACTGCCTTTGCTGCGACGTATATCCCCCATGGTAATTTAGGAAATGGAAAACTATAAAATCTTGAGTACAATTAAATGGAATTGTACGCTAACATCATGTAACTGAGCAAATGTGCACATAAAATTAGTGCTGAATGCAATGTGCCAAGCAAAAAGTGGTGTGTCTTGTGAATAAGGTGGAATCTGTAAGTCCTCTGTGTACCATATTGCTTCATGCAAAAATACTTGTCTGAAGATCCATATCTGGGAAAATCCTTCTTTTTGACATCAAGGAGGGGTTGTAATAGTGTTATTAAAGTTGGGAACTATTTCAAATGCGCAACTCTGATATCTCTCTAGTTAGAGAAAGTTAAAAGGAGACTTGTGATGAATCTCTCAAAAAGAGAGGTAACCTTCCAGTTTGTTTTTCTAAATAGCTCTCATGTCAGTCTCAGTGATTCCCATTATGGGTTGTTGTGGGAAATAAGTCTCACAGAGTCTGAGCTCTACGGCTGCAGCTGCCCCATTGCTTGCATATTCTATCCGCCATCCATCAAAACCAGACAGCTGCTTTATAGGTAAATGAGATTTTTAAGTTAATGTTTACATGAATGCATTACCGCAAACCATAATTTGAGGCTTGTTTTAAAGGGGTCATGAACTGGCTTTTTACATTTTTTTATACTGTTGTCTGAGGTCAACTTATGACTTTCGCGTGGTTTTTACATTCAAAAACATCATAATGAATCAGTTATAGGCTATTTTCTACCCTGGTTTTGAGCCTAGTTCTTGAAATGCTCTGTATTTATGGGCGTGCCGCATTGAAGACTTGGAATTAAACGCCCACTGCTATGATTGGATAAGCTTTGCATATTATAATGAGTTTCGGCTCCCCCGTGAGTATTTAAGATAGCCCGTTGGCAGGCCAGTGATACATTTTGGTAGCCCGTCTGGAAAACACATAGCCCTGGCCCATACATGTTTGAGTCTTATCCCGAATCGCAGCACAAAGAACCAACAACACCTCAAATAAAGGATTCTCCAGCCTGTGACAGTGTGCTAAGTTATGTTCAGTTAGACACGTACACATAATCAATAGATATCAAACGATCTGTAACAATGCAATACTATCACATATAAAAAAAATGTTTTACTCACATAAGTTGCTTCATTCATTCATGTAATCTCATCCTGTCTGCAAATCCAGTCTCTTGTTTACAAATGAATCCGTGGCGAAATGAAGAAACAAACGCGCAATGTCTGATCCACGTGAGCTGGATATTCATTAAAAATAAAGTTCATCCATGCATTCATAATATTGGAATCCGAATGAAGCTTATGCAGCATGTTTATTGCTTGGAAGTTCGATCTGGTCTAGCTATTTATCTATAACATGCCATGCACAAATCGGTGGGCGGGGCTACAGAATCGGGCGTTCATCTTCTTCGGTTAAGGCGGTGTTTTACCACACTCTGATGTCACAGCTTGGCACATTCTGAGATCGAGCGTTTGCTGGGCCTGGTGTCAATAAAAGCTTTTCTTTGATTAACAAGAACGTTTTCAGCCCAGAAACTTACAGGATATTCTTATATCACAATGAACTTTTATATATTAAGGGCTGAATGAAAAGTTGATTTCCCAATTCATCATCCCTTTAAATTATGTCATTTAAATTGAGGGTGAGTAAATCATGGGGTAATTTTCATTTTTGGATGAACTATCCCTTCAAGTGAACTTTTGCCTTTAACTCATCCATAGAAATCTATGTGACGTGGATTTTTGCAGTGGATAATGCATGTGATGTAATGTGGGAGTGAACACAGACCTTAAATGAACCACAGCTCAGCGGCAAAACAAATGATAAAACAAAATCTCTCCAAGCAGCCAACATCCTCACACAGCTCTGCTGTATCATACGGTTTTGCCCATAGGTGCTGATATGCTCAATTAGACCAATTTCCATTAACTGAGCATCCTTTAAATTAACTTCAATGAAAGGATCTTGAAAGTACATATCCCACTTTAGCTATAAAAATGTATTATTACAGGCTCAATATGTGGTGGTGAATTACTATAATGTAGCTGTAACTTACTGTACTGTTAAACTGACACATAGATCTGGTTGGTTTACTACAGTACAGAGTAATTAGAATTCCAGTGTACTAATTCTCTTCCCACACAGGCAAGAAATTCCCACCGGACTGCTGAGGGAACACTCTGCATTCACAACCGGGATCATTATTTAACTCCCTACAGCTGAGCAGCCCAGAAACCAATACCATGCACCAAACAGTCAAAATCCTTGCTGAAGTCTGCAGGCATCACAGCCCTGTGAAACTACACTACTGGAGTACAGCCATGAAATTTTACATAACATTATATAAATCGTTATTTGATGCTTAAACACATAAAAAAATGTTTTATATAAAAACGTGATATATCATGGAAAAACTATTGTATTAGTTCAATTAATTCAAATATAGTATCAATTCAGTTATGATTTTCTAATTTTCTTTTTTTCTTGATGCAGTTTAGTATAATAAAATGTACTTCATAAAAATACAGACAGATTTTCCAGTAAAACACCCAAATCTTTTTGTCAAAAGCACATTAGTCCCTAAAGAATAGGGATGCACAATGTATGGGTACCATATCGGTTATCGGCTAATAGTACAGATGTTTAATTTGATTAGTATCCATAACTGATATATATGTGACCCTGGACCACAAAACCAGCCATAAGGGTAATTTTTTTTAAATTGAGATTTATACATCATATGAAAGCTGAATAAATAAGTGTTCCATTGATGTATGGTTTGTTAGGATAGGACAATATTTGGTCGAGATACAACTGGGGATGAAAATCTGGAATCTGAGGGTGCAAAAAAATCTAAATATTGAGAAAATCATCTTTAAAGTTGTCCAAATGAAGTCCTTAGCAAGGCAAATTACTACTAATAATAAATTTTTTATATATTTAGGGTAAGAAATTTACAAAATATTTTAATGGAACATGATCTTTACTAAATATCCGAATGATTTTTGGCATAAAAGAAAAATCGGTAATTTTGACTCATACAATGTATTGTTGGCTATTGCCACAAATATACCCGTGCGACTTGACTGGTTTTGTGTTCCAGGGTCACATATATTGATGTTGGATATTCAATTGTACAAGTAATTTTCCCTATTTGCACATTTACTGTAGATGACCTTTTTTCCTTTTCCCGTTCACTTAAAGTTAAAAAACACTAACAATTTAACTGTTTAACAGCATCAGCCCAAATTTTAATAGTGGTGCATTCATGCATCATCAAGTTAACAGTAGCAGGCAGACAAACTGACAGTACTCACCTCTCAATCTCTAATTTGTGATTAATTCATCAGCATCTTAGAGCATACTATTGTCGATTTGATGAAGACATGAAATCTTTCTTCTTTCAGCTGCCACTATCTAAAAATTGACATCAAACCTCTTTCTATCACCCCAAGCTCTCCCCTGCTTTCCTCTTGGTTAGCTGAGCGAAGTTCGATTGAGAGTAAATCAGATATTTAAAGTCTGCCAATAATAGGAATGCAGTTACATGTGCAATTACATAAACCATTAACTCCTTGGGTTCTGCTACCACGCAGCAATGTTTCATTACCATCTCACGAGTTTGAGAAACCACAGCAGATGCAGGATAAAATAAGGAGGAGGAACTATAATGAAATATGAACTATGGTCTCAGATGTGACACTGGAGAAAACTACAAAGCACTAAAAGTACTGAAGCACTGAAGCTTGGAGCACGACTAAAGAGGTTGGTAGGTCACCCGTTAGGAAGTTAATTGTAAACGATGATCCGTGAACAAACGTCAGTTACTGCTCGCAGACGCACTCAAAGCTGTCTCTCTAGCTGCGCAGAAAATGTCCCAGCATCCCTCTATATGAGTTAATAAAGGCTCTGGCAATCTGCTTGTCTCTAAAAGCATATTGTACATGACACCGTTCATGCGCTGCACACCTGCCAACTGCTTTGGCCGTCCCGCCAATCTCCAAACCAGTATGGCAAATGGCAAAAAAATACCAAACCCTGTATAACTGTCATGCTTGATATTCCTGTACACAGATACAGTGCAATTACTCACTGCGTGTGGATGGATGTAGGATCTCCTCTCCCGCCTGGCAGCGGTGAGCTTCTCAAGTCAGTCGCACACCTGCTAGAAGCATTGATCCTCCCACTAACACTTCATTTGCTGTCTGTATCGCTCTCTTGCTCTTACTCTACTGCTCTTTTCCACTCTCTTCTTTCTTTATGTGTCTCTCACCCTCCCGTTCACGCTCTTACGCACCCGTCCCCTCCCCCGCTCACTCACACACTGAGGGCTGTCCATCTGAGCTGTCGATGGGGCTGCAATTTGCATTAATCGTGCTTTGCCTTAATTAAACACACACCTTCTCATCACATAGTGTTGCTCAGGCAACGAATTTGCTAACAAATTATGTCCTATATCCCATTTACAAAACTGTAATCCTACCTTCAACATGATTTTTCAAACAAATTGCTCTTTGTCTGTTCCTGACATCCTCTCTTGAGTCTCAAGGGAGGTTTTATATATTCAAGAGCTTGTTTCTCTTAAGTTAAGGATCTATTGAAAGCTCTTAATGTAAAGGAAATGGATTAAATGGAGTGGGAATCCATGGAAACAGTGTGGTAATTTTCTTACAAACACAATATGGGAATTTAATATAGGAAGTATTATCTTGAAACAGCGTGGTGACAGCACACATTGTCCATAGATGGAACAATTAAAGAGATAGTTCGGCCAAAAATGAAATTTCTGAATCATTTAATTACCATCATGCCATTTTAAAATAATAATAATGTACATTTGTATAAGGTAATTTATGAATCTAAGACTAGGCTTAGAACAACCTACCCATTTTATGGCAGAATACCCATTTTGGGTTAAACGGTTAGTTCACCTAAAAATAAAAATTCTGTCATTAATTACTCACCCTCATGTCGTTCCAAACCTGTAAGACCTTCGTTCATCTTCGGAACACAAATTAAGATATTTCTGATGAAATCCGAGAGCTTTCTGTCCCTCCATAGACAGCAACATCATTGCAACTTTCAAGGCCCAGAAAGGTAGTAAAGACATCGTCAAAATAGACTGACTAGAATACTTTTTGTGTGCAAAAAAAAAATACTTTATTCAACAATCTCTTCTATTCCATGTCAGTCTCCTACATTTTCAAGTAGTAAACACAGTGCAGCGCTGGTTCATCATTGGCCGACATTGTTCACGTGAGCACCACAACGCATGCGTGTCATGCTGACGCAGGAGCTGACCAATAATGAGCCGGCGTTCTGGCGTAAAATTGTTATTTTGGGGTTTTTTTGCACACAAAAAGTATTCTCATCTCTTCATAACATTAAGGTTGAACCACTGTAGTCACATGGACTATTTTAACGATGTCTTCACTACCTTTCTGGGCCCTACAAAGTTGCAGTGACGTTGCTGCCTATGGAGGGACAGAAAGCTCTCGGACTTGCACTTGCACCAAAAAATATCTTAATTTGTGTTCCGAAGATGAAAGAAGGTCTTATGGGTTTGGAACGACATGAGGGCGAGTAACTAATGACAGAATTTTCATTTTTTGGGTGAACTAACCCTTTAACTTTCTTTCAGCTGCTTCTACAAACAGAATAACAGTCAAATAATAAACCAATGTAAACATACAGACAGCACCTTACTGCATCAGATGTCTGTAAAGCCAACACGTGTACTGTACGACAGCAAAATACTGCTGTCCATAGCATAACTCAAAGAGATAATGCAGGATTAGAAGAAAATCTCCTCTACCCCTCTGAGATACGTGTTTTGTAGTAATCATTGAACATAATCTGCTGGCCTTGAAAAGCTGAAAACACATGGCTCTTGTGCAACTTCTCATTCAGAGAATAAAGAAAATCACATTAAACTGAAAGGGTTGTTATTAGAATATGAATAAGACGTTGAAAACGGCAGATAAAAAGACAACACAGATTAAGTCAAAATCAAAGTCTATCAAAAAAAGAAAGAATTACAGTATGTATATAAAATTATATTTCTACCCACCCTTATGTATGTATATAATAAATTGTCACCCCACACTGAGTCTTTCAGACTGCCCAGAAGATGTCATGCAGCTCATATCTGATCTCTAACTCTCCCTGATAACTTAAACCACTTCTAATGGAGGCTGTTGAGCCTTGCAGGTGTCCAGCATCTCCATCTGTCCTCTGAGAGGTGGAGAACAGCACAAAAAATTATGTTAAAACAGAGACCGGTTAGTAATTCTAGACAACAGCCTCAGAGAAAAGGTTGTTTTTCTGTCATAAAATAGATCCAGTCTCCATATCTGTCTTTAGGGAGACAAAGACAAAACAACAAAAGCGAAATGACTCTGACTAAAAATATATTTGGCATATAAAAATTGTAAACTAAATCACACAGACCACAAGATCTCAAACTGTAGGTGTAGGTGAGCTTTTAGGTGCTTTTGAATGAAGTGGCAATCTCTGACAGCAGCATTACTAATACATTGTGCCGTTCTGACTAATAAATGCTTACTAAAGACTCTTCCTCCAGGAGTGCATGCCTGCATACTCCAAGAATATTAATCTATTCAAAAGATAATCCAAAATGTCTTAGAATATATGAATAATAATGTGACAACCCAAACTTAAGCACGGGGGGAAAATCTCAAGGAGTTCAATCTATTCCTCTCTTTCTCTCATTCGACATACAAAAACCAAGAGTGAGAGAAAGTAATTTGCACTGCACTATTTTTTTTTTTTTTTTTTTGCCGTACATTCATTGATTATAGATATACAAAGTTCTGTCATTAAACTTTAGATGGCGTAGGCTAATAGGTCCTTAACTCAACCTGCTTGCAATCACATCATTCTCTATAGGGCACAGCTGATTGGTTCCTGTTGTATCAGTAGCCACAGCTTGTGCTCAACCTTCAAATACTTGGTCAGCATTTGCTGTAGCAGTTGCAGCGCACTTTCAGAAACCCTCCACCTTCCCCAGCTCTACCTGTATAGATCTGCTACGGGTAATTCATGTTCGCTATATTGTACAACATCAGCGTGTCTTACTTGCTCACAGGAATGTGTCATGTATGTATTGGCAGTAGCACATCCTGTACTTGCTTTGAAAAAGCAGCAAAAATAACCAACAGCAGTGTCGCAGATCTATCCCAATAAGATCAAACATCTCAACATTGTTATATCCATTACCATGCCAAACACTCAGAGAGTTGTCATGACAGAAATGTTTTTTTATGCCTTGGACACTTTTGGGTTTCTTTGATTAAACATCACCAAGGTAAAGTTCTCTTTCTGACATAGATTTTGCCACAGTTTTCTTGAACTAAACAAAAGAAAAAACATTACTCAGATTAGCACTAGCTCCATCGGAGTCAAACTGAGTCATGTTCAAGACATTTACACAACAGGATTACAACTGCTGCCACTGACCTCATCTCCTGTGTGGACGGTTAGCCTTAAAAATCATCCCCACATTCCCGCATCTCACCTCTATACAAATTTCATGATCCGGTTGTTGCATAAGTCTGATGATGGGTTTTCATTTTAAGCTGTAATATAATCATACTATCGCATCTCCCAGTGTGGTCTAGTAATGTATGGTCATAAGAGGGGCCGGATGGCAAGTGCACCACATGATGCAGTGACATGTTTTCATCCTCTCAGGGGCAGAATGATGTAACTTGTGAAGGCCTGATGCTGTGTGATCAGGAAATGACCGCTATAAACACACATGACTTGAAGGTCCTATTGACATGGAAACGCCCTTTGGGAAGGTGACACCTGTTTATATGGACTCCATCCGCCAAGCGAGCAGGTGCAGTCCACACATGCACTTCATTATAACACTGATTTCCCTCAAAGTGGCTAGTACATATCATCCTCCTGTATGTTGTTAATCCCTCCCTTAAGCAACATACAGATATCAATCAAATCTATTTAATTCCAATCCACTGAGGAACATCCACAGAAAGGATTTACAATCTTAGGACTAACTTATTCACCTTTTCCATTTGATCTCATGAATCTCCTGTACTGATTCATGATAATTCACACAAATGATGCAAGATAGGATTTTCTCAAGTGGTTTTGCTTCAGGTCCAAGAAATTATATGGACATCAAGTGGAAAACACACTAGCAAAATTTATTATGAAACAAAAGTATAAATAAATATAAACATACACACTCGAATCTGATTGGCCGAGAGCCTTTTCCTGATTTTGTATTTTTTCATACTGAACTGTTTGATTGTGTTTATTTCCTATTGAACAAACTTCTTATACTTTTATAATGGATCATATTGTTTAGTCCACTGGGCTAAACCATTCACATAACGACTAAACAGTCCACTGTCACTACTGAACAAAGATATTAATATCTTTGTTTTTTGCAAAAAAAGAGGATGTGAAGTCTAGAGTATGCACCATGACTCAGTGCTTCTCTCAGCCGGAGCGAGAGAGAGAGAGAGAGAGAGAGAGAGAGAGAGAGCGAGCGAATGAGATGTCTCATGAACCCACAAACCCAAACCACCATTTACAGCAATTAAAGTCTCTCCTTCTCTCTCTCGCTCAGCGGAAGAGAACCAAAATGACCCACTCCAGGGGGACACAGATGGGAAATGGCTGTACATCACCTGCCTCCATCTGGCCCTGCAAAAACTCAAGCAGCAGCATCTGAGATTAACTCCAAATTCCTCCATTGTTGACAACAACTATTTAAAATGCATTATGCAACTCATTCAGAGATTTAAATTCTGAATTTAACATTTTTTGATCCAAACGGTCTGGATTAAATCTGCTCTAAGAGGGTCTATTAAAAAGAAAACTAGAACGAGTTTACTTGAGACGGTTCCTGTAACAGCAGAAAATGTAAGAAAGGCCCCAGAGGATGGCTGTAAGAAAGGCATCTGAGTCTTACACTGGTTGCTACTCTGATATTAAGTCTATTTACATTGGCATTCCTCAACCTGCTAAGACTAGAAGCAGTAACAACATCCTGGAAATCTTCTCGGGTTATGACTATAACCCTTGTTCCCTGAGAAGGGAACGAGACACTGCGTCGGAACGACACATTGGGGACGCTCCCTTAGCGTTGCGCGTCTGAAGCATGAATGAAACTAAGACCGATCTTGATTGGTGCTACGTCATGACGTAGTATGTGACGGCATACCCGGAAGTATAAAGAGACGCCGGCTCACAACCGCGCTAGCTCTTTCGCGATGAAGCAAGTTGCTCCCAGGCATGGAGAAGCATGGCAAGGCGACGCAGTGTCTCGTTCCCTTCTCAGGGAACAAGGGTTATAGTCATAACCCGAGACGTTCCCTTTCGAGGGAACTCGCACTGCGTCGGAACGACACTTTGGGGAACGAAATGCCCACTATGCCACCACGAACCATGCCTGCCCTAGTGTGAAGCTGGAACCCAGGCACACTTAGGACGAGAGCACCCTAGCGCCTGGCGTCACAGGAAGATGCAGACTATAAAATCTGATAAAAGTGTGTGGGCTAGCCCAGCCGGCTGCCTCACAGATCTCCTGAAGTGGGACCCCCAAATGAAGGGCCCTAGAAGAGGCCATGCCCCTAGTGGAATGCGCCCTCAAGGCCAAAGGTGAAGGCAAACCGCGCACCTGATAGGCCAAGGCAAACGCCTGGACGATCCAATTACTAACCGTCTGCTTGGACGCGGGTAGCCCCTTCCTAGGCGACCCGAAACACACTAACAGTTGGTCCGACCTTCTCCACTGCGAAGACTTCTGCAGATAAATTTGCAATGCTCTGACCGGGCAGAGCAGATGAAGTCTCCCCTCTTTAGCCGACACATGAGGTGGAGGATGAAAAGCCTGCAGTACCGTAGGCCGTGCCACACTCGATGGCACCTTGGGCACATAGCCTGGCCTCGGATGAAGGATAGCCTTAACTCCGCCCGGGGCAAACTCCAGGCAAGTCGGCGTTATAGCCAAGGCCTGGAGGTCCCCCACCCTCTTAAGTGAGGTGATAGCAAGGAGCAGTGCCACCTTTAGCGACAGAACTTGATCTGTAGCTGACTCGAGTGGTTCGAAGGGGGCCGAAGCCAATCCCTCGAGAACCACCGCCAGATCCCAAGTTGGAACTCTGGAACGAGTTGCAGGCCTCATCCTCCAAGTACCACGGAGGAAACGTACGACTAAAGGGTGCCTCCCCAGAGGCCCATCACTTACAGGAGCGTGGAAAGCCGCAATGGCAGCCACGTACACCTTAAGTGTGGACGGGGTAAGCCACGCAGTGAAGCGATCTTGGAGGAACTCCAGCACTGAAGCCACTGGGCAGTTAACTGGGTCCACCTCACGCTCCCCGCACCAAGTGGAAAATAAATTCCACTTTAAGCAGTACAACCTTCTCGTGGAAGGAGCCCTGGAACTAAGTATGTTCTCCACTACTGCTGCCGACAGGCCAGCCTCTAAGTACTGAGCCCCCTCAGGGGCCAGACCCAGAGCTTCCACAGCTCTGGCTGGGGGTGAAATATTGTGCCCCCTGCCTGAGACAGCAGGTCCCTCCTCAAAGGGATCTGCCATGGAGGACCTGCCAGCAGTGCTATGATGTCTGAGAACCATACTCGGGCCGGCCAGTACGGGGCTACTAGGAGTAGACTGACCCCGTCCTGCCGGACCCTCTCCAGAACTCCTGGGAGCAGAGCTATCGGGGGAAATGCATACAGGCGCAGCCTTGGCCACGTCTGCACCATGGCGGGGCTGGATGCGTGAGGGAGAACCACAGTGGACAGTGGGACGTCTCTCGAGACGCGAATAGATCCACTTCCACTGGGCCGAACCTCTCGCATATGGACTTCACCACCTCTGGGTGAAGTCTCCATTCCCCGGGCCTCAGCCCCTGCCTTGACAGGATGTCTGCTCCCTGATTCTGGTCCCCGGGGATATACATCGCTCTGAGAGACGACAATTTCCCCTGGGACCACAGGAGGATCTGATGCGCCAGTCTGCATAGAGGGCGAGACCTCAGACCCCCCTGATGGTTCAGGTACGCGACCACTGACATACTGTCGGATCGTACCAGAACATGATATCCCCTGAGATCTGTGAGGAAGCTCCTCAGAGCCCTGAACACTGCCAGACCCTGGGTAAAGCGGCCGTCCATGACCGCGCCCCAACCAGTGAGGGAGGCGTCTATCGAAACAGATTTCCGGCGACATGACGCTCCCAACACTGGCCCTTGGGACAGAAACCAGGGTTTCTTTCATATCGATAGGGAACGAAGGCATCTGCGCGTTACCCTGATCATACGGAATGGATTTCCCTTCGGGGAAAACCCCTTGGCTTTCAGCCACCACTGTAGGGGTCTCATGTACAGCAGGCCAAAAGGTATTACGTTGGACGCAGCTGCCATGAGCCCCAGTAGTCTTTGAAACTGCTTTACAGTGATGTTGAGGCCTAGCTTTACACTGGAGACCATCGCGCGTATGGACTCGATCCGTGCGGGAGACATCTGTGCCCGCATCGTCCTCGAGTCCCATACTATTCCCAGGAACGTGGTCCTCTGGGAGGGCGTCAACACGCTCTTTTTCGTGTTGAGTCTCAACCCCAAGCTCTGAATGTGGCCAAGGACGACATCTCGATGCCGAACTGCCATTTCTCGCGACTGGGCCAATATGAGCCAGTCGTCGATATAGTTCAGTACACGAATGCCCTGGAGTCTCAGTGGAGCCAGAGCTGCATCCATGCATTTGGTGAACGTTCGAGGGGAAAGAGCTAGGCCAAACGGAAGAACCCGATATTGGAACGCTTCGTCCCCGAAAGCGAACCTCAAGAACTTCCTGTGAGAAGGACGGACTGATGGAAACATGGAAGTATGCGTCCTTTAGATCTATGGTGACAAACCAGTCCTCGGACCGAATTTGATTCATGATAATAGATACTGTGAGCATTTTGAACCTGAACCTCCTCAGAGACCGGTTCAAATATCTCAGATCTAAAATTGGACGCAAACCCCCGTCCTTTTTGGGAACTATAAAGTACCGGCTGTATAAACCCGACTCCCTTTCTGACGGAGGAACACGTTCTATGGCCTCCTTTACCAACAGGGAGTGTACTTTTTGTTCCATAACCAGAGCCTGCTCTGGGATCACTGCAGTCCAGACCACCCCATTGAACCTTGGTGGGCTGTGGCCGAACTGCAGTCTGTACCCCTTTTCTACAGTCCGCAGGACCCATGGTGACACATTCGACAGGCGTTGCCACGCCTGGAGACAATCTACTAAGTGAATCAGCCTCTCGAGACTGACCTCTGGTGTTTTTTGAATACCGCTCTCGACCCCCTGAAGCGGCTGACCGGCAGGGAGAGGTCGTGGACGATTTTCGGTGTGCGGACGCCATCGCTGCCCGCCCGAAACCCCTCGGGGCGGACGAGGCAGCGCGCGTACACTGGAAATTGATGTGGCCCGAAGCGTCACAGACGGCGGGATTACCACATCGATTTCCAGAGGGCTCCGCGAAGAAGACGGCCTTAGCCGCTTCTCTACGGAGGGGACTGCCCTCAGAGGTCCTACCACAGCTAGGACCTCTTCCCCAAACTCTTCCTAGCCTGAAGGACGGCCCTCAGGTCGCCCTTCTGCTGAGCCGGCTTTGGGCGAGAACGCCGCCTCTGTTGCCAAGCTCCCTGAGGAGGGGCTCTAGAGGCGACGCTCTCTTTCTGTACCTGCCGGTACGAGGAGCTCGATGACGGCTGGGGCTGGTCGGTCTTAGGACCAGCCCCTTTAGACTTGGAGCGGCGAGGGATGAACTGCTGGAACGCCGCAGACTGCCTCCTGAAACCTGTCGACGACCGACAGCGTCGCCGAACAGGCCAGAAGGCGAAAGAGGAGCATCAAGAAAAACAGATTTATCCTTCTCCCTGATGCCCGACAGATTTAACCACAGATGCCTCTCCGTGGCCACCAAAGCCGACATGGAGCGGCCCACAGCTCGGGCCATCTCCTTGGTGACACGGAGAGACAAATCTGTCGCTCTGCGGAGCTCAGCCACATCCTCAGGTGTGGGTCCCTCGCCCTCATCCAAGTCTTTTAGAAGCCGCCATATATGCCCTGCCCACCATCGCCGATGTATCTCTACATGGCTTGGTGGGCAGCACCGGGGTTTTTAGGGAGGACGCCGCATCAGGAGAGAGGTAGCTGGCCAAAGCCTCCTCCACACGCGGCATTCTCCCATAGCCATGCTCTCCCGCCCCCACGATGTTACTATAATCCATCACTGATGGATTAGAGAGGCGGGAGGAGTGTGGTCTCACTTCACACACACACACAGAGCGCTGCTGAAGAGCGAAAAAGCTAGCGCGGTTGTGAGCCGGCGTCCCTTTATACTTCCGGGTATGCTGTCACATACTACGTCATGACGTAGCACCAATCAAGATCGGTCTTAGTTTCATTCATGCTTCAGACGCGCAACGCTAAGGGAGCGTCCCCAAAGTGTCGTTCCGACGCAGTGCGAGTTCCCTCGAAAGGGAACTAAATTAATGCACTTTCTCAGAGAAGTCTAATATTGCTGTATATAAACTCAGCAAAAAAGAAACACCTTTTTCATTTTAAATATAATTTTGTAAAATCCAAATAAGCTTTACACTTTATTATTTAAAATGGTTTTAAACAATGTTTTTCATGCTTCAGTGAACCATAAACAATTATTGCACACCTGTGGAACAGTCCTTAAGACACTAACAGTTTACAGGTGGTAGACAATTAATGCCACAGTTACAATAGCTTTCAACACTGAAGTGACCTTTCTACTGACTCTGAAAAACACCAGGAGAAAGATGCCCAAGGGCACTGATCACTTGTGTGAACATGCCATAGATATAATTAAGGATGTAATGATTCAGTTGAAAATCGATACAAATGTGTGACGATTCAAGTCGGTTAAGATGTTAAACGAATTGCGATACACGTTTTAAGCAGCAGGGACGCTGAAACCATAAACTGTGACCTTACTTTACAGGCACGATAGAAACGAGCAAGTACGGACTGTGCGTGCACACTGGCGCGAAGAAGAGTGAAATAAACGAATGTTTTCACATGGAGCGCATCCATGTGCACGCGCCGTCAAACAGAAGCATGGCGACGGCAAGCGCGTAGTTTACATTGACTCATTCAAATCAGAGGTGTGGCGGCATTTTGACTTTCTGGAGACTTATAATCACCACAGTAAGAGGCTTCAGTCACCTCCGTCTGCATGTAAAAAGATAATAGGCCAAACCACACTGACCGGCGGATTTGCAGCCCCACTCGTGGCGTCGAGGGCGATTGCCATGGAGATCAGGTGCATCAGTGTTTTCACAGCAAAAGATACAAGGCTGTTTTCTGCCGTAGTAAATGAATTCCAGGCCATTCCTCATCAAGAGAAAGACCAGCACGAGGATGTATTCCACAGACTGAAGAAGAACGCTGTGCTGTTGCAGAACCAGGTGTTGTATTTATTTTACTATCTCTTTCTCTAAGTGTTTTTTTTTCTTCTCAATAATTTGATTATGGCATATTTATCTAAATGTGGTGTTTTTCTAACTCTTGCGAGTGTAATGATACAAATTATAATTGAAATCTTGCCTTTATAACAATGTGAAACCCCTGTCACTGTTTTATTTCTTACTTTATTACTTATTATTTATTTATTTTATTTTTTCTGCTATTTCGAGATGTGCAGGGTGAGGGTGAAGAAGCTAAAACAACCTCCTCCCAAGAAAACATTGGAAGATCTCCTTGAAGGGACTTTTTAAGGATTTGTTTTAATTTCAATTGCATTATTATTTGACATCAAATGTATAATTAAATTTTACAAAGAAATATGCAGAATTTTGTCTGAGAAATAAAATGACACTTATTTTATAATTTGTCTTAAATCTCATTTTGTTAAAAAAATCGTGAGTACATCGTATCATGAAATTAGTATTGTGAATCGTGAGTTGAGGGAATCGTTACATCCGTAGATATAATACAATAAAATTATTATACATGCTATATGCAATTTGGCATATTTATATTAAACATGACACTATCAGAATTTCACATTCATTTTTTCATCTTAGTGGTCTAAACCTGACCACACAACTGGCTCTTTCTGTGGGTACAGATAATGCCTTCCACTAGCTGCCTGCATGCGGAGTCTGTAATGGGTCAGATGAGTGGTCTGGCTGTGTCTGCCTGCCAAAACCTCCAGAAGTGAGCTTGGACTGAGCTTTGATGCGTGGCACATCAATCTGACATGCCTCTCATCATCCAATGTCTCTGCCATCGGAATACCCCATGGTGCCTCTGGCCCCGGAGGTATTTTAATGGAATTAACCCAAATGGGCATCTTCAGTTTGTGGAGGAGGAACTTGTGCATCACAGCATGCTCGGGTCTAATATTTTTTATGAGTGCTGCGTCTCTACACCGATAAACTAACTGCTTTCCCCCAGGCCATCATCATTTCACATGACTTTATCTATTTCTCTATAGAGATCTCAGTGTGAAAAAAGAGTGGTGTGGATATATGTATATATGTGCTGTCTGTATGTTTACTAATTTATATATATATATATATGTATAAATGTCCATCTTCTTTAGAAATGAAGTGCCTTGCAAATTCTTTGATACAAAGAATCTTATGGGATAATATGACACCTTATCTAGTGGAAGCAGAGCAAAAAGCTCTCTATTGGAGTTATTGCTTGTACAAATGTTGAAGGAGTTTGGAGAAATGCTGACTGTGGGTCTTTACTAATGCTCCTCATAAATTGAAATGACATTCCATTGTTTCAATGAAAAAATTGTGACCCAAAATTTAGTGTCAATGAATCATCTGCCTCAAACTGTGACAATGTTGCATAATCAAATTTTTATGACACGTGAGCGTTCATGCATCCCTTTCTTTTACTGAGTTAGTTGCTACTATATAGAAAACCATCAACTATGCCACAAAAGGAAGAATGATGATTTTCTCTTTGTTAAATAACTTCTCTAACAATCTGATAACAGTCATTATACACAGATTCTCATTATGCATAACAGAGATTAAACATTCGGACATGCATGTTTACAAGAACATTTTAATCACCTAACCGGAATATGTGATTAATAAGAGATACTGTAAGACTTCAAGATATCATCAAGGTGTATTCATCACCAAAAAAGTTTTTAATACACTTGAAGAGTGCACATTTCTGCACATCTTGACCTGCCATGGAAGCATCAGGTTGATTTTAATACACATTTTGTGTACCGTGTGATTTCAATGGGTTTCCATTTATAAATGTTGTCTCAGCGAATCAAGGACTAGCTTGTCACATTGCTGCTATATTTAGTCAGACAGTTGCATGTAAGAGACACACAGAGACAGTCTGGGCTGATTAAGTTTGACAGCTCTCTCCTCCATTCTCCTTGAAACTCTAGCCAAAAGACTCACATAAATACACACAGATACAGGAGTGTAAGAGATCAAGCAGACACACCTGTGTGTAGTTCTTCTGCATGCAAACTGTGAAAAACTAAACAAATATAGTCCTAAACTAGAACAAAGCCCACTTCTTTGCTCTAAAACTATGAATCGTGACAGCTCACAGAGTCTGAGTGAGAAAGAGTGCTAAACATCTCAGGAGCAGAAAAAAAGAACATTCCGCTTCTCCGAGACTTATTTAGAGGAAAAAAAGGGTTAGTTCACACAAAAATGAAAATTCGATCTACTCACCATAATGTCAATCTAAACCTGTATGAGTTTGGTTCTATGGAACACAAAATGAGATTTAGCGGAATGTCCTATGCTCTTTTACAAACATTAATGTATACAATAACTTGGGCTTTCAAAATCCAAACTTTCTCAAAAAGTGCCTCTATTTTCACTAAGTAACAGCTTTGACCTGAGTGACAAAAAGATGAGTAGATACACAATCTACAATACCACTAGAGGGCAGATAAATTGAATTATAAAACAGCAAAAATACAGCTGATAAATATTTTTTATTAGAAGTAGAAGTTCATGTATGCTTTGTAGAAAAGGTATATTGCCATCTTGCTTTGACCAAAGTGATCTGAATGCACCTGACGACGTACAGTAATTCCGACTTACCAACTCGTAAATACGAACTTCCCAGGAGGACTTGAATGCACCAAAATTGCCAACACAATGCTAAATAATTAATAACCTAGCAAAAACAATCTGCGCATGTTTATGTATGATTTTGTGCGGCTGTTTGCATTGGCAGACATCTTTCCACTCAATTGATTTTTATAAGACAACCTGTTTCTGGGACAGGGGGACAATGTGTGCCCTGTATTATTGTAAAATAGTCCTCATCATACATCTCTAATAATGCCAGACAGAACTCAGCTCTACATCGGTTAGACAAACGTGCACAATTATATAACGTGAAACAGGAAAGATTGACTACGGCTTAAAAGCGGAAAGTCTGAGGAAACCATGTCTCTCCTCACTGTGACACCTGCACTTTGTGATGAAAGGAGTAAAATGAACAACCGTCACTTTGTACTGACATGATATATTTCCACACTTTTTTCAGAGATACTTTATCAAAGCTAGGGATGTCTCTTTGATGTTAGGGAAGTAAAAAAGGGCAACAGGAAAGACACTTGATTGCTTTCAAACATCCCCTGAGAATGTCAGCCGCCTTCTCGTAGCCGCAGGTCATTCGGAGATTAATAAAAGCAAGTAGCTAAAGTCCACTGAGTTAATTGGAAAATATACAGTGCATGTATCATTTCTGCTACTGCAAGAGAGGTGAGTCTCTCTGGACCTTGAATGGGTTTCGATGACCTGAGATGGGGTTAGATATAGTGTGGGACCAGCAGCCTGAAATCTGAGTGCCGTATTGTTTGCTAAGTGCTTCCGGATTTAGCGCTGGCCTGGTATTAGGCCAGGATGCTGTTGTGAAGGGGAAGACAATATGGTACAGAGTTGCAAAACATGCAGCTGCACCTTCATTTACAACCCTGTATCAAACAATTCTGTCAATTCTGTCATCAATTACTCACCTCATTTCATTCCAAAACTGTATGACATAACACGAGTTAACTATCCCTTTAATTAATTTATTTAAAATAATGTTTTAATGAAAATGTACACCTTAAATATTTTTATGATAAATTATAGTGTTATTTTAGCACTATTTTATATATTATTATACTATATTTTATTATATTACTAGTTTCATTTGAATAATACAATATTTGTTATGTGCTTTTGTCATTTGTATAAGTTTTTGTTTTAGAATTGTATTAGTTTTATTTATTCTAATTAGCTTTATTTATTTATTTCAGTTGTAATAATTTTAACACTGCAACTTCATTTTATATTTTATTTCAATTACTGAAAATTATTTTCAACAGTTTTAGTTCTAATTGACACTTAACACATCACTGTTATTTACATTCTTTTTCTTCAACAAACCCAAAATATTGATGACTCACCCTGCACTACTCAGATTTTCATCCAATCAGATGCTCTCTACAATAGCTATGTTTTAATGCACCATTTATGCCTAAATATTTGCTAAATATTTACTAAATAGTCTTTTCTAACATGTACAGTGTATGTAATCTTTCTTTTTAGATAAGCCTATGTCTTTAAGGTAAAAATAACAATTCAATTTACAGTAGTTCCGTGACATTCTTGCGGTGGCTTTCTCCTATTCTGAATGCCGCGACTTAGGCACTGCGCATGCACTGAAGTTTTGTTTAGAATTCTTGTTGCAGCAGACAATTAAATTAATATGTTAATCAGATTGCAACGTTTAGTGTTCATATAATCATAACTTTCAGAATCTGAAATTGGATTGGATTCATTCCAATTGATGAAAATAGTCTATGTAAACATACCTACTGAGAATCTCCCTGATGCTACATGCAATAGACTAGCAACTAGCAAGTATTAAAGTTCATGGCTGTGACAAATTAAAGGCAACTGGCTATTTTTTTAAAGAGAGGATCCATTCAATATGTCCTAGCCAAACTTCATTTTAATACGAAATGCATCAACACAGGAATGAAAACTATGCTAGTCAGGCAATTTCATGCTGTCTTTAGCCCAAGACCTAAAGCTAATGCTGTTATATGCAAGTAATGACAGTGACTTAAATTGCTCATATGTAACAAAGAGAGAGAAATAGTCAGAATGTGAGAGTGCAAGTGAAAGAGACAGGGAGATAAAGATGCCTTATAAACAGATAAAAGTCTCTTGATTGAAACACAGTCGGCATCTGCGCACCGATTGCTTTGTAACGCAAAGCAAGGTGCCTTCATTAAGCAAACCAATCTAAATCCATTCATGCCAATGTATGCCACATCTAAGAGCACAATCCGAATGTAATGACCACTAAACAAACACTCGCTGCACTGCTGGTGAATAATTTACATTCTTTTCATATTCAGATCGGCCACTGAAAGACCATTTTGAATTCAAACTCACCAGAACTTCTTCGGCCTCCTGATTCGAAAGGGAGAGCAAGGCATTGTGGATCTGACAGGCTAATTGAGATCTGTCTTCCTTACTGAAGGTCTCAGGCAGTCACTTGCAAAGGACCTATAGATGGGATTATGGCCTATTTCTGGATCACAGAATAGTCAGATCCTGTCTTGCTCTGACAAGCTAATGAGTCTTCTTCCTTTAAGTGTCTTCTTCCTCCCAGACTCATTCATGGACTCAAAATATGTATCATACTTACATTTGCATATCTTTTTAATAAATGATTACCTATATTTACAGTATATATTCATTAGAATAAAAAAAGATATCACCTAATGATAGTTTCTATACTTGTGAGTTTTGTACCTTACTGAGTTCGTAGATTACATTAGCATCCTGTTCTCACAAGCTCCAAAAAATAAATAAACAAACCGCAACTCCAGCAACAGACTGACTGTCAAAGTACCATCATAAAGCCACTGAAGTATGATGTTAAACGCTGTGATCGCCATCAAAAGTCAGTGCCATAAGTCTGAAGATCTATCCTCAAGTTGTCCTCAACTGCTCTGTGCCTGGAAACGATGAGAAAGGATGGACGCTTTAGGTCTCTCGTCCTGCAAGCTCTTTGCTAGAGAGGCGGAGACTGATGCAGGCCGGTCCTGAGGTTACACGTGGAGGGACGGATGCCATCGGAGCCGGGAATCTGGTTCATCCGATAGGTTCATTAAGACTGACCTTCAGACTGCTGTCCATCTGCACCTGACCTTCAGGCTGCTGTCCATCTGCACCTGGCACCCTGAGCAGGCCTTTACACACAGCCTGCCAGCACACACTCTCACTCACACAGACAGGGGCGTGAGAGTGTCGCAAGTGTGCCTCAGCGACTCTGTCCTGCCAACACTGCAGAGCTGTCTGCTGTCGCTGTGGCAACAAGGCAGCAGGGCTGCAGCATGTCCTCTACGCTCCGGACCTTTCTTATCCCAAAACCCCTGCCCACATCAAAAACACTTAATCTGTCTGTCCTCCCTCTGTACAGCTTTGTGGCATTCCCTGAGCAGAGTCAAACAAACCTACATGTCTTAAAATTTAAGATAAAATCAACAATACACATCTATCTATCTATCTATCTATCTATCTATCTTTTGTCAAACCAAAACATTTTCAGACACCATATAATTTTTTACTAGTGGGTGCAGGACACATAGTTCATTTATATAAGTGAGGATAGCAAAATAAAGTAAACTGTGACATATTATACCCAAAAATCCTTCATACAGTGGGCTACCAATAAAATTGATACAAATTTGAGACCAAAATGATTTAGACACTTTGACCTGACTATGTTTTGCTTAAGTGTTTTTTCTTTAATTGCTAATGCAACCTTTTACACCACAAACTAAACAAAGTGTGTCCTTAAATTTAACAACTGACAGCTGATTGGTTGATTCTAATCCCTTACATACCTTTCTATCAAAGTTATCTGACATTATCAAGATGAATTTGTTCTGACACAGTTTAACTCTGAGTTCTTGTCATATTTTATTACCATTTTCTAAACTATAGCGAATAAACTGATAATGTGAGAAAATGTTGAAGGTGTCGGAATACATTTTGGTTTGTCTATGTCTATACATCTGTATAAATTTGTATATATATATCTGTCCTTCTATCTATCTTTCAATCAATCAATCTGTCCATCCATATGTCTGTCTGTCCATCCATCTATCTATGCATCTATCTGTCTGTCTATACACCTATCCATCTGTCTGCCTATCCATCTATCCGTCCATTCATCCATACATCCATGTCTATCTGTTTGTCTGTCCATCCATCCATCCATCCATCTGGTCTACAAATGTTCAACTTTTTGAATTTCTTTTAAAAATGTTAAGAACAAATTAGAGCTGTATGAATCCCTTTGAATTTCAATTCATTTTTGAATTTGTAAAGCAATTCTGTATCATGTTTCACTAAATGAACTAAATTCAATGGTGCACATCCCTGCAACAGTAACCAGAAGGGTTGTTTTGACAGGCAGCTTTAAATTGGCAATACAATAAATATTACATCTAAATGGTATTACAAAGGAAAAAGCAGCTACAACAGTAAAGGGCCTTTGGATGGTTTCCTTCCAAGTCATTTACAGCAGACAGAAATTGTCTTTCCTCTGTAACTGTGTCCAGGCTGATACCCTTGAGCAAAACAGCATAAAAGCTTGTGGTTTCTGGAACGGCTGAACAGGCTACGTTAAATGAAAAAGACAGTACTTACCACAAACTTCTGGCTCTGGAAAATGTCTTGTCAACTCTGAAAGGACAAAAGACAATTTTAGTTAAAAACTCAATTTCTTGCACCTGTGATCTCTCAACATAGCAGAGGCGGACAGTAGTGAAGTATTTTTACTTTCTACTCAAGTACATTTTTCAAGTATACTTTATTCGTGTTTTTCTTTGGAAGACTTTTAATTCACTACATTCTAAAGTACAATACAAAATGTCACACTTTTTACTGCACTACATTTCATAAATAAAAGTTTAAGCAGAGTAAAAATACTCCACTACTCTCTGCCTCTGCAACATAGTACAGCCAGTGGTCTGAATGACCAAACTACTGTCCTGGCATACAAATGTTTATGTTGGATTTAGTTCAATAATCATAATTTTTCCATAGAAATCAAAAGGTTTGGTTACCATTGCCAAATACTCTATTTACAGGCATATTAATCACTTATAATGTTTTGTATTTATACTGTATCCGAAAACTGGTCATATGATTTCAATATGCCAGCCATCATAAGGCCACCATTCCCATGTAGAATAAAACAGCATTAATTATTGTTGTTGTTTTTTAATAAATACATTTTAGTGATTTGTTTGTAAAGTGGAACCATTTCTCCTCAGTCCATAAAAAATACATGAAAAACAGCCAGCAGTGACTGAAACAGATGTTAATATTTGAATAAAGTACTTTTGGTCTTATACTACATGAAAAATCTGCCAATGCACATTGTGTGGGGAAAATGTTGACTCGACATGATCCTAGCCACCAGCAGATGGTGTTGTGATGCAACACTCGCTTGACAACTGAATTATAGTGTAAATCTGCACATGCATTACAGCAACACACAAGATTAAAACCGCTTACATCATAAACTGTACAACACATGGGACGTAAACTGAAAAAAGCTATATACTGTGCAACTGTGCACATATATATATATATATATATATATATATATCTTTTTTATATATATATATCTATATTTTCCAGACTCAGTTGTTCTCTACATGTTTCCCCTGCTGCTGTGTAAATACTCTCATATCTCCAGTGGTTTTTACTCTTAAGTGCACAACCCCCCTGTTTAGTCAGACAGGCGGTAGAGTCCGCAGCTTTAAGGCAATCCATCTTTCCAGGAACCTCTCCGTCATGGATTAGGCTGCATACTATCAGGATTCATACTATACCAGCTAACATCTGAGGTATTCCTGACCCAGAGCCAGAAATAGATGCAAGGTTGTTGCTCTTAGACACTAGAACACTAACAGAATGTAAATGGACTGAAAGCATCACTGCTGCATGTGTGTGTTTTGTTGACAGCAAAACACCTCCTCATAATAGACAAGAGGACAATTGATGTCACAGATGTTGATTGTCCTCTGACAGCCTCTCGTTTCAAATAAGACAGCTGATGTTAAACACTGACCCCTTTAGTGGCACTCAGAGTCAAGTACATCAAAGCACGTTTCCACAGAGGTACAGTGCTAAAATATAAAACTTAATTTCCTGCTTATTTATAGTATATCCTCACCTCAAGTCCATACATGTTTGATGCAATTGACAAAGCGGAGGCAGTGTGTGGTTTCAAAAGAGGAGATCATTGTTTCCCTTTTTTATTTCACAGGCAATACACCCTCTCTGTGAATGTGGGGCTTTACAGTCTTTGAACACTGCCAAAATACTATCATTTTGCCTTGATAATGCTAGAAATGATAATGTGCCACAAATCTGTATTTGTTTACTATTCATAATGAATATAATAGTCAGTCAAAAGGCCGTAGTCACAGTTCTCATGACGCAAGGCGGCTTTAAAACAGCACAGCCTTTTGCTAAGAAGAGCCTTACACCAACAGTGTCACACAGCTTTATTTCCTTTACAGCTTCACTCTGACTCATAGCTTGTTTTTTTTTTGTTTTTTTTGTCTCATTAATGTTTGTGTACTACAAAGACAGACAAAAGATGGCTTCCTTAATCCAAGTCATTTAAAAAATTTGATAAAAGATCCATCACTCAGTTAAAGAAAGGCTTTGTTTCAGTTTCATTATCGGAAAAAAAATGAACACTGATAACAGTAATTAACCCTAAGCCAAACTGAAACAAATTAGCTGTCAAAATATTTCCATTGAATGTAGGTGACCCAAAGTACAGTGGAGACCTTGGCTCAAGTCTCTGTTGCCTTTAGGCACCAAGACTAAAGTATGCGCATTTGGATCACACTTCACTTTAACTAGTTAAAAGATCATTACTCTCACTCATGTAGTTCCAACCCTGTATGGGTCTAAATGGAAAATTTGCTAAATGTATTATTTTCATCATACTGCTCTCATAATATATATACAACATATACAAATATATATATATACACACAGTATATATATATATATATATATATATATATATATATATATATATATATATGTACTGTGTCTATGTACCCCTCCAATGTATACTATTGTTCAAAAGTTTAGAGTCCGTAAGGTTTTTTTAAATGACTGTTTTCTATTTATGATGGCAAAGCTGAATTCTCAGCATCATTAATCCAGTCTTCAGTGTCACATGGTCCTTTAGAAATCATTCTAGTAATATGCTATTTTGTTGCTAAAAAATATTTCTTATATCATTATCAATGTTGAAAACTTGTGCTGCTTAATATTTTTGTGGAAACCATGATAACTTTTGCATTTATTGGAAATAGAAATCTTTCACAACATTATAAATGTCTTTAATCTCAGTTTTGATCAATTTAATATGTCCTTGCTGAATAAAAGTATACATTTCAACCCCAAAGTTTTGGATGCTAGTGTAACTCTCAAATCAATTGGCGGCATACGTCAGGGGCACGTTCAAGCTCAAACTGGTGCGCAACGTTTTGCTACGGTTTCTGGGTTGAACGACATGTTTCCTGGAAACGGTGTGCAACGGGGTTTGAGATACGTTTTATATTGTTTGGTGGGTGTGTCAAAAATGTCAGCCCAATCAGCAGCAACATGTATATAAAACACACGCTATTAAAGAGACCGCTCGCACAATGGGTCCAAGTAAAGTCATTTACAAATGTGTCCGCTGCAGCTCGGTATATACGCAACAATTGAAGATATTAAAAGACATGTTTGTCTTTTCATCTTGAAATGTGAGGCAAATGTTGGATCACAATAATTAGGAACCACAGTTTCCACAAATCCCTTCACTCGATTGGGATGTTCTCTTTTATTCTGGACGGCAAGGACAGTGACTGTAACATTGAGTGTATTTTGCAGTATTAAACAAGTATTTATACCGATTTCATCAGGCTCCGAAAATTCTTCAAAAAGAACACAAAGAATGGCCTTCTCAGCTGCCATAGTTGCACTCTTGTGTCATCAGAACAGGGTGTTCAACGCACCACCGTTTCCGTTTAAAAAATGTTTTGTCGGGGCTGAACACAGCCCAGGTTTGACATGAGTGATGGTTGTTCATGAGACATCAAAGAACCAGTGATATTCAAATAGATGTAATGAGTCACAAATTACCATATTTTCAAAAGTTTTATTTGAATGTTTTCATTTTTGGGTATAATACTCTAAGTTCTTTCAAATGTACACAGATATTCTCGACCAGGCCTGTTTTTTTCTTGCAAAAAAAAAAAAAATCCATCAAAAATGTAAACATATTTACAGACTAACCTGTAAGTTTTATAGTATAAAACCGTAATTTATAAACCAGAACATTGCAATTTAAATCGGTAAATCCAATCTAATACAATCCATACATCGCACACTGCTACTAAATCTATTGTACCTTTAACATATACTGACATATAACATATACTGAATTATACTATACAGAAGGTATACAGAGTTATTCACGCAAACAAAACACCATAATAGTAACACACATGATGTCACCATTATGTTCTGGTAGTTTCATTATCATGGACTTTTAGTTTGTTTTCATGTTCATCATGTATTCCTTTGTTCAGTTTTCCCGCTCCTTGTTATTAATTCATATGTGTCAGCTGTGTTCTATTAATCAGCCTCGTTTGTGTTTGCTATTTAAGTTGGTCCCTCACACTCATTCTCTGTCCAATCACTGTTATGTTTCGTTGTGCTGTTTGAGTACCTGTCTGCCTGGTTTGGAGTATCTGAGATTAAACTATGTTTTAAACTTGAGTCATCTGCCTTTGACACATGACACTAAAATAATGCAACATTCATTAAAAAACAGAAGATGTAACATCAAAATAAAATGTGCATAACTGATAATAGAACTATAAGTAAGAAACATAATTATTTATACAAAATACTTTTAAATGATAAGTGTCACACAGGGAATTATTTTTTCACTGAAATTATAATTTGATTTACATGTCTGATATCTGGTTAGATCTTTTAAAGTTTTTCCCTGTGCTGTATATAGAATGGGAACTTACTGTTAACAGTTTTTTTCCCGTAGTGTTTGTACAATATTTTCACTCAATAGCTGTTTTTATTGTTTTTTTGCTGGTAGGTTTTTATGCTTTTATCCATTTATAAGACCAGTCCACAAACATCAAACAAATCCACACAATCTGTCTGTCAAAAGGAGACAGACTTCCTGTGTGTAGATTACAAAGCATCATTACTGTCAGTTCTGACGTTTGAGCTGCAGGGACGCTCACAGTCACTCCGGTTTAATTAGCTTCGCCTCATATCTGCAAATAAACAGTAAAAGTCCCAGTTGCTCAAACACATAAACGGCACATCATTCAATAGACCACGAGAGATTCAAACTACTGAAGCCTGCAGGGAGCACTGGTGCCATCAACCTGTATGTAAATGATGTGACAGATCTCTAGACATTTTATTGTTTGCTATATTCATGGGATTTATGATGTTTATGAACTTGCCAAATGGTCACAAATCAGCAATGACAATAAAGAGATGAGGATATATCAGAACTCCCATCATGCAGCCTACACGAGAATCATAAAACTTGATATTTCTCATCCTTGGACTCCTCCTCTCCTGTTACACAGAATCCTCATAAAGGGGGAATTGAGTCTGGGTGTGGTAAAACTATGAAGCAAAGCCTCGACTGAGCCAAAATAGCCGCTGAGGTTTACAGTTAAACAACGTACATGACAGATTTAAGTAATGATCTTTAAGTTGATTTAAAATTATCTTTTGACACTGCAATTCTATCACAAATATTGTAAATGAATGTCTGTGACTATAATTTAAAATGTGACTCAACGGTTCAAGCTGAACGTCAGGCAGTTTCCTTCCTCTCGAATGTTGCGCTTCGTGAATAAATTAATGTTATGCAGGTTAATTGGATGGATTGCTTTTTAATTGCAAGCACATCATGAACAACATAGATAATACATAATCATATTGGACTTATCAGTGTGTGGAAGTCTGTGTTCCTTTCTACTGCAGAACTACAGTAAGGATGTATAATTCATCAATGGGATTCTGAGCATAAACTAGAGGGTTTTCTGAACCTTATGGAGAGCCGGGGGCCCTTTCTGTCAGAATCTTCTGAATTAATGTAATAATGTACTATTGCTGCCTTCAAACCTCTGCAGGCACACACAATATGAAACTAGCAGGTTGTGTTAGCTTAAATTTATAACGCTGCAATAAAAGTTTCTGAGTGACTGAGTGGTGCAGTATGAGATACAAAGGAGACTATAGTCAATATTTGAGACCATAGAGGATATTTTAGTTTGAGCTACACAGGATAAAATGACTTACTGAATCAGATATTAAAGTTGACTTGGCTCTAACTGTAACGCAAGGTGAACTCACAAAAGGGAGAGCTGGATCCAAATGCAAAATAATTTAATAACAAAATAAACAACCACAGCAATCAGAGAACCAAGGAACAGCTAACAGAATGAGTAGCACTAAACGTACCATTCATGTAGGACAAGACCTGACAAAGAACACAGTGGTTTAAATACACAGGGGCAAACAAGCTTAACAAGATAACAAGGCACACCTGAAGAGACTAATCAACATGAAAAACTACAAAGAACTACAAAAAGGATGGTGGTGGAACGGAGGCAGAACAGGGGGAGGGATGGAGGGCCAGACCCATGCAGGGGGACAGGACATGGACCCTGGCATGGCAGAGAGACGGATCCCTCTCTGGACTCGGGACGGCAGAGAGACGGAGCCCTCTCTGGACTCGGGACGGCAGAGAGACGGAGCCCTCTCTGGACTCGGGACGGCAGAGAGACGGAGCCCTCTCTGGACTCGGGACGGCAGAGAGACGGAGCCCTCTCTGGACTCGGGACGGCAGAGAGACGGAGCCCTCTCTGGACTCGGGACGGAAGGAGACAGAGCCCTCTCTGGACTCGGGACGGAAGGAGACGGAGCCCTCTCTGGACTCGGGACGGAAGGAGACGGAGCCCTCTCTGGACTCGGGACGGAAGGAGACGGAGCCCTCTCTGGACTCGGGACGGAAGGAGACGGAGCCCTCTCTGGACTCGGGACGGAAGGAGACGGAGCCCTCTCTGGACTCGGGATGGAAGGAGACGGAGCCCTCTCTGGATGCTGGTCAGTGGCTGGAGCTATCTCTGGACGCTGGTCAGTGGCTGGAGCCATCTCTGGACTGGCGGCCATGACGGGACGAGACTCTGGTGTGGCAACCATGATGGAACTGCTACATTCATCCTCTGCTATCCCCACAGTGTAAGATGAACCACTTATTTGAAGGGTGTAGTCCAGGAATTGTACCAGCGACCCCCGAGGACCATCACGGACAAGTATGGGTTGGTAGTGGTTATTGAGTTCGTAGCAATAAAAGTCAATGAGGGCAAAGTCTAGGAAGTCTGTGAGGTAGGCAAAATCCAAAAAGTCTTTGGTGTGGTTCTCGAGGGAACGGTTGCCTTGTCGGAGTCGAATTAAACTAATTGCTGGATCCATAGTGGTCTTTTGTAACGCAAGGTGAACTCAAAAACAAAAGGGAGAGCTGGATCCAAATGCAAAATAATTAAATAACAAAATAAACTATAATAATTTGTGTTTTTTTGTTTTTTAAATTGTATTGACCCTAAACTTCTGAACGGTAGTGTATATAACGCTCTCAATATAGTACACATAAGACATTCCTGAAATAACTTTGCAAACTCCACATTCTGGTCTGTTTTAAGAAATTATGCAAGTGACTTGTGATGAAACAGTACGTCATTGCTGACAGACACTAAAATGTCTCAGAATGTGAGTGTTTAAGAAGGAAAGAGTTACATCTGCTGTCTGGGGAACAGGAGTTAACTGAGAGAGTCACTGCCAATACACTGTGTACCATAACAAGAACGTTACATAAACGCCCATCAATTTTTCATAACTTTGGAACACAGAAGAAAGATACCCCAGCAAAAAAAGACCATGTGTATAAGCAGCGCTTTCTTTGAATGTCAGGGTTCTTGATAAATAATGAATATTGTTCAAAATTATATACGCCATATGAAAATCAAAACAGGACTCGATATCCAGCATAAGCTCAGATGTCAACAAACAACATCTGAAAGTAGCCATTGAAAGACAGTAAAGAGTAACAGTACAGTGGATGTACTGTACTGAGACTCTGAAGACAGGCAGCAGTACCAGCCGCGAGTCTACAATGTGACAGCCAGATGAATGCATACGGGTGCCTTAACACATGCAGTCTGTCTGTCTCGCAGTTCTTCAGGTTTCAGTGTGTCGCCTAGCGCATTTGTGTGTTACACAACAGCACAGGTGCAGAGACCCATCAAGACAGCAGCAGCACCTGTCATGTGACATCACATAGGGTTGGAATGCATCATACGTGTGACAGTCAGAGCCGGGACATTTGTAAATTTGACCTAGGGTCTCAGGGGTGAAATCACAAACTAATTTTTTCTGTGGTTGCTCCTCACTTATGGAAACTTCTTCCAATGCACATTAAATCTTTTCCATTTGTGAAAGCTTTTATGTCTAATTTGAAGACGTATCTTTTTAGTAAGGCTTTTAGATTTGATTGGAGTGATTTAATTGTGTTTGTGTGGATGTACTGGATGTAATTGTTTATATTCACTCACAGGCCAATTTGGCTACTAACTTTTTAAGTTACCAGCCATTCAGAACTTCTACTAGCCCCTTCGCCAAAAAAAAAGAAGGGAAAAAAGAAAATAAATTTCCAGATTAAATACATCTCAGCTATATATATTATAACATTTTGATTTCATATTTATATCTTATTCAAACAAAATCCTGCCATCTCCTCCCTTCCTCTTTCTTCCTCATCCTTTTCACCAAAAATGTTTTTTAGGTGGACAGATCAATACAGTACAAAATTGTTTGTTTTGTGTTTTTCCAAAGCGTATATCCTGCAGTCCTCATACATTAAATTGTGTGACTGTTGAGTCAAAGACAAGCCACTCGCGCCCAGCTTGCCACTTCTGATTTTCTTTTCTTGGTTTCCTTCGTTGCTTGGTCTTTCCTTTTTTCACTTTAGTTATTCGCTTCAGAAGGCCTTTATTATTAACCATCGGAGTCGTATGGTTTACTTTTATAATGGATGGATGCACTTTTTTGGTCTTCAAATTGTGGGCTGCCATTCACTGCCATTATAAAACTTGGAAGAGCCAGGACATTTTTTTATACAACTCCGATTGTATTCATCTGAAAGAAGAATGTCATATACACCTAGGATGGCTTGAGGGTGAGTAAATCATGGGGTAATTTTCATTTTTGGGTGAAAATATCCCTTTAACACTCAGCAGTGGTGTGTAACACAGTCACTCATACTAGCCACTTTGTCAGGTTTTTAAATTGTAGACTTTTAAAAAGGCATCTGAAATAATAAACTAAGTGCAATGTTTTTCGATAACTATCGATAATGAAATATCTGAAATGCTACCAATACTCATTTTGCACAGAATAGATACACAATACCAGCTGCGCTTTCTCGCTCTCTCATCTCTCTAACAGTAAGTTGACCCAAACCCGCCTGCCCTTACTCACTCGTTTCATTTGCTCCTGATGAATATTGTTGGTGTTACAAGGCTTGAATTTTGCAGTGGGATTGTGTGTATTGTGCACAATTTGACTTATTCCCACAGATTTTGTGCTCACACCCAAAGTATATTGGCTATATAAAACAGTATAATGGGTCTGTGCATCAGGTCTTAAAGTGACAGCAGCCTAATTTACCAGCTGCCAAATTATGAGATAATATTAAAAATATCTACAGTATATGGCAGTTTTCCCCATGGTATAGATGTCAAAATTGTGGCCAGTAAAAATGCTGAGTGACTATTAACTTTGGAATACCACTATCCATAGTGGCTGGTGAGCAAAAAAGTTAATGTCAAGCCATAATTGTATTGTATAAATGTAAATTAGGCTCAGTACTGATTGAGGGTATGTTTACAAGACAACAATGTACTAAAAACTATTTTGTGTTTTTTTCCAAATTTTGAAAATTTACAAACAACAGCATTGTCAAAATGATCCCTGTTCACATGGATCTGCAGTATTATGCATGGCAGGCCAGTAGTTGCCGATGTCACATTGTAAAGAAAAAATGTGAGCCTTTAGACTGAACACGTAATACGCATGACATCACAGTTTTCACAAATTCACGTTTTTTAAAAAAAACTTGTACTTTTAAACTCGTTTTCAAAAGTTTGCGTTTTCAGGCCCCTAAAACACAGTTTTCATGTACACTGCCCCTAAGAAAGCAGCATTATATTTATAATTATTTGATATATTTATATAAAATACAATTAATTTCATGTTCATCCAATAAATAGCTGATCATAAAATTCTATACCATTTTGTCAAATACACTTCTGTTCAAAAGTTTAGGGTTTGTAAGATTTTTTTGTTTTTTAAAGAATTCTCCTATGCTCACCAAGGCTGGATTTATATGATCAAAAACACAGTAAAACAGTAATATTGTGAAATATTATTACAATTTAAATTTTATTTATTTCTGCAATACAAGGCTTTACTTGTTACTGCGATGCAAGCCATTACTCCAGTCTTTAGTGTCACATGATCCTTCAGAAAAGGTTCTAAATGTATTTTCTATCACTTATGATCAATTTAATGCATCCTTGCTAAATAAACTTATTAATTCATTTTTTAAAAATCTAACTGACCCCAAAGTTTTGAACAGTAGTTTAAATTAAAATAAAAAATTAACCATTTTAAATGCTACATGTGAATTTAGACATCACAAAATTAAAATGTACAGTATGAAAAATGGATATTCATTTTGAGAATATCATTTTATTAATTTCAATTAAGTGTTAGATGACAGCAAAGATAAATGTAAAAATAAAAGAAATTATATAAAATTAAATACTGAATACTGGCCAATACAGAAAAATTAAATATCACATTAAATATGACCAATGTGGTACCAATATACTCTACATTCATATTATAGACTGCACCAAATTCACAAAATATTGTGTATATTGTTTATCAACCAATTCTAGTACTAATTCATCAAATGATGACGATATGGTAAATTCATTTTAGTAAATTGGGCACTAAAGCAAGACAGCGTGTGGTAAAAAAACAATGCTACTATCGGGTGCAATTCATTCTTAATACATTCCCCCCTGCTGAAAATGAATTATGTGTCATTACAGCCATCTATGTGATGTACAGGAAGCGTCTAACAGCTGCCCTTCAGAACTAATCAACTGTCTTTGTCTCCTCAAATAACACTAAAATTAGTCCAGCCATCTTCAGTCACGTCTTCGATACAGCCGCTGAATGTGAACGTGACTGTAAATTCAGATGAAAATCAGATGAAGGACAGAGGGGTTAGAGTTGGTTTAGCGACCTTCCTGAGAGAGGTGGATGAGTGGTCACAGACCCTTGAGAGGTGCACACATGGTCTTTGTAATGCAAAGCGAAAACCTCATGAAAACGGTTCAGCTGCCTCTTCAAAATGCCACTCGGTTAACAAACAGAGGATTAGAAAAACTAATGCTGACAAGCACCTTTAATCTTTGACATTTAACTAAATCTGCATTATATTTGTGGTAATGGAAAACAATATACAAACCAACATGGCAGAATCAAAGGAAAATCGCATGAACAAAGGGCCATTTTTCTGCTCTCAAGTCGTTCGTTTTTCCTAGCCACTTCTTCTCGGTTCGCTTCCTGTCCCATTCTTTGCCCCACTGGAACATTGAAATTGGGCAAAAAGAATCTGCTGACCTCCAAGAACCAGTGATCGGCACCACTGGTTGCAAAACAAGTAGCTTTTCCAGATGGCTGTTTCTAAACAAGGTCCACTTAGAGTGTTTTTTCAGAGCTCTGGAGTCAATTCCTATGACTCAACCCAGGTGCCAAAGTGAGGAAGAGAGAAGGACAAAAAGAAAAAGCATTTCATGATCTGGGACAAAGTCTAGGTCTGCTGTTTATTTCACTCCATTAAGAGTTCATGAGGCCAGAGAGATGGGCAAGCATAGCATCACCACCAGACTTAATTTAGAAAATGACTCCATCTCTCATTCTGAGATCACCTGAGGGGACCATCCACATGGAGATCTGCATCCAGAACCTGCATAATATATCCTCATTCTAACAGAGGCTAGTGGAATCAGTTCTGTAACTCTTTGTTTCTTTAGGATAGAGATGGCTGTGACTTAAAGATCTGGGCTGGAAACTCAAGTCACAATCATCAGTTATGCTCTTGCGGAAACTGCCATGGACAGAGGACTGCACTTGTACTTGTTGGTTACTTTGGATAAAAGCATCTTCCAAAGTAATTGTAAATGTCCTCAGTGGCAAGTACATAAAGATCTAAAAGAGATACAGTAGTGAGGAAGCCACATCACATTGAGTTATTCAGTGTTTGTCTAGATTCTGTAAACAGGTGCATTTTCATGAGGCCATGAAAACATCCATCACCTGCAAGCAAATCTGTTCACTTGTTATCTAAACCCAGAGCAATTTTCAATGACGACTCTTAGATGTCACAATCTTCAGGACCAAGAAAATGTCAAAACACAGCCACAGACGAAAGAGAAGCGCAATGAGCCCCCCCCCAACCCTGAATTGCTGCAGATTTCCCACAGATTTTGGCCCTAGACACGTTGCGTGACGTCATCACAATGCAAATTCAGCCAAAGGAAAGCCCACTTCGAAGTGGACTGCATATGTTGAACTTGAATCAATCAATAAACGTCAAAGCATTTGGCACAGCATCTGTCAGTCAGTCAACCACTGCATCCCGCTCCCATGCATGCTCTCTCTCTCACACACACACACACACACACGTGTGGCTGCGTGCATGCTCTGAGTGACATTGTTTCCATCAATCGGTTCAGTTTATGCTGCATAAGCTCACGCACTCTGTAAACTACCCCAAAATGGACGAAGAGCAAGACGGAACGAGTGAAGAAAATTCAGAAATATAGCGGTTTCCAGGGTTACCTTTCTGACACTGATTGTGTACTGATTCTTACTTTATAGTTACTTTATAGAACGTTATAGTTATGTTCTTTTGCACTTTGATCTGTTTGAAACATTTGTTGATTTTATACATTTTGTGTATTCTTCAAAAATAATGAATGTTCTTTTTGTTATATTAGAAAAATACTAACTGGTTATCAACCCTGTAATGCCTGAAATAATTAAATAATAGTCAGAAAATCAATTATTTTGATACTGAACTTTTTTTTTTACATTTAGACAAAATATAAAAGAAAAAAAGTTAGCAAGTGCAGCTTTTATTCATGATTCCAAAGTGATCAAACAAAAACGACTTGGCTTGACCACAGACTTGGCTTGACAACTCACCATCAACAGGTTACATAGAACAATACTCGACCAGGACCAATGGCGAACGTGGCAAACTAAACACATGAAACATAACCAAAACACCCTGTGACACATCTAGTATGATATGGTGAGATGGAGGAAAAAAACTACTTTTATTCCAAGCCCAAACTGGGCAAAAATAGCAATTTGGTGCAGTTGTTATTTATATGGCCAAAAAAAAATAATAATAATTAGATCTTTATAACAGTATAGCAGACTTACATAAAATGCATATAAGTATCATTTGTCACTATATCTCCCAGTAATACCTGGTAAGATATTTAAATGCTTAGTTTTATGATGAAGCTCTATCATTTTTAGTGTGGGGGGCAAAACACAACACAATGCAACGCAATAGGCCTACAATGATGATTGAGAGATGAACAAATAAATGTTCCTCAAAAGCCTGTTGTATCATATTTGATACATAATATATACAAAATTGATTGATACCTTTAAAATATACAACATTTTCTAAAGGGGGAGCATTTGTACCCATTAAGCTCACATGTTTTTTTTTGTTTTTTTTTTAATTCTTGTTTATTTTAAACAACATTTTTAAAGAATAATTTTATAAAGATTAACTTGATGTGACAACCATCAGTTAATATTTAAAGTCCGTTTATGAAGTATTTACATAGACGTTCATTGTGGATGACACTGAGCTTAATTGGAACAGCAAAACATTTTTTATTAATAAATATTATTAAATTAAATTTAAAAGGACAATTTTGCTAAATAAATAATCTAGGTCATGTATTACGTCCATACATATTTTAATATGGACCGCTATTATTGAAAATATCTATGAAATTATAATTTTTCTTATTGATGTCACACTGAAGCTGTGATTTTCATAGTAGTGCATCCTTTAAGCTCACCTTAAAATAATATGAAGTCTTTAAAAACTATAGCACTGTAAAACCACAGAACATCAATAAACTGTAAATGTATATTATAATGGATTTAAAAGTACAAGCCAGTAATGCCTGTGAAGTAATATATTAGTGTAGCACACAATCTTATACAGCTAGTAAGCGAACTATGTTCTGTGGCACCTGCGCTATGTTGCTAAAACTATCTTTTGGATCGAACTGTAATTATTTCCCACATCCAGGTTCCAGGTTATAATATGCAAAAGTCTAAACATTTATTCTCTTAATTTTGCAATAAGGAGTTATACTTATCCAAAATAAAGGCTTAAACATCTAAAAAATGCACAATTTCCACCATCCACTTTTGGTGAAGGTTTTCAGACAGCTTTCAAAATGGCCGCCAGACAGTGTGAATACAAACACCCATATCTCAGTGTGCAATGGTCTGATTAGCTTGAAATTACAGGAAGTATATAGTAACAAACACATTGGTTAAGACATCAAGTAGGATGATAAATTATTTTTTTATATTCTGAGCTCAAAGTTAGTAGTGTCCTTAATGGGTACTTGAGCTTAATAGGTATGTTTACCCTACTCTTTATTATTGTTTTAAAATGCATAAAATATTAAAGGCATCAAAATGTTTATGAAAAATTATATAATATTTATAATATGATGAACTGCTTTTAAATTCAACATTTAAATTTGATTATACAAAGTTAATATATTATTTTGTTGC
The DNA here is from genome assembly GCA_039654625.1 of Rhinogobio ventralis. Classification (NCBI taxonomy): domain Eukaryota; kingdom Metazoa; phylum Chordata; class Actinopteri; order Cypriniformes; family Gobionidae; genus Rhinogobio; species Rhinogobio ventralis. Next base: position 17,902,452 of record CM077203.1, read on the forward strand.
AATTACTTGGTTTTATTTTAAATGTCTATTTAATTTTCAATTTGAAAAGAGAATACGGTTACATTTAATGTTATTTTACAAATAACTTATATTACTCTTATCTGAATTAAAGTGTTTAACTTTTATATACATAAAGATTTGTGTTTTGTGAAGAAATTCATGTGCAGGCACAAATTATAATGGTCTCCGAAACAATTTTCAAGCATTTAAGCATACACCTTTATAGGTCAACCGACCTTGACAAGCAAATTCAGTCAAATGTGTCCAAACCTTTGACTGGAAATGCATCTATTTACAGACAGTCCTGGTGGGACAGGTTCAGTGACTTCACAGCGTTTCTGTGATCAGATCAGCCATGCAGGCACAGATAACACTTGTCCTTGACAACACAGAGCTGAAATATGGCAGCCTTGCACCTGTTGAGCAGACAGGATCAGGATCCTTTAACAGGCAGAGGAATCTCACTGTGGGTATTTAGTCGGACAGAAACTTTGAATTCCTCCCTTCTGAATCAACGGATCACTTAAAGAGGGCTTAATCGAATCGTCAAGGCCGGATTGATAGGGTAAACAGCTCGTAATTACGTTAACCTCCCTGGCCGCTTCACAGACATAAGGTTTCTGCCTGGATGCGTGTCTGCTTCAGTCAACCACAGTGTCTAATTCAATCCAAACTCAGTTATCCTCTCCGTTATAATGGCCTTTAAAGGGTTTCCTTGCAGGAGAGCAGTTCACCAGAGCCACCGTAATGCTTTGCACTCTGAGAGAGCAGTCCTGTCATTTAAATATATACCAGTGATGAAATCAAGTCTGCTTGTAGCAATAACACTGTGCTTTTACAATGCATTAGCATTCAAATATGCCGTTATCATATCTCCCTACTGAGACTGTAACCACAGTGGCTGATATCCTGACAGATTATTTATAATCACACTTCACAGCACAGAGTAAGAAGAGAAATGTGAATATAAAATGTTTTGGTAAACAGCGTTTGCTCTTACCCGCCGTACGCTCCAAAAGTGAAACTCCTCTTTCTCTGCGGCATCTTGGCTAATGGATACAGCTGAGTGCAAAACAGAGAGACAGAACTCTACAGAGACACCAGCACTGCCTCTGTCTCCCTGGACTGACTGAGTATGACTGTGACCGTGTGTGTTTTTGTGTGTAACTGTACACATGCAGCACGCTGTCCTTCCTTTCCACTCCCCTGGCTCCCTCTCTCTCACGCCTCCTTGGCAAATAAGGGACTGAGAGGCTGGCTCTGTCCAATTTCAGTCGCCCCGGTAACCATTCCCCACTTCTCATTCATATCTTCCTTTAGTGCTATTGTAAACAGGCAGAAATGGAGCAGCAACTAATGTCTTCATAATGTCATGACAGATGTAATGACAGACAGACAGACAGACAGACAGATACAGTACATACATACATACTATGGAAAATACAAATGTTACCAAAAATAAAATGAATTATCATGTATTAAAAATATCATGTAAATAAACCACTACAACAATAAATAATAAATTGATAAATTACTTTTAAATCTGGATTTTAAAAAGTTAATGTATTATTATGTTATACTTATTCGACATTTTAAACTTTTCTTTTTAAAACATTTCTATTTATTTGCCAAAATGAAAATCAAGCGTAGCATCAGTTCTGGCAGGTCACGTTAGTCAAGCTCGCATCAGCTGACTGTCAGCTGATCACGTCTACCTATAGGAATACGATGTCTATCACAGCATACATATATAAGCTCCTTTAGTACTATCAGCAGCTATCGCGTTCTCCAGAGCTCATTTACCCTCCTCCATCCCCAGGTCCTCCTCTCGTCAGTCAGGATTTGGCATTCTGATTCCCCTTGAATCAGACCAAATTCCCAAATTATTTTGTAAATTTAAATATCGACATTAATGATATCTGCAATATATTATGTTGGTTCTGTTCTGTTTACCCTAAGAGGGGTTATTCCTGCTCTCCCTGCTCTTATCCATGCTAGGCTGCATGGATGCGGAGGAATTTCTTGCCCAGAACAGAACCATACCGCCAATCCAAACTGTATGCTAATAGTCAATCATCTTTGACGATAGTGGTCCTGACAGAAAAGTGATTTATTTAGTATTATATACTGTTATATTTAACTACGTTTTAAACATGAATTAGGTAAACAGCTTAAAAATGCATATTTGTCCATTTAAAAAGCTATTTATTCATATTATGATTATTATTGTTTTGGAATTTAAAAAAGAAAAAATTGATTTCTTTTGTATTTTTTTCTTCTGACCAGCCCAGAACAACAACATTGCCTCAACCAATGGCATGTGTTTGGGGCAGGACTATCAGTTTGATTGACCAATTGCAGATGTGGGATATTTTGGAAACCCATTTCAAAACAATCAATTTGAGATGCACCCATATCAAAATTCAGAGAAAATTCATAATACAGAGAAGTCGAAAATAATTTCATAGCACATTATTATTTTAGATTATGGATGATAACCATGGACAATATTAAAAATAAAAAATAAATGTTATTAGTAACATTTATTAGAATTAATTAATTAAAATCCTTAAAAACTTATGATAAATAAAATAACTTTATATGGTGCCATCATATCATGCATCCCAAAAATCATTAAGTGACACTTGTGGAGAACAAAATACACACTTAAGGGATCGTGTGTCACCTAAAAACAACTGCTCAAACAAAAGTGTTTGTCAACTGTTGACACAGAGTTGTGTTCTTTTTCAATGTCACTTAACTATTTACCTAACTGCACATACCTACTTCTCTGTCGTGAGCATGTATAATAAATGAGCCTTGGACACAGTCAAAGGAGAAGTGTATCTGTAGGTCAGTCATTAAGTGACTTTGCACAGGTCTTGTGGGACAGTGAAGTCTGAGTCTGGCAGTATGACTCTGATTATTAAGCAGAACACAGTTGCTCTGTCCCATGGTTGAGCTTCAGGATTTATCTGGTTTAGAGCAGTTTAGAGTCTTCTTTGACTTTTGCTGGTACATGTTTTTGTCCTTTATCAGGAGTGGATGGCACACAGGCTTCCAAAAGAACGCAAAAGCTGAGATCTCCTCAGAGATTGTCCTTATCGGCCCTGACGTGCTGCTCTCAAACCCAGACGGTCTGACACATCTAGCCAGCGGCTGAAACCTCAATGACAAGAGTGTAAACCAGCTGATTCATCTGCAAAATCCAGGTTTACGTCAGCATGTTCCTTTAAAATGGCTACTTGGCATTTTTCAATTGATTCAAAGGATCTGGCAAAACTGCACACAAAAGACATCCAGTAAATGGACTGTCTCACAATATTTGTATATCTACAGCAGCAAACCCACTATAATTTTATACTACTGTTGTTGTGTTGTAGTTTTTTTAGGCAAGAATATAGGCCTAGTTGTTTAAACTTAAAATATGTGGTTTATAACTTGTGATACACATATATACATATATTGGTAGCCGCTTATGTGCTGCTTATACAGAACATGCCGTGTAAAACATTTTCAATCTAACTGGTGACTGACTGGCCAGCCGAATACAACGGATTTACGCATCTAAAGAAAGTCCAGCTACTTGAAAGCCCTGACGTGCACCATGATATATTGTCAATTCGCCTGCAGAGTAGACAGGCTGTCCTCATTGACTCAGATGGCTGCTCTCAGCTCAAAAACATTTGCTCTTAGGGAATAAACTGCCAGGTAGACATTGATCAGACGAGAATACTGTTTACGCAGCTCTTATTTTTCTGCTTCGGGCCACCGCTATTCATCATTTCAAGGATTGAGACAGACCCAGATGCTCCACAATGAATGCTTATTGTTTGAGGGGCAAACTGAGGCCATATCAGTCACATCTCAAACAAATTAATGTGACAAGTCCCATTCACAAGCCAATAAACTCTCATGTCCTTTACAGCATCTGAGCAAATGGGATTTTCAACAGTGAGACCAAGGGACGAGTCTAGGCGAAAATTTATAGGCTACAGTCCGAAAACTCCTATAATAACAGAGAGACTTTGAAAAGTATGGCTCTATCAAAGATCTGCTTTCAGCTCAAATGAAAAAGTGCAGACAGTGGTGTAGTTGTTTATGAGCTGTTGATCCTGCGGCGTGAAAAGGTTCGGCTTACTTCCCCTCAGACGGGAGGGTTAATTACACCATAACATTTACTCTGTCTCATGATAAAGACCTTGCTTATGGCCACAGCATATAAAAGAGGTTCAACCATGGCTAAGACTATATTTCAACTGGAGAAGAGATGATTTCAAGAGGGGCAGGTATTTGGAGGGTAATTGTGCTGGAAATAAACTACAGCCTATATTTGCCTGCATTTCATTTTATATCAGACTTACACACTGCATGCCAGCTACGATAAAACAAAATTACTTCCTCCAATACTTTACTCATAAAACACTATTTTATGTGTCTGGATCTTGTTTCAGAAAGGGGAAACAGTACAGTCACAGGCTTGTGAAGTTTAAAGAGGCCATAGATGTGGCTGTTTGTCTGGAGGATTTTTAGAAGCGTCCACATGACCCCATGTCCCAGCAAGGGAAGCAACCATGGCCTCCTGCACACTGTGCCTTTTCACTGGAGCTCAGTACACTACTGCGGAACCACTGGCAGAAAGAGACAGTTGTTCAAGCATTCCTTAGGCATACCTAGAAAAACTTGGGCATATATATGAACAATTTTATCTAATAGTTTCAGATTATTACTTACATACAGTATATTAGACAGGCAGCCAGACAGACAGATGTAAGAATGCTAATAAGAGGCTAAAACAGATTAATTGCAGTGCATTAACAGAAGACCATCAGATTTGGTTTCTCAGCAGACACTAGATCGCTCTCCTCCCAGGAAACGCTGTGCTGGATCAATGACCTGACTAAGTGACTGTTTGGTATATTCCATGCCCATCGATTTTAGTGCCATGGAGAGAAGATCTATAATGGATGCTTGGTACTATGATACTCCTGTGCCAGTTAGACCAGACCTACAACCACAGAGTCAAATACAACCAGAGTTAATCTCTCCCCCCTGAGAGCTTAACCTTTTTGCAGATATATGCCTCATATATCAATGCATTTACGTTTGTAAAGAAATCCTAACAAGATGTCAGTTGTACAGCCTGTTCAGAGCAACACCGGCACCTACTGGCAGATCATGAAACTGCAAGGTAAAGTGTGTGGGGTCCTGGTAAATCTTGAGGGGACATTTTTGGGTCCCTATGATGAAAATGTATGCAGAATGTTTTTTTTGTTTTTTTTGGTGGGTAGGTTTAGGGGATAGAATATACAGTTTGTATAGTATAAAAATCATTATGTCTATGGAATGTCCCCATAAAACATGAAAACCTAACATGTATGTGTGCGTGCGTGCGTATGAGTGAGAGAGAGAGCTGAATTATAGTCTCTGACTAAACTTTAATACACCCATGAACTGCCCACAGTCCATTCCCTGGGTCATCGTGATTTTGCCAAGTAATATATATCCTGGAACAACATATCCGAAAATTTAGTCTAACCCTATTCCCTACCCATACATCTAACTCTACCTATAACTTTCCCTAAAATCAAAGTGAAATGATATAGGTGAATAACACTGATGTAAAAAACCCTAACCCTGGTTGTAAGCCTAAACTTGACATAAACTGTAAACTTGATTGTAACGGAGTTCGTTGTTATGGGAAGAAGGAGGCGGGATCCGGCAAACATTTAACAACATTTTAATAAAATAAACCAACAAAATAAAATAACGGCTGCAGCCCCTCACGGACGACTGCCGCCTACATACAAAACCAAACATAAACAAAACACAACGTAAATCCAGGCCTGGTCCTCTCTCATCTTGCACTGTCGTCGCTCCTCCTTTTATGCTCCCGTCACTCCTCCATGAGACGAGACCGGTGTGGTGCGCAGCTGGAGCTCATTATCACTCGCCACCGGCCCGCTCTCACGGTCCCTCGCCTCACTGCTTGCCATATTGCTCCTCAAATCTAATTGGTTGATTGAAATGTTGTTCCAGGATCAACAAAGATGTTGATCCAGGAACATGTTGTATTTGGTGAAATCACGTTCACCCCATTCCTTGACCATCGGATGTATTTTACACACAAAACTGGAAAGCAGTTTCTCACTCTGGCAAGCTGTGATTTGACTGGCTGGCTTTCAATAAGTACTTTGAGGATGAATATAAAGCACAGCCTAAACTCCAATTGTACTACAACATTGACTTGCTGGTGCTTAAATCCATTTGAAAATAGATTCTCTCATTTTTTTTACAAAAATATATGTCATGAGTCTCTCTAACCTACACCATAATTAACAAGACTACACAAACCTGAGAGAGAATAGAGAAGAGGACAAAAGACAGAAAGAAAAAAAAAAGATAGATAGATACTGAATAGACAATTGTTAAATCACTTCTTTTTTTTTCATGAATCACTCACAAAAAAGGTTGCCTTACGGTCCTTGACATTATAATGCTACATACAGCAGGACGATATCAAGTAAACATTAAAAATATCATCTTTCATGTCCAGTGAGGCCATTCAGAAAGTCATATGTGTAGTATCTCAGAAGGCATCCAGCAGACAGCATATTGGCGCACATTCATTCAGAGCACGCTGTACAGACTCATGCTGCCATGACTGCCCAGCAATATGCTGTGTGTGCATGGATTCTCTGAGATACAAACGGAAGGTTTTCATCGAAGTTATATAATAGAAAACATGCAATCCATCAATAAAATATGATAAAGTTTGTGATAAACAACAGTAATACTGCAATGATGAATAACTGCAAGCATACAAATCATACTGTTTGATAGCTCTCTGTGAAGAACTGAATAAGATTTAAGTAGGGTGACCATGGAAAACCAGGACACTCTGCCCGGCAATGAGATACTCAAATGATACTCGAAGTTTACTCAAAGATGCCTTATTAATTTCAATACATTTAAAGTATGCCCCCTCTGTATGGATAGAAAATTGTTATATTACAAAATACTATCTATAACCAAAATGTCTATGTCCTGAAAAAACAGGACGTTTGGTCACCCTAATTTAAGTTACTTTCCATTGAACTGTGCAGTCTGCAGTGAAATGCTCCAAACAAACATATAATCCTTATAATGTGAAATAAAGCTGAAAAAAGTGATAAATATAAGATTAAAAACAAGAATAAAGAATGTTTAAATAAATAAGTTCAAGTACTAAAATTACTAAAAAATAAAATAAAAATAAATGTAAAAAAATATATATAGTAATGTCAGGTTTGGGAAAAAGATTTCAGCAATTTTTTGTTAAATACCAACTCTCGCTGTACGAGTAAATCGCATGCGATTCAAAGCTCACAATATTTGTGCTTACACTACATGGTCCGATCATCAAGCTGTAACTTGACTGCTCACACTATAAGTGTAAAATACGTGAGATAACCAGATATCTGTGATCAAGAGTATTTGGCATTTCCAATAATTGTATTAAATAGGGGTGGGTGATATGACCAAAAGTCATTTTATTTCACGATAACAATATCACAATATAGTTATTTTTGTTTAAAAAATGGTTATGATAACAAAAATTGAGATCCCAATTCGTCGGTCAGTTCCGACGTACGTTGAACGTGACCGACTAAAAGGGAACGTCTCGGTTATGTATATGTAACCCTCGTTCCCTGAGGGAGTGAACGGAGACTTACATCGGAACTGACCGACGAATTGGGATCTCAGAACGTGACGGACTGAAAGGGAACAAACTACAATAGAACAAAGACACAAATAAAAATAGACCTACCTGAAAAACTTCAAGCGCTTTAATTGCAAATACATGGTTACTTTGACACAGTATGTGTATTTAACCGTTCAAGCCCAATTAGGCGACAAAAAGCATTCAGTTCAGTTCTCATGTGGTCTATGAGCGGCTTCATGTCGCATGTCTCTTAGATAGTGCTGAGAAACAGTCTCTCAGAGAGCCGCACATGTACTGAAATAAGTTCTTTTTGGCTGCTAATTGTGCTTCAACGGTTTAAAAAACCTGTTTTTAAACTGCAATGCTTAAAAATGCATGCAAATGATACGTTTTCGTGACTGAACGTAACCGCGATAGAGATGATAGTCCAAAATCGGTTGACAAATTTCTACCAGTTAATCATGTCTACCAGTATATCGCTCACCCCTAGTATTAAATTATTATTAGGCCTATTATTTTTATTTTTTATATTATTAAATTGATATTACAATTAATTTGCCCCGCAATATTTTTGAAGCACATTACCGCATAACCGACACGCTATGAGGAAAAGATTTGATTACTCCTCATTGTAAATGAATTAAAAACATCTAGGTTTATTATACAATAAATTATAGGCCTATAATTAAAATAATTAACATATAATATGTCCGAACACTGCAATCAGTCATCATTGAAAATTAAGAGCAGCTTTATTTCAAACACCGACTTTCAAAAACAACTTGTTTACCCATACTGATTGCTTCTGAACATTATCAAGGAGGAGCAGTGGGAATCCTGGAGCTGTGCTGGTGTTGTTAATCCACCTCCCAATTTATTTATTTATTTATTAATAAAATGTAAAAAATTATCTTTCTTTTACAAGCAAACCCTGGTCTTATATATAGTTGGACTATGTTCAGTCTTGCAATAAAAAAATAAATAAAATAAAAAAAAACATTAAGAAAACAAATGAATACAGTTTAAGACCGTTATCAGCATGTGTTTAAGTAGATTTGTCTTCTCGTTGTCTGTGAGAGAATATGCGCCGTTAATGCAGCGTCAGATGGCAAACACTCTGTCAGTTTTTACTTTTACTTTCTGTAGCCTAGTGAATAATTGACTAGGGTTTGAGACTTTTTCACCAGCATAACTTGCATGCAAAGTTTGCACATTGCTTATGTGATTGCCACTGACTCACCTTCGTAGTTTTAAATGGTCCAAATGTCCAATATTGCGATGTGACATTATGTCAGCAACAGTTTGCTAAATTGCAGTTAGTTTGATAGCTACAGAGCTCAAAGTTCCCTGAATAGGGAATGTGACGCTGCGTCACATAGCCATACTCCATGAATGCCCGCGATCGTCTTGCTTCAGCCTATCCAGAAGCTGACTGTGTTTGGTGCAGATGTACTTTATAATTTTTCTGGTGGATGACCTCACCCGCCTATGACGTTCCGTCACTCCATTGGATTGATTACATATGTGCTTCACGACGCAATCACGCAGAGGCGTTCCCACAGCAGTGAGGCAGCGCTTCGTTCCCTATTCAGGGAACTAAGGTTACATACGTAACCAAAAGTTGAGGTTATCCCCTTACTTACTCTTAAACATACCCGGGTATGTCACATAACCTGCTTTCTGGAATACCCACTGCTCGTGTTTAGATCCACTGTTTTCTCCCCTGGGGTGTTTTTTATTTATTTTTATTTTTTTACAACAAATAAAATCCCATTGTGCTGCATCTTGAGTCCTTAAGTTGGACATACACTGTGCAATTTTTGTTTAGTTTTTTTGCAGTCAGGCTTTGTCATGCATCGTTTGTTGTGCAGTGAATAGGGGGAAACAAGAGGCGAGTAACCTCTTTCGAATGGCAATCGGATGGTCAGATGAATTTCTGACATGTCAGAAATTTTGATCGCCCCTCGTCAGGGTATTGCACAGTTGAAGCAGAGCTATACGAAAGCTATGACTGCCCTAAATCCCTTTTTCCCTCACTGTGCCTGCTCGAAAGCAGAAATAAACCATTTAATATTTAATGCAGCAAGAAAGAAAATGAAAAGAAGGAGATCTAAGGTTACATACGTAACCGAGACGGTCCCTTTCAAGGGAACTCGCACTGCGTTACCGCTGTGGGAACGATATCTCCATGTCCCCATAGGAGCCAGATGCCTGAAACACCGCCTGAAACACTGCCATTCTCGCCAAGCAATTTGTGTGCCAAGAACGATGATGGTCCTGCCATTGGCCCTGGGCCGAGCGACCACTCATGGTCGCCCCCACCCTGTGAAGGATGCATCTGTCTTCAGTCGACACAGAGTTCCCAACACCGGGCCTTGGGCCAGAAAAACCAAGGCTCCTTCCACATCACCAAGGCACGAAGGCATCGCCGCATGAGCTTGATAATGTGAAAAGGATTTCCCCTCTGGGAAAAACCCTTGGTCTTGAGCCACCACTGCAACGGTCTCATGTACAACAGGCCACAAGGTATAACTGTCTGTGTCTCATTGTCTACGGAACAAGCACCCATGCCCCCGGAGTAGAGTTGATGTCAAGTTCGTAAAACCTCGCAAATGTATGCGAGGACCACCCCGCCACATCACAAACTTCTTGCAGGGATGCCCCTGATAGTAGTGCTTTTGAAGCAGCCATATTCATTGTAGAGTGGGCCCCTACAGCCAAAAGTGAAGGCTGACTGGCCGCCTCATAAGCCAGTGAGATGGCCTCGACCACCCACTTGCTCATTCTCTGCTTGGATGCTGGGCCCCCCCAGACTGTTCAGTCTTTCTCCACAGGGCAGCTCTGTGGACATAAGCATCTAGAGCCCGAACCGGGCAAAGTAGATTAAGTCTTTCCTGGTCTGACGTCCGGAAGGGAGGAGGACAAAAGGCCTGCAGTATGACAGGTTTTACAGTATTAGTATGGACCTTAGGAATATAGCCCGGCCTAGGGTGTAGGAAGGCCTTAACCATACCGGGCATGAATTCCAAGCACGAGGGTGCCACTAACAATGCTTGAATGTCTCCTATTCTTTTTAGAGACAAAATAGCAAGCAGAAGGATTGTTTTTAGCGTGAGAAACTTCTCAGAAACTTCTTCGATCGGCTCGAAAGGAGCCTCAGAAAGGCCCTGTAATACAATGGCCAGGTCCCATGCTGACACCCTAGTGCGAATCACAGGTCTTAACCTCAAAGTACCACGAAGGAAACAAGTAATTAGAGGGTGTAGTTAGGGAGAACCACAGACGACAGTGAGAAGTCTCTGATGACGTGAACAGGTCTACTTCCGCTGTGCTGAAGTTCTCCCAAAGGAGCTCCACCACCTTGGTGTGGAGTCTCCATTTCCCGGGCCTCGACCCATGCCTCAACAGGATGTCTGCTCCCACATTTAGGTACCCTGGGATGTAAACTGCCCTGATGGAACGCAGTTTCCCTTGGGCCCACAGGAGGACCTGGCGAGCCAGCTTGTATAACGGGCGCGATCTCAAACCCCCCTGATGGTTTATGTAGGAGACCACTGATGTGTTGTCTGTACGAACTAGCACATGATGGCCCCTGAGGTCTGGCAGGAAGTGCCTCAGAGCCTGAAACACTGCCATCATCTCCAAGCAATTTACGTGCCAAGAATGATGATGGTCCTGCCATTGGCCCTGGGTCGAGCAACCACTCATGGTCACCCCCCACCCTGTGAAAGAAGCATCTGTCTTCAGTGTGACTCGACGACACGGAGCTCCCAACACTGGGCCTTGGGCCAGAAACCAAGGCTCCTTCCACATCACCAAGGCGCGAAGGCATCGCCGCATGACCTTGATAATGCGAAAAGGATTTCCCCTCGGGGAAAAACCCTTGGTCTTGAGCCACCACTGCAACGGTCTCATGTACAACAGGCCACAAGGTATAACATTGGACGCTGCTGCCATCAGACCTAACAGTCTCTGATACTGTTTGACAGTGAGTGACTGGTATACCTTCACCCCTTTCACTGCTGAGAGAATCGACCCCACACGAGGCTCTGATAGACGAGCCTGCATAGTGATCGAACTCCAACTCACACCCAGATACATAGTTCTCTGTGCCGGAGAAAGAATGCTCTTCTTCGAGTTTAGTCTCAGCCCCAGCTTTCTCATGTGTGTGAGAACAACATCTCGATGTTGAACCGCCATCTGAGCTGACTGCGCTAGGATCAGCCAGTTGTCGATGTAATTGGGAATACGGATCCCCTGCATACACATGGGAACCAAAGCTGCGTCTACACATTTTGTGAAAGGGATGGGGTGACAGTGCTAGACCGAACAGAAAAACCCGATATTGGTACGCTTCTCCCCTGAAAGCGAACATCAGGAACTTCCTGTGCTGTGGAAGGATGGATACATGGAAGTATGCGTCTTTGAGATCTATCGTGACAAACCAGTCCTCGGTCCTGATCTGTGACACAATCTGTTTTGAGTGTAAGCATCTTGAACTTGAGCTTTGCTACAGCATGATTGAGAATGCGCAGATCTAAAATAGGACGCAACCCCCCCCCATCCTTCTTTGGCACGATGAAGTACCGGCTGTAAAACCCTGACTCCCTGCTAGGAAGAGGGACCCTCTCTATAGCCTCTTTTCGCAGAAGAGTCTGTACTTCTTGAGTCCTAACCAGAGCCTGCTCGGGGCCCACTGTGGGCAGAACCCCATTGAAACTGGATGGACGACATCTGAACTGAATGGCGTACCCCTTTTTTACAATCTACAATCTTTGGAAGATTCTCCCACTCTGCCAAAAATTCTACTATGGTTACCAGTCTCTCAAGACTGGCCTCTGATGTACTCTGCACAGCGAGCGCAGTGCCCTGAAGCGGCATACTGGCAGGGAACAACTGGCCCGACTGCACTGTGGCTCTCCGCGGATCCTCGGATGACTTGCGAGGGCCCCCCACGCCCCGGCATTGCGGTGGGGTTGGTGGACACCACCTGCCTTTGGAGGGGATTACCCTCACAACACCACTGGCATCAGGGTCTTTTTGACGCATCCTTCTTGGAGATGATGACGGCTCCTCAGAACTGGATAATTGCAGTATCGATGCCTCCACCGGGGCGGAAGAAACAGCAACGCGGGCTTTCAAACCCTGGATAGAGGCACTAGATCTGACAGGTAAGGGCAGAGAGAAGGCAGAGCCTGTCTCTAACCCCTCTGTCAGATCCATCTGCGATCCCCACAAGTGAAGCCTCCGCTCTGCCTCGGGAGAAGCGGGACCCGAGCTGCGGGGAACGCGAGCCGAAGCACTCTCCTCAAAGAGTGCTCAGTAGGAGTGCAGCGTTCTGATGGGCAGACGCTCGCAATGCTCACAACCAGCTCCCTCGAGAGCTGCCTGAGTGAGCTGCGCTCCCAAACAAACAACACACATCAAGAGTGTATCCCCACCCATGATGTAGCTTGGGCAGGGATGAACACACTTTCTTTACTGTTGTTCAATCGCCATTCTTATATTTGTCACTTGTGTCAGTATATATATATTTTTTTTGTGTGTGCGGTGAAAACTTCTGCCTAGTCTCAACTAAGACGGACAAAACACCAATTCTGACAATGAAAACACAGAGCGCTTGCTGAAGGCACAGAAGCTGACTGTGTTTGGTGCAGGTGTGCTTTATAATTTCCTGGTGGATGACGTCACCCGCCTGTGATGTTCCGTCACTCCATTGGACTGATTACATACGTGCTTCACACCGCAATCACGCAGAGTGTTTCCTACAGCGGTGATGCAGCACGAGTTCAGGGAACAGAAGTAACTTTCAGGGTATGTAAGTAGCCATAGCAACTTACTCTCTGAACATAACCTGCTCCGGTTAATCAACCGAGAGTTCAAGGTATATGTGATGGTAAGTTAACCTTGCTTTCTGGAATACCCCCCAGGACACAACAGCTGTCATAATTAGGGATGTCCCGATACCACTTTTTCACTTCCGATACCGATACTGATGCCGCAGCTTTAGCTATTTGCCGATTCCGATATCAATCCGATATTTTTATTTTATTCTTAAACTAATAATAATAATAATAATAAAATAAATGGAATGGAAGCTCAATTAGCCACCTAAAAACTCAGATCAAATACTCAGAATCGGCCGATACCGATACCAATCCGATACTAATGCAGTTTTGTTTAAAAAAAAACTCAGTGTTGAACTGTTAATCACTCTTTTGTGAGTTAAACACAATCTACTAAATACAGACAACTTCATAAACTAGATTAGTGGATAATTCAGCAGCAAAAGTTACTCTAGAAAAATCATGAGTGCACAATAATTGTTTAAAATCTAAACATTTAGTGGGGAAAAAAATAAAGAAAACAATACAAGTGAATAAGTGTAGCTCTAAATCTGGTAAAAATGTTACACATTGTTGTAAAATACATTCATGAAAAACATATTAAATATATTTATAAAAATAGGGCCTATATACTAAGAAATTTATTTTATTTTAAATGTATAGCGCAGCTTTTTAATGAGGCAGCAACATATTATAGATAGGGCAGAACAAGAAAGGCTATTAATAATCTTTCATAGCGCAAATGTATTTTAATACGAACAGCTCCAATACAGCGCGGCACAAAGCGCGTATGTGCATCCCGTGCACAGGACGATGTGCTTGAAGCAACACGGAGTCACAGCGCAGCGCTCCATCCGCATTGAGAATATTCATCTGTACCTCACATTAAACTATGGAATGGCTTCAAAACACATAATATAGTGCACGAAGCGTTGATGATGCTTTATAATGATGTTTTTGTGGGGCACTGGCTTAACAATAACACAGAATATTATAGGCTACTCACAGTATCGGATTTGGATCGGTCCTGTCTGACCGATATCCGATCCAGCAAATAATGGCGGATCGGAGCCGATACCGATACTGAGTATCAGATCGGTGCATCCCTAGTGATAATAGACAACAAACTCACACAGGACTGCAAACACAAGTAGCAAACAAAGCAGGTAACGAGGGAAGACAGGTGGGGCAAATTAACCAATAATCAGATAACAAGAAGGGCGGGGTTAGACAATGGACATGAAAGCACATGGCACAAAGAAGCAAACATGACAAGTTATGTGCTCACACCAAACAAAACAAAAACAAGAGCACATGACCAGCGAACACGATCACAAGCCATGTGCTGAAACAAAACAAGACACGAACATGCAGCCAATGAGAGCACTCACCGACTGCGTATCCACACAAAACATGACCATTTGAAAGCACGCCACCAACGAAAAACACAAGCCATGTGCTACACAGCACAAGAATATGAGAAAGCATGCAGCCGATGTAAACAAAAATTGCATGCTACACAGAACACAAAAAAGACACGTGGACAGAAGAGCATACGGCCCAAGCGACCTCGAAATCCGCACCCTCGCACAACAAGACAGAAGGAGTGTCAGGGTTCTATCATCAAACCAAGAATAACAAACAGACTTAAGTGACAGAACCCTGACAAATATATATATAGAAAAACAAAAATAAAATTTATAATTTATAAAATTAATATTTATAAATCGAGGAAACAAATTTAGTAACTTGTAACTTGTGTGGAAGATTTATCAAATCGAGGTAACTAAATAGTAAATTGTGTGCATGATTTGTTTATTTTTTTCTTGCATGTCATGTGGGGCTCCGAAAATACATAATAAAATGCTAAAATTATATTGTAATTGCATATAAATAATACTAAAATTACACTGATGTAAATGTAAAAATTGGGAATATTTACAAAATTAATATCTACTAACTCACATTATCATATGGAGTCTGCTTGCCTGTGTACAACAAACTGTAGCACTGCATCTGACTGCATCTGATCAAAACTAAGGCATTTTAATGTCATGATTAAATGAACAATAGGGGAAAAAAACTAACAATAATTAAGGAGAATCCTGTCAGAAAAATTACAGCTTTACCAACAACTCTCAAAACTGAAAAAAGATAGGTATTGCTTGAACTCTTATAACAGTCTAGATACATATCCCAACTCCCAACTTCAGTATTCTCTCTTCTCTACTTCGAAGGATCTGAAACGCCACTAACCTAAACAAAGAGGCAGGAAATAAGTCTGTGGGGTACAGGAAAGTCTAAGAAAGGAAACAGACCAGGGTAGAGAGCCAGAGAAAGCAAATATGTTGGGAGAACACATCATTCTGGACTGTTCATCACTAAAGCTTGCCAGTAAGTTTGGCTCTCATGTAAGTGTCATCTTAATGGATCGTTCAGTAAAAGCAGGCTCTTCAGCTCAGCAAGAGGAAAGGGTATTAAGTAGGAGCTATCTGTCAGTCCCAGATAGTGTCTGTCCATCCTGGAATTTTCAGTCAGGCCGTCACTCTCCAGGGCCATCCGGTTTACCCACCTACTTTGACTTTTCTGCCTGGGAAACTTTCCAAAATAAATTTAAGTCTAAAGACTTGGAGTGCCGTTCTTCTGTTGCATTCCAATAACTTCATAAAGATGAAAGCACACCCAAACTATCTGTTCATCTTATGTCTTTAGCGGATACATACACTCACCTAAAGGATTATTAGGAACACCTGTTCAATTTCTCATTAATGCAATTATCTAATCAACCAATCACATGGCAGTTGCTTCAATGCATTTAGGGGTGTGGTCCTGGTCAAGACAGTCTCCTGAACTCCAAACTGAATGTCAGAATGGGAAAGAAAGGTGATTTAAGCAATTTTGAGCGTGGCATGGTTGTTGGTGCCAGACGGGCCGGTCTGAGTATTTCACAATCTGCTCAGTTACTGGGATTTTCACGCACAACCATTTCTAGAGTTTACAAAGAATGGTGTGAAAAGGGAAAAACATGCAGTATGCGGCAGTCCTGTGGGCGAAAATGCCTTGTTGATGCTAGAGGTCAGAGGAGAATGGGCCGACTGATTCAAGCTGATAGAAGAGCAACTTTGACTGAAATAACCACTCGTTACAACCGAGGTATGCAGCAAAGCATTTGTGAAGCCACAACACGCACAACCTTGAGGCGGATGGGCTACAACAGCAGAAGACCCCACCGGGTACCACTCATCTCCACTACAAATAGGAAAAAGAGGCTACAATTTGCACGAGCTCACCAAAATTGGACCGTTGAAGACTGGAAAAATGTTGCCTGGTCTGATGAGTCTCGATTTCTGTTGAGACATTCAGATGGTAGAGTCAGAATTTGGCGTAAACAGAATGAGAACATGGATCCATCATGCCTTGTTACCACTGTGCAGGCTGGTGGTGGTGGTGTAATGGTGTGGGGGATGTTTTCTTGGCACACTTTAGGCCCCTTAGTGCCAATTGGGCATCGTTTAAATGCCACGGCCTACCTGAGCATTGTTTCTGACCATGTCCATCCCTTTATGACCACCATGTACCCATCCTCTGATGGCTACTTCCAGCAGGATAATGCACCATGTCACAAAGCTCGAATCATTTCAAATTGGTTTCTTGAACATGACAATGAGTTCACTGTACTAAAATGGCCCCCACAGTCACCAGATCTCAACCCAATAGAGCATCTTTGGGATGTGGTGGAACGGGAGCTTCGTGCCCTGGATGTGCATCCCACAAATCTCCATGAACTGCAAGATGCTATCCTATCAATATGGGCCAACATTTCTAAAGAATGCTTTTAGCACCTTGTTGAATCAATGCCACGTAGAATTAAGGCAGTTCTGAAGGCGAAAGGGGGTCAAACACAGTATTAGTATGGTGTTCCTAATAATCCTTTAGGTGAGTGTACATTTGTCCCTGCTACAGTCCTTCATTCAAATTACATCAATTATATACAAAGAATGAAATGCTATAGTAAATGCTAATTAATCTAAAATTCTAACCTTCAAAAAGTGCACAAATGTTGTTATGAATATAATTGTTACTTTATAGCATATGTTTTGGGTCTTAATTGTGTTCATTGGTGCACAATATTAAAAAAAAAACATTGAGTTCTTTTCATCTCCTTCAAACACCTGTTCCACTCGATAAAACATCAAATAACGCAATTAAAATATTGCAATTGTATTTGTAGGGGCTTTAAATATAATAGATGACAGTTAAGCAGTGAAACGCAATCACAACACAACAGAATAACAGATTGTTTCAGTTTGTAAAAGAGTAAAGAGGATTCACGGGTCACTTCAGCAAATAAACAAAATAAGCTTTTCCCACAAATCTTTGCATTAAGCGTACGTCAACAGGCATTCTGCAGCCAACAAACCCATTCAATTAATGAAACTTTTGGCATTTGTAACCACTAAGAAAACAGCACATCCTATAAAACAAAGTGCTTTGCTGGCAATTAGATGGTCAATTTAATTTCTTTGAATGCCAATGCCATATAAAACAGCCTGTGTGTTTGCTAACCTCCAGAGTACATATGGCAAACTAAATCTTCTACTTAAAGAGATGTGAGAGCATCTCTCAGGGTGAAGGAGAAAGGGACGACACCTTCCCTCCTGTGGCTTTGCTTCAAACCTACTTAGCTCTTTAGCAAAGACTTCTAGCTCATTTAATATAACAAAAGAACACAAGAACACGGAGCAGTCAGATCTAAGCTGGTGGATAAAATTTGACTTAAAACTTAACGTAGATCACAGGTGATCTGCAAACAAAATATTTGAAATTAAATGCTACCAATAATAATAGATGCCAGTCCCCGTCTGCTCACTCAACTAATGCCGCAGACAGAGATGACATGAATGGTAACTTAATTTTTCTCTGCAAAGGAGCTAAAGAAATGAAGTGCAAATGGCATAGCTTACATTAATGACATTGCGGTGGGGATCCGCAATGAGCCAAGCTGTTAACTGAGATTGGCAGCACATCACCATGAATCCATGAATACAGATGAAGAAGCTTCATAATCAAGAACATAATAATATATAATATATTGTGATATATTGTGTCGGTATGAAAATCAAAACAGGAAATGACTAAATGACTCTAATCACAATTTATAGAGTAGGGGTAGTTTTTAGCGCAAGATATAAAAAAACTCCTTACAATATTCACTTTTTATGGTGCTGTAAATAATAATGCAAACTAGATGACTAAACTGTAGAATTAAGTTTTCATATCACATTTTATATTACCTCAGCTACCATTTAAAAGATTGGGGTTGATAAATTTATTTTAATGCTTTTGAAAGTCTCTTATGCACACAAAGGCTCAATTTATTAAACAAAAATACAGTAAAACAGTGATATTTTGAAAAAACATTACTATTGAAACAGCTGAATTTTATTTTTTTATATATATATATATATACACATATACTGATTGCTAACATTGATGAAAATGACAGCATGAGGAAAGAAGCTAAGGCTGCGGTATTTTATTCTGAGCTTGAGTGACCCAATCCCAATGTGCTTTAAAACATATACAGGGGTTAAAGTAAAAAAAGAATCCTGCGTCTGAACTTTTTTTCCGGGGGGTGGGGGTGGGTGGACAAATACGGTCATTTGGCAAACAAAAGAAAAAACAACAGTATTTTAAAATGATTTTCCTTGAAACTAATTTGTAATGTATCTGCCATTGCATTGACAGACTCAGACTACATATTATGGTGGGCTATTTGAAACAGCAGTACCAAGACAGGTTAATCACTACAATATGGTGCAAACGCATGTAACATTTAGAAGGCTTTTGATATCAAGTTTTGCTGGTTAGCTTTGTCCTTGACAAGATGACCTACATTCTAAAACCTTAAATTTTTTTAATTGTTTTGTTCAAAAGAAATAGTGTTTAATTATATAGTAGGAAATTAATATAAAATAGGAAATATAAAGACAGTTTACTGCAGAAAACTACAGTTCAGTTTAATTAACAAAAACATTAAAGTGCTCCAAGAACTGGCAACTTAAATATGGGAATTAATGGGAAATATAATGGGAAATAAATACAAAACAGAAAATACAACAAACACATTTAAGTGATACATCAGAGGGTTGTTCCATAAAGGCCGCTTAGAAAAGCTGAGATTAAAGTCCAACACCTGACTTGAATGAACCAAACAGCTGCACTTAAATCGGTTCCCTAACGGCAATTTGAAGATTGATGTGCAATTTGATGTGATCTTACTCATTTAAACCAGGTTCAAATAGTCTAGATAATTGTGCGTGCACACTACTCTAAAGAAGCCCTGATGGTGGAGCATGGAACAATCAATTTACCTTGGCAACTAAGGGGAAAGAAAGAGCAGCATTTGCATCGAGACTTATGAACAATTTAAACAGCCAAAAAAAGGTAATACTGCAGCTATTATTAAAACAAGAGAGAAAGGCTGGCAGGAAATTGCTGATTGTCTCAATGCGCAAGTAGCAACTAATTTTAAATGTACATTACTATATTTTATTAAAATTAAATAACATTTGTCACAATATATGTGTGTAATTAACTTTTACAGCAGCAACTGGTAACACTTTACAATAAGGTTCATTAGTTCACTACATTAGTTAACATGAACTATTGAACTTGTCAGGACTTCTAAAACGGAGGACCCAGATGCAGAGTGAACAAGACAGGACAAAATCTAGAACTGACAGGGACACTAAATCTTCAAAGGACTTGACAAGATATGCAAGCAAACACAATACATACAACGAACCAGCAAGGACAAGAGGGAAAGGAGCTCAATAAAAAGGGATCAGCACATGAGGATCAGGTGAGCACAATTAGTTGAACGAGGACTAGACAAGGACTAAACAAGGGGGCGTAGAAACAGGAAACAAGGAGGCAGGACACTGTGAACTAACATGAACAAACCATGAACAGCTGTATTTTTATTAACTAACGTTAACAAGGATGAACAAATACAGTAACAAATGTATTGCTCATGGTTAGTTCATGTTAGTTCAGATTAACTAATGTTAACTAATGAAACCTTATTGTAAAGTGTGACCCAGCAACTTAAGTGAGGAAAATGGCAGCAGGTGAAAATAAAATATAAAAATATTGTTCAGAATGGTAAGTATAGTCTATGTAAGTACTGTACAGTAAGTACTGTTACAACTGTACAGTCTCATGATGTTTATTAATTGCAGCTGCCAAAAAGAAGAGTGAGGTTGCTGGCACTGGGGGAGGGCCACCAACAGCCAACTTTACTCCTGCAGAGGAGCTGGCATTAGAAATGAACAAAGGGAGGCCTGTCATTGAGGGAATAGAGGGGGGAACTGCATCTGAATCCATTCCACATAGTATAAGAAATTACTACATCAAATTTTTTTGTTTGTTTGTTTTTTATTCTTGCATTCCTAACCAAATCTTTTCGTTTCATAGTGATGCCAAATTCTGTGTGCTTGCTGGATCCACCAGACATCATGCTGAACCCATATATTTAATATATTTAAACGCCTACCTGTGAGGTGCTAATAGTGTGTATTTCCCCTATTATTATTATTATTATTATTATTATTATTATTGTCTGCAGGATGCTGACACCCTTCTAGAGCCCTCTCAGTCTTGGACCACATGTGACCAAGTGAATATTAAGAAATTACAAAAAAGTGCCAAGAGCACTCAAATAACTTAAATTTCTGTTCCTACAGAACCCAGAGAACATAAAGGGAGTTTACAAATGCTATCTCCTGAAACAAATGGAAGCCATAGATACTGACATGCAATATAAAAAACTCAAGATAAGAAATTTGGAGCTGGAAATCCAACAGCTACAGAAAAATGCAAGTAGAGCTGCCATATTTAAAACAATAAAACATGACCTTTTTTGTTTTTTGACAACATTTAATTGTATGTTTTCACCCCCAACAGGCAGCTTCAACCTGAAAAATAAAAACTCTAACTGTGACTTGTGTGTCTGGTAAATTAAGGGGAAAGTTGAGGAGAAAGTGAAACCTTAACATGGTTTGGACCATATTAACCAAAATAATTACTGGCATAACTGTCCCTTATAACCCTGCCTGTTTCATTGTCCTCAAAAACTGCTTCAATGCCCCAGTTTTCCTCTACAACCATCCTTGGTTGCCTCGCTCTCCTCGGACAGGCAATGTTATGTAGCACAACACATGCAACTACAATGTCACATGCCCTTTGTGGAGTCACTCTGAGGTAATTCAGGCACTGGAACCTTGACTTGATGAGCCCAAATGCCATTTCTATACGAGCTCTTGTGCGTGCATGGGCAATATTTTAGTTGTGCTGTGCCTCAGTCTGGTAAGGCAGATAAGGCAGGCATGCATATCCCTTGTCTCCCAGTAAAACTCCTGAGAATTCACCTGAATAGAGTATTTTTATTTTTTTTAACATAAATTTGGTGTTGGAATTTTGCCATATGTTAAGTGACTAACATAGCCTACCTTGTGCCAGTTGGTGGGAAAGAGAAGAGGCCCGAAAGATTCTGGAACTATGCACTGAACCAGCCCATTTTGGCTCTACGTTTGCGATGATGCAATCTGCATCACAGATCATCTAAATAATTAAAAATGTAGGTCACTACACTGGACTTATATAAATATAAAATGTTACTGCATTTGTAATGAACATCTTATTGTACAGAACAATCTGTTCTACAGTAGTAGCCTACAATGTCATTTAAGTGGGACTGTACCTGTACATTGATGCTGTGTAATGATTTCCTATGAAGTCTGCTTCATGTGGACCAGGCGGACGCTTTATGCGTGCGGCATTTGGGTGCAGTCCAGAGCACCGATAACATTTGGGTTACAAAAGTTAAGTGTTCGTCTTTCAATTGCCATGTCTAACATTAACAGACAATAAATATTTCCATTTTCTATATAGTTATTATTTGAACTTACCAGCGATTCCATAAAATCGCCCGATGCTTTGCTGATATCCTCTGAATCTCCAACTGTGTACAAAAATGTTCAGCTGGCAAAAAAGCAAAGTGCAATGCATACAGTCTGCGGGACTGTAAGTGCTTTATTGCGTTGTGTGCTATTTGGATGTGTGGGCTCAGTAATCTACAAATATATGCTATCCCTTCCCTCGAGAATCTATACCGCTCATGCAGGTTGTTGTCAGAAAATGCCAACGGGTCTGCCCTGTCCCTGAAAGTACGTTCTCTTTGAAATGCCCTTCGTATGATTATCGCTCCCTCATCCACCACCTCATCAATGAAAGTACACGCCATGATTATGCGTCCGACACATATGGGTTGAGCTCACTATTTATGGACAATTAATTGCTTCATTACAAAAATCACACCAACTAAACAAATGTAACTTTACTTCTTTACATTTGTTACACTTTTTATATGTACAAATTTATTATTTATTACACCCAATAAATTTATATTAAAGTGCATTTGCTTCCATTTTTGGACTGATAGTGGTTGCAAAACAGCAATCAAGAAATTAATTGACTTAACCCTCAGAAAAACATAATATTCAATTTCAACAGTAAGAATGAGCCAATTTAAGTGCAAAAAGTACCAATATAAGAGATCGGGAAAAACAACGTAATTAGCAGGCGAGCAGAGCGCAGTCTAGACGGTTTAAAGCTTGCAGATGTCCTGATCAGTGTTCACATGATGATGGACAGGAGTCATAGTCCCATATTCGATTTCAAGTCATTCAACTGTGCTCTCAGAGTTGGTTATATTTATAAAGAGCCTTCGCGTTTGCCTGATGACCGCTGATTGGCTGGAAGTGTGTGCTCGTCGTCGCCGATGTCAACACCAATGCCAGCTGACTCTGCGTGGGCCAGTGTGTGTCATGAATACTGATTTTATGGAGTTAATGCACACTTGAATTGTTTATTAACCAATAACTAAACAAAATTAGACTATAAAATTTTGATTTTTGAAAACCGCCGAACTGACCTCAAACCAGCTCAAGCGATTTTTACCCGCACAATCAAATCCAAAACCCGCCCAATCTGTCAACACTGGTTACGGCTGGATCTTTTCCAAGAGCCACCCCATTCTACTTCTGATTGGTTATGTTAGTTTGGTTAAGAGTGAAAGCTGTGTTCTTCTAAAACTATTGGTAGGTGAACTCATGAACTCGAACATAACATAAACATCTCAAACATTTCAACTAATAACAACTACAGCAGGTTTCCTATTAGAAACTGATTTACGGACCTTATTCCAGATGTTAAGCATCTAGCAGAAACTGGCAAGGTGCCATGAGGCACAAGTGTTCTCAGGAAGCACAATAAATCATTGCGATACAGAGAAAAAGTATAACATACAGTATGTTCTACAAAGTTAATGTGTTTATGGCTCTGATTTATTCGCTACATAATCGCAAGAGACATCATCTTGAATTAACCTTAGGACACCTTGAATAATAAATAAGAGTCAGTTAAGGCTACATATGTGTGCACTGTTCTTACACTCAAAAGCGCTTGCTCCAGGTTCCAGCCTACCACTTCAGGTCCCTCTGGAGAGATCCAGCAGCCAATTAGCTGAAGCCCCGAGGCAGCTTGACGCATCTCAGGCAGGATCCAGGGTGACAGATCTGTTCCTGCTTAAAGCTCAACTCTGAGGAAGAGCAAACTCATACCTCACCTAAAGCAGCACTATTCATCCAGCTGTCCCAACAGAGCCTGCAAATCTGAGGAATGAGGTCTTGTCTCTTAGATGAGCATGCAAAACATGGCAGAGTGCTGAGTGCACTGTATGGCAGACAGGCCCTTTATCTGATGAGATGCTGGCGGTCAAAAGGGACACAGGGAAGGTCTGTTCTCATGGAAATATGCCAGCTTCTCATGCACAGAGTGGATCCAATACAATGACAACATTATATATACATTCACCTAAAGGATTATTAGGAACACCTGTTCAATTTCTCATTAATGCAATTATCTAATCAACCAATCACATGGCAGTTGCTTCAATGCATTTAGGGGTGTGGTCCTGGTCAAGACAATCTCCTGAACTCCAAACTGAATGTCAGAATGGGAAAGAAAGGTGATTTAAGCAATTTTGAGCGTGGCATGGTTGTTGGTGCCAGACGGGCCGGTCGGAGTATTTCACAATCTGCTCAGTTACTGGGATTTTCACGCACAACCATTTCTAGAGTTTACAAAGAATGGTGTGAAAAGGGAAAAACATCCAGTATGCGGCAGTCCTGTGGGCGAAAATGCCTTGTTGATGCTAGAGGTCAGAGGAGAATGGGCCGACTGATTCAAGCTGATAGAAGAGCAACTTTGACTGAAATAACCACTCGTTACAACCGAGGTATGCAGCTAAGCATTTGTGAAGCCACAACACGCACAACCTTGAGGCGGATGGGCTACAACAGAAGAAGACCCCACCGGGTACCACTCATCTCCACTACAAATAGGAAAAAGAGGCTACAATTTGCACAAGCTCACCAAAATTGGACAGTTGAAGACTGGAAAAATGTTGCCTGGTCTGATGAGTCTCGATTTCTGTTGAGACATTCAGATGGTAGAGTCAGAATTTGGCGTAAACAGAATGAGAACATGGATCCATCATGCCTTGTTACCACTGTGCAGGCTGGTGGTGGTGGTGTAATGGTGTGGGGGATGTTTTCTTGGCACACTTTAGGCCCCTTAGTGCCAATTGGGCATCGTTTAAATGCCACGGCCTACCTGAGCATTGTTTCTGACCATGTCCATCCCTTTATGACCACCATGTACCCATCCTCTGATGGCTACTTCCAGCAGGATAATGCACCATGTCACAAAGCTCGAATCATTTCAAATTGGTTTCTTGAACATGACAATGAGTTCACTGTACTAAAATGGCCCCCACAGTCACCAGATCTCAACCCAATAGAGCATCTTTGGGATGTGGTGGAACGGGAGCTTCATGCCCTGGATGTGCATCCCACAAATCTCCATCAACTGCAAGATGCTATCCTATCAATATGGGCCAACATTTCTAAAGAATGCTTTCAGCACCTTGTTGAATCAATGCCACGTAGAATTAAGGCAGTTCTGAAGGCGAAAGGGGGTCAAACACAGTATTAGTATGGTGTTCCTAATAATCCTTTAGGTGAGTGTATATATATACAGGGCTTGACGTTTAACACCTGCCAAATGCGGGTGGATTTCAGCAGTGGCGTGTAACACAGTCACTCCTACTAGCCACTTTGGCAGGATGAATTTTATATATAATATATACATTTTTCAATTGTAGTCTTTTACAAAGGAATCTAAAATAATAAACTAAGTACAATGTAGTGTAGTACATATCAATAATGAAATATCTGAAATGCTTCCAATACATTTTCAGCAGAATAGATACACAATACCAGCTCTTTCATCTCTCTGACAGCGAGTTGACACACAAACCCGCCTCCCCTCACTCATTCATTTCATTTGCTCCAGATGAATATTGTTGGTGTTACAGGGCTTGAATTTTGGCGTGGGATTGCGCATAATTTTACTAATTTCCTCAGATTTTGTGCTCACACCCAAAGTGCGCACACATAAAGCAACCTCTCAGTACTAAATTAAGTTCTTTTTTGCTGTCAAATACACACAAAACAATGTCAAAATGCCAGTCTTGTTGAGTATTCATGTAAACACAGTCAGTTATGTTTTACGTACAGTTGAGAAATAAAACATGTGTAACAGTATAATGGATCTGTGCATCAGGCCTTAAAGTGACAGCAGCCTAATATCTGCTGCCAAATTGAAATAATATTAAAAATATCTATATGGCAGTTTTCCCCCATGGTATTGATGTCACAATTGTGGCCAGTAAAAATGCTGAGTGGCTAGTAACTTTGGAAAACTACTAGCCACAATGGCTGGTGAGCAAAAAAGGTAATGTCAAGTATATATATATATATATATATATATATATATATATATATATATATATATATATATATACATAAAGCTCTGGAAAAAAATATGAGACCACTTATTTCTCAACATTCTCTAACATTATGTATTATACTAAGTAACTTAGTAATTATACTAAGAACAACATAAAATACAAAGCATTAATGATGCATATATTTAGAATGGATACGTGCTACTTTATCTCTACTGTATATAGAATGGATAAACTACACCTCTAAAAAGCTATACTTAGATTTTACAATAAACCTTAATATGGGACATACATACCGTCACGATTCACCAGTGAGAGTGCCCCTGATTACCACCAGAGGGCACTCCACCCCGGACTGTCATTCCATCAAAGATTACATTACCCATAATCCTTTGCCCGGATTCATCAGCACTCATTGTCTACACCTGTGTCTCATTTACCTCATTACCTCAGCCTATATAAACCATGTTCACTTTGTCATTCACTGTGAAGTCTTGTTTAGTGTTACACTGCATTTCTGAGTGTTTGCAGTGGTTTCATGTCGCTTGGTTTGTTGGATTTCTTGCCTGTTTTCTGGATTACCCTTTTGCCTCTGTCTCCTGCCTTGTTTGCCTGTTTGGACTGCCTACCTGTGTTTTGACCTTGCCTGTACTGTTGACTATGATTGTGGATTACCCTTTCATTAAAGCTGTGTTTGGATCCTCAGCCTTCACATCTCAAAGCAGTACGTAACACATACAGATAAATATTTTATAGCCAGAATCTTAGTACTGTAGCAGTGAAGCGCTGACTTGTTAATGGCTACAACTGGAGGCCAGCTATTGATTTAGGTAATGGAAAAAAAGGACTCTCTGTTGACCAAGTTGGACATTATGAACAGATACAAGGACACCTTAAACCTATTGTGCATGCATATTTCATGAACGCAACTGAGAATCTGAGGGCCTCATCTGATGAGGTTAAACTACGAATGTGGGCAAATGTTCCTGCTTGTTCTGTTTTTACACATCATTCTCACATCATTAGGAAACATTTCAATTTGATCAACAGAATGAAGATCTCAATCCCTCAAAGGCAAACACAGCTCTTCACCTCAGAGTTCATGTTTTAACCTTGAAAGGTGTGTTTTTTTTTTTTTTGGATGAGGCTTTCTGGGATCACAGCTCACTCAAAAAGGCCCAACAGAGACGTGTATGCAAACAAGCGTTGGCCCTTCGCTAAAAGGTGTCATAACTTAATTAACTATAATTTTTAGCAACAAATCCTCCAAGAGGAAAGGGCAAAATGTACTTCCTGTTCAGCATGCAAATGAAAGATTTGTTTCAGAAAAGTTTTTTGTTATGCTGGTTGAAATTCTCTTCACATCGGATAGCACTAAGTTAAGTGGTCTAAATATATGTGTGTGTGTGTATTATTTATTTATATATATATATATATATATATATATATATATATATATATATATATACACTCACCTAAAGGATTATTAGGAACACCATACTAATACTGTGTTTGACCCCCTTTCGCCTTCAGAACTGCCTTAATTCTACGTGGCATTGATTCAACAAGGTGCTGAAAGCATTCTTTAGAAATGTTGGCCCATATTGATAGGATAGCATCTTGCAGTTGATGGAGATTTGTGGGATGCACATCCAGGGCATGAAGCTCCCGTTCCACCACATCCCAAAGATGCTCTATTGGGTTGAGATCTGGTGACTGTGGGGGCCATTTTAGTACAGTGAACTCATTGTCATGTTCAAAAAACCAATTTGAAATGATTTGAGCTTTGTGACATGGTGCATTATCCTGCTGGAAGTAGCCATTAGAGGATAGGCCGTGGCATTTAAACGATGCCCAATTGGAACTAAGGGGCCTAAAGTGTGCCAAGAAAACATCCCCCACACCATTACACCACCACCACCAGCCTGCACAGTGGTAACAAGGCATGATGGATCCATGTTCTCATTCTGTTTATGCCAAATTCTGACTCTACCATCTGAATGTCTCAACAGAAATCGAGACTCATCAGACCAGGCAACATTTTTCCAGTCTTCAACTGTCCAATTTTGGTGAGTTCGTGCAAATTGTAGCCTCTTTTTCCTATTTGTAGTGGAGATGAGTGGTACACGGTGGGGTCTTCTGCTGTTGTAGCCCATCCGCCTCAAGGTTGTGCGTGTTGTGGCTTCACAAATGCTTTGCTGCATACCTCGGTTGTAACGAGTGGTTATTTCAGTCAAAGTTGCTCTTCTATCAGCTTGAATCAGTCGGCCCATTCTCCTCTGACCTCTAGCATCAACAAGGCATTTTTGTCCACAGGACTGCCGCATACTGGATGTTTTTCCCTTTTCACACCATTCTTTGTAAACTCTAGAAATGGTTGTGCGTGAAAATCCCAGTAACTGAGCAGATTGTGAAATACTCCGACCGAATTTGAATATTGTGAAAAGGTCGCCTCTGGCTTGCTCAGTTGGGGACACAAAATTTTCAAATAAATATCCAAATAAATGTAATTACTAAACTAAATTATATCAACTACATTACTTGAATATATATGATAATTGAAATGAGCTGATGACATCACCGTTTTCTCCAGAGCGGCTGTACAGCCGAATCAAATTCTGTTCATTATTTTCCTGTTTAACACTGTGAAGCTGCTTTGAAACAATCTGCATTGTAAAAAGCGCTATATAAATAAAGTTGACTTGACTTGACTTGACTTGACTTGACTTGACCGGCCCGTCTGGCACCAACAACCATGCCACGCTCAAAATTGCTTAAATCACCTTTCTTTCCCATTCTGACATTCAGTTTGGAGTTCAGGAGATTGTCTTGACCAGGACCACACCCCTAAATGCATTGAAGCAACTGCCATGTGATTGGTTGATTAGATAATTGCATTAATGAGAAATTGAACAGGTGTTCCTAATAATCCTTTAGGTGAGTGTATATATATATATGTGTGCGTGTCTGTAGGCGTAGGACCATAAAATGTTCTTCTAACCGGTCTGAATGCAATGATATGTTGTCCTACCTGCCTGTCAACATATGTATTTCGATACTTCCAAGCACCCTCCTCGCGCAACATCACACGTTAGACAGATGCCAGTCAAGTCACCTTTATTTATATAGCGCTTTTTACAATGCAGATTGTTTCAAAGCAGCTTCACAGTGTTAAACAGGAAAATAATGCAACAGAATTTGATTCGGCTGTACAGCCGCTCTGGAGAAAACGGTGATGTCATCTAGCTCATTTCAATTATCATATACAGGTGCTGGTCATATAATTAGAATATCATCAAAAAGTTGATTTCACTAATTCCATTCAAAAAGTGAAACTTGTATATTATATTCATTCATTACACACAGACTGATACATTTCAAATGTTTATTTCTTTTAATTTTGATGATTATAACTGACAACTAAGAAAAATCCCAAATTCAGTATCTCAGAAAATTTGAATATTGTGAAAAGGTTCAGAATTGAAGACACCTAGTGCCACACTCTAATCAGCTAATTAACTCAAAACACCTGCAAAGGCCTTTAATTGGTCTCTCAGTCTAGTTCTGTAGGCTACACAATCATGGGGAAGACTGCTGACTTGACAGTTGTCCAAAAGACGACCATTGACACCTTGCACAAAAGGTCATTGCAAAAGAGGCTGGCTGTTCACAGAGCTCTGTGTCCAAGCACATTAATAGAGAGGCAAAGGGAAGGAAAAAATGTGGTAGAAAAAAATGTACAAGCAATAGGGATAACCGCACCCTGGAGAGGATTGTGAAACAAAACCCATTCAAAAATGTGGGGGAGATTCACAAAGAGTGGACTGCAGCTGGAGTTAGTGCTTCAAGAACCACTACGCACAGACGTATGCAAGACATGGGTTTCAGCTGTCGCATTCCTTGTGTCAAGCCACTCTTGAACAACAGACAGCGTCAGAAGCATCTCGCCTGGGCTAAAGACAAAAAGGACTGGACTGCTGCTGAGTGGTCCAAAGTTATGTTCTCTCCCAGCACCTGTATATTCAAGTAATGTAGTTGACATAGTTAATTTAGTTTAGTAATTAAATTTATTTGGATATTTATTTGAAAATGTAGTGTCCCCAACTGAGCAAGCCAAGCCAAAGGTGACAGTGGCAAGGAACCAAAACTCCATCAGGTGGCATAATGGAGAAAAATAAACCTTGGGAGAAACCAGGCTCAGTCGGGGTGCCAGTTCTCCTCTGGCCAGTCCCCGAAACAGCAGCCACATTTTACAGTTCTTCCTGAACCAAAACAACAAGCTTATGCTGTGTTCACACATAACTACTGTAATTTGGAAGAGATGGAAACCCATGACGTAATACAATGAGTTCGTGACTCAAATGTATGCGTTTTAATGGTAACACTATCAACGGCGAAATTAATCTGCAACAGTCATGTGTGGTACAGGTCAGTGCTCCTTAAGTTGTTTGTTTATTATTATTGTAATGTTATGTGCTTTGAGACATGAGGTAGTTTAGTGACGCTTTTGTTTGTTCCCTGCTGTACGTTTTCATGTGTTTTGAAGGAGATGTGGCTTTAGAGACGCTCTAATGGGAGGGAGGATCTTATGCTTTAAAGCTAGCTAGCTATTGCTAGCCTTTCCAAAAATTGACTACCCTACCTATAAGTTTTCACATATCAGAGACAAAAGTGCATTGTCTATATCCTGATCCACAGTACATATTGCATTAACCCCAGCATGAATACAGCACACTGTGAGGGTCGAGGAAGAAAAGACTACATAAAATTGATTTCCAACATTCAATTAAGTCCAGCGACAACATGTCTTTTAAGTCCGTAATCCATATCAGAAACCCCACTGCTGGTGAAAAACACAGCACGGACACAATGATCCTTTACTTTGAGGTTCATCACCAGGCTGCAAACCAGCAAATGCAACACAACTAGACGTGTTATCTGTTCCCTCTGGGACCATAAGAAATAGGGATAAAAATGGCATAAAGCACAATCAGAACACAACTGATTACACTACACACTTCTTTTACTGCAATTTTCATCAAATAAATGCAGCCTTGGTGAGACTTCTCGTTAAAAAAAAATTGTACCAACCCCAAACCTTTGAACGATAGTGTATATTTTACTTTGCTTCCTGAGTTATTTCTAGGGATGCAACAATATTGAAATTCTGTTTGAAATGGCTAAATATTTTATGTTATGGTCAGTAACTACTTTGTTTAAAAAAGAAAATTAAAACCTTTTACACATACACAGTATTTCACTCCAACAGGCAGGAGGGTTAAATCTTTACCATAATCTATAGTCATCTCTTAATTAAATTAGTGCTAGATTATCTAATTCTCAAAATCTAATAATGGTGTATACTGTACCATTATTTCCATGAGTTTATTTCAAGACAGTCTGTTATTGTACTGTCATGTACTGTCATTAATAAATAAAAAATTATTAGATTTGTTTTATGTGCAGCATAGCACTTACATGTAATGGTTTCTGCCTGCCTAAGTGGCCATTCTTGGCCAACTGGACTAGACTTATGCTGCTATTTTGGATATTCTGTGAGACTAAATTTAAAATGCTGATCTTTATGGTTAAAACAACCAGTTTCATAACCAAAGAGATAAAAGAGGCAGCAAACAGATCAAGAAATCATGTTTAAAATATTCTTCTCGTCTGAGTCACTGTAGAACACAAGTTCACATGAGGTATAACATCAGACTATCTGCTGTTGAGCCACACTGTTTAAGATGCTGTGCTGCTGTTGGGGTCGGATTAGAATCACAGCTGAGCATGCAACAGGAGGAGAAGCAGATGTGCTACACCATGTGATATCCACTTTCACAGAAATAGTAACTGAAGATGCAGCCTCCATTTTCAATTTTATGTACAAAGAGTGTGGACATCTAAGATATGTGCCTGACAGTCTATTCTGTTGAATTACTATATCACGTCAAGTTACAGCTTATCCAGATACAATCATCCTTACAACACAGGGTCTATAGACATTCTGCTGTCTATGAATATGTGAAGGGCAAGCATTATGCTGAATATTCCAGATATAAATTTGTAAATGTTAAGCAAGCAGTTCCGTGCCATGAGAGTTTCTGAGCAGAGGGATCTAATCTACACTGACCCTGAGTGAAATTGAATTCTCTCACTGTGGAACTCACAAATGCTTGGAATAAAAAGAGCTAATTAGGGAGCCTCCAAAAGTTCTCTAACTCAATACATGAGTATGGGGGGGTGTGGGGTGGAATAATGCTTCAGATGATTGAAGCATGAGCAATTCCTTGGCAGTCTTATTCCTTCAAAAGTCTCATAACACTTATATTTCAATTGCTTGGCAGACATATTCCAACTAACCGCACATGCCAAGTGGATTTTGAATGCAATCCTACAAAAAATCTATATATATTAGTGCTGTCAAACGATTCATCGTGATTAACCTCATCCAAAATAAAAATTGTGTTTACATAATATATGTGTGTGTACTGTGTATAATAATTATTATGCATATATAAATACACACATACATGTACATATTTAAGAAATAGTTGTTATATTTATATATCAATTTTTTATATATAATATAAATGATATGAATATACAGTATGTACATGCAAATATTTCTTAAAGGGTTTATGAACTGTGTTTTTTTATTGTTTTATGATGTTTCCTGGGGTGCACTTATAATGTTAGAATGCTTTTTACATCAAAAATTGTCATAATTTATAAATAAAAGGCATTTTCCCTACCCTGATTTTAGCCTTCTGCTCTGAACGCTCCGTTTTAAGGGGCGTGTCCGCTGGGAGACTTCAGTGTAAACACCCACTGCTGTGATTGGCTAACATCTTTGCATTTGAAATAGTATTACTCTCTTTTTAGCTCATTTTTACAATTACAGCTCTCATGGTTAACTAATCGTGAAAAGTGTTGCATTACATTTAGATCTATGGCATTATATTTAAATCTATGGCATTATATTTAGATTGTGGCATGAAAGGTTGCAATGTTTCTCAATTTTCTTTTTTTTGGTGATCGGTGATCGATTGCTTCTGTCTGCCTCCTGTCTGCCTCGCTGCTTAGTGTTTGCGTCTGTAGCTCTGTACAGCTTTGCTTTTGAATCTCTATTTGATATCATTCCTTGTTGTTTATACTGCTAAATATAACTTACTCATCACCATATATTGTCTAATATTGCCTATCACATTAAATCTGACATCGCTAGCTTTTAATCTTAATCACTATCACAACACGTTAGCATTTTGCTAGAGTGCATCCAGTAGAGTTCGAGCAGCCGGGCAACTGGGTGACTGTGAGACGGCATAGTTGCGGATCAAAACACTGCTCTTCTGTTCAGATTAGAACATCAAACAGGTTCTCCCCAGTCAGTGGCGCACCCACTGAGAATCCTGTTGAAAGTGCCCTAGTTATTGGCAATTCTATTACACGGAACGTGAAAATAGAGACACCAGCCACCATAGTCACATGTTTACCGGGAGCCAGAGTGCCTGACTTCCAAGCAAATTTAAAAGTGCTGGCTAATGCTAATCATAAACTTTCTAAGATTATTATTCACGTCGGCACTAATGATGTTCGACTTCGCCAGTCAGAGATCACCAAAATTAACATTAACCCTCTGGACCCTAAGGCTATTTTGTGGCCCTGAAGAAGTTTGACATGCTCTGACATTTGTGTTTTTTTCAGTTGCTTTAAAGCATATTAATGGCTAAAGTCTGATTACACTGTATTCAGCACAAACAGGGCTACGGTAATATGTGAGCAACATGTACAAGATTGTAGTTTTGAGAAAATAATGTTTATGCATAGTTTTTGAAAAAACTAAAATGTTAAATCACTGAAATAAGGCCTTCTAACACACTTTAAACATTTGTTCACAAGGCTTTTCAGAACTGAATGTTGTTGCCTAGAGTTTTTTCTTCAAAACAATGTGAAAACCATTTTGATCACTCATTCATACAAAACAATATAGTAACTTAACTTTTGTAAGACACTTATTGTCAGAATGGCTGTATGTGGGGAGGGTGTGGATCATCATGAATAATGCTGTGATTCACACCTGAGGCGTCAACGACTCCTGCCCTGAATATCAATGAGGAATGTGACAGAGGGAACTATAATGAATGTGAGGAGACTTAATGATTGAATGTATTGTTTGTAGTTTATTCACAAAATCACATTTAATTTAAAAGAAGTAATCTGACTATACATTGTCTTTACATAAAGACTTTAGACCTACAGTACCGTTCAAAAGTTTTAGATCTGTATGTTTTAAAAAAAATAAGTCTCTTCTGCTCACCAAGGCTGGATTTATTTGATCCAAAATAGTAAAAACAGTAATATTGTGAAATATTTTTACAATTCAAAATGTTTTCTATGTGAATACATGGTAAAGTATAATTTATTCCTGTGATCAAAGCTGAATTTATCATCATTACTCCAGTCTTCTGTGTCATATGATCCTTCACAAATCATTCTAATATGATGATTTGATATATATGCTCAACAAACATTTCTTATTATTATGAATGTTGAAAACAGTTGTGTATTTTTTTCAGGATTATTATAACGGAAAGTTCAAAAGAATAAAATTTATCTGAAATAAAAAGATTTTACTGTGTTTTTTTATCAATATAAGGCATCTTTGTGAATAAAAGTATTAATTTCTTTCAAAAAACAAAACAGCAACAAAAAAACTCTTACTGATCCCAAACTTTTGAATGGTAGTGTATAATGTTACAATAGATTTCTATTTCAGATAAATGCTGTTAATGCTGTGAACTTTCTATTTATCAAAGAAATTGTACACAACTGTTTTCAACATTCGTAATAATAAGATATGTTTTATTGAGCAGCAAATCAGCATATTACAATGATTTCTGAAGGATCATGTGAAACTGAAGACCAGAATAAGTTGCATTTTAAAAATTAATCTAAATAGAAAACAATTATTTTAAATTATAAAAATACTTTGCAATATTACTGTTTTTGCTGTATTTTGGATCAAATAAATGCAGCCTTGTTAGGCAGAAGAATGTTTTTTGAAAAAAAAATCTAAATCTAAATCTTTTGAACGGTAGTGTATACTTGGAATTAAAACACATAGAGCAGTGGTAAAAAAATACAGCGTAAAAGAGACATTCAGGGCAAAAGTGCAAACAGGGACAGTGCAAGATGAACGAAAACTAATTAGTCTCTCTATTTGAGCGCGCTTGTCACGCGTCTACATTTAAAATAACGAACTTAAGCGCACAAAAGACGCAACAGATGTGAACGGCTCCTTAGTCAGTGCATGGTTACATCAGCGTAGCAGTCAATAAACGGGACAGTCATGTGCGGGACATTTAGGCCCAATAAACGGGACGACCCGGCTAATACAGGACAGTTGGCAACCCTACTTTTATATCATGCTGTGTTTAATATTATAGAGCATAAAAATATCCCCATGTCGTACTTGTGTTATTTAGCATTGAAAGGTTGTCTACCTATTTCATATTTCAACATGTTTCCGTTGATTTCACACATTTTAGTCTGACAATAATTCAACTAGTAGCCTACAATGTGAAGTTTGAAGTGAGAAGAAATGTTTTTTAAGTTGTTTTACACTGTCATTAGGAAAAATCCAGCAAAACGCGTTCAGAGGGTTAAGGAGGTGTGTGAACTCGCAAGTACGATGTCAAGCTATATAGTTTGTTCTGGCCCCCTCCCCGTTCGACGAAGTGATGAGATACTTAGCAGACTATCATCACTCAATGGCTGGTTGTCTAAGTGCTGTCCGCAGAATAACATAGGGTTCATAGACAATTGGAAAAGCTTTTGGGGCAGACCTGACCTGTTAAAAAGAGATGGCATTCATCCCTCCTGGGGTGGTGCCGCTCTTCTCTCTAGTAATATGGCATGTAGTCTTAGAGTTGAACCTTGACTAACTGTCTCATGTCACAGAAGTCAGATAAATCCCAGCACATTGAGGCTCTTTCACCTAGATATTATCACATAGAGACTGTGTCTGTTCCCTGAATTAGTAAATACAAAAAACTCTCAAACCCATTTAAGGGTAAAAATTTAATTGATTTTCAACAAATAAAAAACATATATAATACAGATGAACAAATGATAAAGCTTGGGTTGCTGAATATTCGATCCCTTCCCTCAAAAGTGCTTATTGTTAATGATATGATTACAGATCATAACGTAGATGTGTTGTGTCTGACAGAAACCTGGCTAAAACTTGACGATTACATTACTTTAAATGAGTCCACCCCTCCAGATTATTGTTATAAACACGAGCCTCGTCCGAAAGGAAAAGGGGGGGGGGGTGTCGCTGTAATTTATAATAATATCTTCAGTATTTCTCAGTTCAGTTTCAAATATAATTCTTTAGAAGTTTTGGTGCCTTACGTAACGTTATGTAGTGTAAATGATAAATCCCATTTGACATTTGTGCTGGCACCATACAGACTTTACCAAAGAATTTGCTGATTTTCTATCAGAGTTAGTACTGGCTACAGATAAAGTCCCAATTGTTGGTGATTTTAATATCCATGTAGACAAGGAAAAAGACGCATTAGAAATTGGCATTTAGAGACATTTTAAACTCTATTGAAGTTAAGCAACACGTGTCAGGACCCACTCATTGTCGTTATCATACTTTAGACCTAATATTATCACATGGAATAAATGTTGATGCCGTTGAAATTCTGCAGCAGAGCGATGACATCTCAGCTCATTATCTAGTATCGTGTATACTTATTTTAGCCAAGGCTGCAAAGCCACCCCCTCATTTCAAATATGGTAGTACTATCACCACTGCCACTAAAGACTGCTTTGTAAAAAATCTTCCTCATCAGTTCCATCTCCTCAGCATCCCAGATAGCCTAGAGGAACTCGATGTTGCAACAGAAACTATTGACTCTTTTTTCCAGCACTTTAGACACAATTGCTCCTCTGCGCTTATAGAAGATTAAAGAAAATAGTTCAACGCCGTGGTACAACGAGCACACTCGGGCTCTTAAAACAGCAACAGAAAAATGGAGCGCAGCAAGAAAACAAAACGCATTTCGCATTTCGTGGAAAGCATGATTACATACAGAAAGGCAGAAAAAAACAGCTAGATCTGCTTATTTTTCGACTCTCTTAGAAGAAAACAAACACAACCCTAGGTATTTATTTGATACAGTGGCTAAATTAACAAGAAATAAAGCTTTAACTTCTGGCATTTGCAAACAGCACACCTGTAATGACTTTATGAACTTCTTTATGTGCAAGATTGATAATATTAGGAAGAAAATTATAACTATACAACCTTCTACTACAGTATCGCATCAGACAGTGCATTGTAGTGTTACTGAGGAAAAATTCCATTCATTCACTGCTATAGGAGAGGAAGAACTGGCTAAACTCGTTAAATCATCTAAATCAACAACATGTATGCTCGACCCTATACCGACTAAACTACTAAAAGAGATGCTTCCAGAGGTCCTCTTCTTAATATCATGAATTCATCTTTGTCATTAGGATATGTACCAAAAACTTTTAAGCTGGCTATTATTAAACCACTTAAAATAAAAAATAAAAAACCACTTAAAAAAACGCAACTTGATCCTACAGAATTAGTCAATTACAGGCCAATCTCAAATCTACCCTTTTTGTCAAAAATACTAGAAGTGTCTTCACAATTATGCTCTTTTTTAGAAAGAAATTATATCTGTGAGGATTTCCAGTCAGGATTTAGACCGTATCACAGTACTGAGACCGCTCTCATTAGAGTTACAGATTATTTGCTCTTATCATCCGATCGTGGTTGTATCTCGCTATTAGTGTTACTCGATCTTAGCGCTGCATTCAATACTATCAACCACAACATTCTTTTGAATAGACTCTCAAATTATGTTGGCATTAGTGGAATTGCATTGGCATGGTTTAAATCATACTTATCTGACCGTTATCAGTTTGTAGCAGTAAATGAAGTGATGTCATATCGATCACAAGTTCAGTATGGAGTACCACAAGGCTCAGTGCTAGGACCGTTGCTTTTCACTCTGTACATGCTACCCTTGGGAGATATCATTAGGAGCATGGCGTTAGTTTTCACTGTTATGCTGACGATACTCAGCTCTATATTTCTTCGGCCTTGACAAAACTTATCAGTTCACAAGATTAACGGAATTCATAGCTGATATTAAAAAAAATAATGACTAGTAATTTCCTACAACTTAATTCTGAAAAAACAGAATTTTTAATTATTGGACAAAACCCCTCTGCACGTAGTAACCTAGAATACTGTCTAACACTTGATGGCTGCTCTGTCAAGTCCTTGTCATCAGTTAGGAACCTGGGTGTGCTCTTTGATACCAATCTTTCATTTGAAAGCCACGTTTCTAGCATCTGTAAAACTGCATTCTTCCATCTTAAAAATATATTTTAATTACGGCACATGCTTTCAATGCAAAATGCTGAACAGTTAGTTTATGCGTTCATGACCTCAAGACTAGATTATTGTAATGCTCTACTAGGTGTGGTTGCCCTGCTCGCTTAATAAATACACTGCAGCTGGTCCAAAACGCAGCAGCTAGAGTTCTTACTAGAACCAGGAAGTATGACCATATTAGCCTGGTTCTGTTAACACTGCACTGGCTCCCTATTAAACATTGTATAAATTAAAATCTTGCTTATTACTTACAAAGCTCTTAACGCATTTTACTCCATCACATCTATTGTGGTCTCAAAATTCTGGCCAGTTACTATGGCATACACATAGAACATTATCAATTTATATTATTTAAATCAGTTAATTGACTGTTAGGCTGCCTTAACTAGGTCTGTCGGAAACGGGAACACTTCCCATAACACCTGATGTACTGGTTACATCATAAAAAGAAAGCCGTTTACGCTAATGTTAGTCTCTCTGTTTATCCCGAGGTTTACTGTAGTCTGCCGGATCCAGATCAGATGGTGGACCTGCGCCTAGACATGACCACAACGCAGCCCTGAAGTGTCGGCAGAGACCGTGTCAACTAGACTCTCCCCTGTCAAGTCAAGTCAAGTCAACTTTATTTATATAGTGCTTTTTACAATGCAGATTGTTTCAAAGCAGCTTCACATTGTTAAACAGGAAAATAATGCAACTGAATTTGATTCAGCTGTACAGCCGCTCTGGAGAAAACGGTGATGTCATCTAGCTCATTTCAATTATCACATACACTCACCTAAAGGATTATTAGGAACACCATAAAGGGTCATAAAGGGATGGACATGGTCAGAAACAATGCTCAGGTAGGCCGTGGCATTTAAACGATGCCCAATTGGCACTAAGGGGCCTAAAGTGTGCCAAGAAAACATCCCCCACACCATTACACCACCACCACCAGCCTGCACAGTGGTAACAAGGCATGATGGATCCATGTTCTCATTCTGTTTACGCCAAATTCTGACCATCTGAATGTCTCAACAGAAATCGAGACTCATCAGACCAGGCAACATTTTTCCAGTCTTCAACTGTCCAATTTTGGTGAACTCGTGCAAATTGTAGTCTCTTTTTCCTATTTGTAGTGGAGATGAGTGGTACCCGGTGGGGTCTTCTGCTGTTGTAGCCCATCCGCCTCAAGGTTGTGCGTGTTGTGGCTTCACAAATGCTTTGCTGCATACCTTGGTTGTAACGAGTGGTTATTTCACTCAAAGTTGCTCTTCTATCAGCTTGAATCAGTCGGCCCATTCTCCTCTGACCTCTAGCATCAACAAGGCATTTTCGCCCACAGGACTGCCGCATACTGGATGTTTTTCCCTTTTCACACCATTCTTTGTAAACTCTAGAAATGGTTGTGCGTGAAAATCCCAGTAACTGAGCACATTGTGAAATACTCAGACCGGCCCGTCTGGCACCAACAACCATGCCACGCTCAAAATTGCTTAAATCACCTTTCTTTCCCATTCTGACATTCAGTTTGGAGTTCAGGAGATTGTCTTGACCAGGACCACACCCCTAAATGCATTGAAGCAACTGCCATGTGATTGGTTGATTAGATAATTGCATTAATGAGAAATTGAACAGGTG
Source organism: Rhinogobio ventralis (assembly GCA_039654625.1). Classification (NCBI taxonomy): domain Eukaryota; kingdom Metazoa; phylum Chordata; class Actinopteri; order Cypriniformes; family Gobionidae; genus Rhinogobio; species Rhinogobio ventralis. The sequence goes on from CM077203.1 coordinate 17,943,005, forward strand.
TTCCTAATAATCCTTTAGGTGAGTGTATATTCAAGTAATGTAGTTGATATAGTTAATTTAGTTTAGTAATTATATTTATTTGGATATTTATTTGAAAATTTAGTGTCCCCTGTGAAGGCCTCCCTCCCTTCCCTTCCCCTCTGTACAGATAAAAACACATATGCACACATACGTATTCAAATGCGCTTGCCTATAGGCTAAACACGTAATGCTTGCGTACATGCCGTCGCAGTTTTTAGCAGATTCGCTTAGTTTGGGGTTTGCCCTGGGATGATAATGGTATAGCTTCAAAACTATTTCAAAACCTATTTCATGGTTTGTGTTCCCCGGGCCACCAAGTGCTGTTGCCGTGCGGATGGGCGTCCGGAACGCATTGGGGTTTTTCTATTTTAGTTGAGGATGGTGTTGTTTAAGTGGCACCAAATTAAATAACTAATCAGTTTTTACAACAGAAATTAATCAATCAAAAACCTACTTTAGCTTTTCTTCTAAAGCAAAATTAACTTCCTATTATCACTGTAAAGCTGCTTTGAAGCAATCTGTGTTGTAAAAAGCGCTATGAAGGTGACTTGACTTGACTTGACTGGCTTCCACGTCAGCGCTGTTTGATCTGTTATCTATGGTTTATAAACGAGAATTCTGCGCCAAGCACTTCCCACTAGATCTCGCAATAGTGATGTTATTAATTCTGTGGTAAATTTAGGGATGGAACGATTACCGGTTTCACGATAAACCACGTTAAAATGTACTGACGGTTAGTACTATAGTTTAAAATTGAATTATCATTAAAACTGTGTTTGATTATCACGATTTTGAAAACTCGCGGTAAATCCTGTCCAGCCAGCGCCAGTCTAGTGCAGGCGCAGGCGCAGCGCGCAACATTGTTTTGAGACGAAATGGTGGAAGGCAGTGACAGCGCCGGGAGATTTTTCAGCCTTCTAAGAGGACCAAATCTGAGGTGTGGACATATTTTGGCTTTTACAAAAGTCCTGAGGGAAACTCAATCGAGTATGGTCACCCTGTCTGCAGAACATGCAAGAAGAAAGTCGCTGCAATAGCGGGAAACACTTCAAATCTGCGAAAGCAAGGCAAGTGGACTTGGACCTCAATACTAAAACTACGTCTGGGAAATAATAACGTGAAGCTTGAGCCAAAGACGAACGAACAAGTTCAGAAGTTCAGACAAGACTAGAGTGACATTTAAGGGATAATAATGTATAATCATTGTTATATGTCATTGTATATTCATCACTTATTACACAGATTTTCTTTACCACATAAATAATTACGGGGACATATTGAATTGAGATTAATGTTTTAAATCTTACCTGTTTATAAATCCATTTTGTACAGTGTACAAAACAATTGTTCAGACAAGATGATCACAAGAAGTTATAGTAATAATTATAGTAGTATTAATAGTAAAGTCCTCTGATTTTTTTTTCAATACAATCAAAAACAGAGACGCAAGACGCATTTGAATGAAACGAGAGCTCGCGTTCGTTGTGATTAGTGGTCTGTTATAATGCGTTGCTATTGACGACGGTCATTATAAGGAAGGAAAGCCACAGAATAGAATTTTGCTTAAAAAAGTGCATAGAGCTGCTTGTTTTATTTGTTGTTTGTTGATTTTGAAATATAAAACTTGTTGAAATGTTTTCAGTGTGTGCATCTGTTCTTTTTGAACACTTTCAGCTCATTTGAACAAAACCGTGATAATATTGATAATCGTGATAATTTGAGTCACTATAATCGTGATATAAAATTTTCATACCGTTTCATCCCTAGGTAAATTCAAACGCTTTCTCACTGGATCTCCCAGCGCTGTGTAGTAATGGTGTTGCGTGATCGAGATCAGCCCGTGTATGAGCTCACTCTGCACTGTCTATTATTGCTTCGAGCCGATAAACGGTCCACGCTGCACAGTTCAAACAAGTACCACGGTTCCATTCCGCTTTCGTTTCATTTGCCATTTGATGTTTCTCATATGTAACAGAAATGGCAGCTCTTATCAGTTGGGCATTGTGGTGGTCGCACCAGTGCGACCTCTAAAAAAATGTTGTTGCACCAGCAGGAAAAAAGGTTGCAGGCCGGCGTGGTAAAATACCTTCAATGAGCAGTCGGGAAACTAAGTCAGGCACGCCAGTAAATAATCCCTTGTGTGGTCCTCGAGGGTTCTGCCTTGTAGTGAACTGTCGGTGCCACCCTGGCTCCCTGAGCTACCTGCATTCCCTGGCTCCCTGAGCTGCCAGCGCCTCCCTGGTCTCCTGCACTGCCGGCACTGTCCTGGAGGCTTCCTAGCCTGCCAGCATCGCCCTGCTCACCTGCCCGTGACCTCCAGGACTCCAGGGGAAAGACTATTTCAGTTGACTCCTTCATCTTGCACCTCTCTACAGCCACAAACCGTGACAATCATATAATAATTATAATCAATAATAACAATAATATTATTATATATAACAAGTAAATAGTTACATAAATATTGTATAAATATACTATATATAACATTTTATATTTTATAAATACAATTTTATCTTTGATCATTTTAAGTCTAAAATTATGTGACAAAATCAGTCTAAATATGCTTTGCATAATTAAGATGCACCTTCTGCAGGACATTTGCTTTAAACAGACACTTCCATCCTTTAAAAAAAAAACCAAGAGCATCAGCACAAGCGAGCAGGACATTGACCTCAATTCACAGCCTCCAATAAAATATCCTCTGCTCAACACAACAGCTTGGCACGTTTTTTTTTTGGTCTTAACACTATTTGCATAAAGATTCCAACCGTACTGTAGATCCAAAGCAACATCTCTCAAGAGTGTTTGTGTGCCAATATTCCACATCTTGCAAGAATTAATTCTTGCAAGCTTTATTTTATTCAAAAAGAAAGTTTCTGTCGTTGCTACACTGCTGCTGGTTTATTTATCTGATTAAATCCATACTTAAATGGATTTTAGTACATCTAACCATTAATTAGAAAAGGAACACTGTGCAACAACAACAAATGCAGAACTACTGACATTCTGCACCATGTATGCTACATTCTGATATTCAGGCAAATGGACAGCAACCCACAGACCCTCTAATTTTCCTTCATTCTTCCAGCTAAGATGGTTTTGGGAATGGAAAAAGACACATATAAGAACATGCAAGCCTTTTTCCCTTATGAAATACCGCTGACAGTGCAAGCAAGAGGCAGCTCTGCTCTTTGTGTAGTGACTGAGATGAGAGGAATATTACAGCATCAAACAGAATGGCTCAGAAAGGACCAAACACTCACCAGGAACTCAATCTCTCATGAAAGCCCATAGATTTTGAAATCTTTAAAAAGGAGCTAACTTTAGTTCAATAGAATGAATGTGTTTGTGACAGCTACAATAATCTCCTTAGCACGTACACTGTAAAAATTGCTACCTGATCTAAGCTGAAAAAATAAGTCTAAATCACCATTTACTCACCCTCATGTCATTCAAATCCCTGGAGCTTTTCAAGCATCAAAAACTATGCAAAAAAATCTTCTGAAGTCATATAATAGTTTTATGTATACGGACTAAGTTTTTGTCGTTATTTACTGAAAATATGAATACCTTCTGCTTTTAGAGTTCACAAGTGCTCTTTTCAATGTTGATCTGGCTCTCAAAAAAATAGAGTCCAGGATATTTTCAGAACAAAATAATCTTTTTGTATTCCACATGAAAAAGTCAAATGTGTTCCGAAGGACATGAGTCAGTAAATAATGCCAACTGCACGTTAGAGGATTTTTGAATGGCAGTGAAGCGACGCAACTGATGCTGGTAAACATGGCAAATATTACATTCATACTACACACATTCATACTATATAGAACATACTTTTTTAAAGTAATTACTTTAAAATCAAAATAAGTACCTACTCAAGAGAATATGCAATTTTGGACGCATCCATTATCAGAGAACAGATGTTGTTGCAAGAGGGATGGGAAGTTAATTTAATTAAAGATAATGGGGGCTCATGAAATAAAAATAAATAAATAATGATGTGCACGGATAAATAATTTATAATAAATACTGCAATATTCCAGGGGGGGGGGGAGATAATTATTTTTCATGGTGACTTAAAAAAAAATGCTTACTACAGTATTCCTTAAAAATTGGTGCAACCAAATAGGACTTTTCATACAGACTATATTAACTTTGTTTTAATGGTCCCACTTTATAATAGGTGTCTTTAACTATGTACTTACCTACCTACATGTAATGTGTACAAATTGTTAGGTAGAAAAGTTCATGTTGTAATGCAAAACACTCGCCATTGAGGTGGTTTTAAATTAAAGTAGATTAGCCTAATTATAGATGTAACTCTCTCTCTCTCTCTCTCATTTACCAGTTCAGTCGTATCGACTTTTGTTGATACGATACGCGAGAGACTGACCATTCATTTTCTTAGCAAAGATTGTCCAATTCTCCAACTGCATGTTTTTGGATTGGCTCAACCATTACTCGAGGCGGACACCTTCTTGCTGCGAGGCAACAGTGCATGCTACCCACTGAGACACTCATGTGTAACTACAGAAATTAATTACCAAAGTAGTTTTTTTTTTTAAATGGTACAAAGTTAACAAGTGTATGTACACAATAAGTGCACTGTATCTATTTTTATATTAATACAAGTGATAAGGACAGTTAATATAAAGTCAGTCCTTTTGAATAAAGAGTTAATTCAGTCTAACTTAAGATGGCAGTTAATTTTACACCACAGAAAGCATATTGTAGGTTGTCAGATAAACACTAGTACTGCATGAATCAACAAACGGGAAATACATCTGAAACTCAGTGTTTGTGTCATGCGTTCAACCTTGTAAGTCAAAATAAGACAATAATCACATTAAACTATCTACTGTGTAGCCTTAGGTACATACGTCGACCAAATTCATCGGCTACAGTCACGCTCTCATCAGCAATAATAACATTCTACGCAGTCAAATTTAGACTCAAAAATCCAACGAGTTGCCTATGTATGTTAGGGCGCGTGCATCATATGCGCGTGCAGCTTGTTTGGTTTCCAATTCAGTTAAAGCACCACTATTAAAACATTAAAATAAGATACTGTAAAGATAAGCAGCTTATTATATTTTTAAACACAACCATACGAACAAAATGATGTAGCCTCGAGCAGATAGCTACCAAACGGAAGATTTTTTCCCCATGTGCAGTATCTTATTACAGAAAAAGCGTAAAACGAAGCATGATCTTGAATAAGCTGTACTTATCTGCCTTATTTTTCCATATCTCACAGCAAAGCATAAAAAGTATGTCGGCTTACCTTCTTCTGTCTTCTTTGGTTTACTTCTCTTGTTTTCACCATGCGATGTGAAGTCCACTCGTTACAGTAAACTACACTGAGCACTTAAAATATACCATCCGTAGGTATACAAGCAACGGAAAGGTCCATTTATGCTCTGCCAGATTATAACAGTGTAGCAGGAAGGTTCAGTGATGTACTGAATAATACAGAGCTCTTACAGAGACCTTTTCCTCTCACACAACTGTACAGATCGACGCAGAAGAGTCTGAGACATCTACACGTGACAGCACTGATCCGACCCACTGAGATTGTGCTGCTGTCAGAATAATATCCTTGAACAGAGAGCTACACTGGAGAATTAAAATTTGTTCATATATATGTGTATGTGTGTGTGTATATATATATATATATATATATATATATATATATATATATATATATATATATACACACACACACACATTATGCTTTATAAGCACTATTTACTGAATGGGCTAATTTTGAATAACAGATTTTCTTTTTATGTTGCCATTTTTATATCACTCAACATGTTGTTGAAACATGTTTATTGAAACATAGGTATTTCCAGATAGCACATCTGCAATGCCTCTATGACCCATTTCCTGTCAAATGTTACATAAACATTTAGAAAATGTCTTTATGATTTAGAATGTATGTAAAACTGACTTTTTAAAGATGTTTATCAGATGTTTGTAAACAGCAGATGCTTTCCAGACTAAGAGCTCTTTATAAGACATCTTGGAGACGTACATGTCCTATCTGGGTTTTTAATTGTTACAAGAACTTAAATTTTACTACAGCTGCCGAGTCTTTGAGGTTTAAGATACTATGTGAAAAACATTACAAAAAAATGTAATTACTTAATATAAAAATGGGATTTATATTTGCACTACGAAGTGCTTTTGGCTCTGAATTTCATATTTCTTAATCTCTTTTGATTTTTCTAGCCTGTCAAATGTAATCCATTTTTATCCATGAGTGTAAAACTGCATCCTTGATTGCTCTTTTCATTTTAAAATCCTAGGTATGTTATTATAAAATCTTCAGACCCATGCTCCAACCGCATTACATTACCATTCCCGCTAACATTTCAAATGTCAAGGGGTTGCATTTCTTGCAGTTTTGAGGTGAGGGCTGACTTGGAGAAATTACCTACTCATCCCTTAAATAACTCTGACATTTTGTTGAAAGAACAAGGGTACCAACAAAAACAAGGTAAAAAGTAATTGGGGGCTCTGGATGTGGACGAGGGCCTGGCTAAGAACCGGACATAGGCAGGAGGGGCCGGGCCGGGGCGGAGCAGACAGCAGAACGACCCCTGAAGGAGCTGATGGTGGACACATGGAGGACCTGGCGGTGGAAGGAACCAGGGAGTAGGCGATAGCAGGATGATGCAGATGGAAGCCCAAAGCACAGGTGGTACACAGGCCCACAGTGGAATCGATGGTGGGAAGAGGGGGTGGAGTTAGCGGCCCGGCCACCAACGATGGAGCCCGAGAGATCTGGAGACCCGGCCGGTGGACTGAAGCAATTACGGTGCGACCGAGGACCAAAGCGGAGCCCAAGGGGTGGAGGGACAAAGCACAGCGAGAGGCCCGAAAGTCCACGGTGCAGGCAGAGCTAGGTCTGACCAAGGAGCCAAGGTGAAGCCGACTGGTCGATGGGCCAAGGTAGAGTTACGGGAATGGTGGCCCGAAGCGAAGCCAGAGGATCCACGTTGCAATTATTACAAATGTGATCAACGTTTGCGTAAATAATAGATGTGTTGGGGAATTTTACATGTGACATTTTAATTATATTCTGCTGAAATGAACGAATTCTGACTCGAAAAAATATTTGTTCATTTTGCTGAAAGAGATTCAAAGATCCGAGTCCGTAAAATGATCCGAACTTCCCACTACTACAAAAGAGTATAGGAGTATCGCAAGTTTTGGCGCTTCCGCGGTTCAAACAAATAGGGCAGAGTAACAAACTCAAGTCCGTCTTCTCTTATATCTAAATCTTCTGGCATTTCGCTTCAATTCTCGTTTTAAACTTCTAATTCATGACCGCCGTTTTGTTTTGCTCTATCCTCTGCACTTCTGCGTTCGTCAATACGCATGTGTCAGGTCAGGGGTTACTCTTTTGCTGTAAATCAATGCGTACGGCCGTCTGTCGGAAGCTAGTTATTTTAGTTTATAAAGTTTTACTCAAATGCATGGCTTCACTTTAGAAGGCCTTTATTAACCCCCTGGAGCCGTGTGGAACACTTTTATGATGGATAGATGCACTTTTATGGACTTCAAAACGGAATACCCATTCACTGCCATTATAAAGCATGGAAGAGCCAGGATATTTATTAATATAACTCCAATTGTATTCGTCATATACACCTAGGATGACTTGAGGGTGAGTAAATCATGGGCTAATTTTCATTTTTGGGTAAACTATCCCTTTAAGTAGAGAACACAAACAAGGTAATTGACTAAACACAGCTGAACTGAACTAACAAAGGTAACCATAGAAATAAAGGAGTGGCAGGAAACTGAACAAAGGAACAAATCAAGCACAAGTTACAAACACAACTCTGACATTACATGTAACATGCATAAAGTTTTATCCACTTTACCAGCCAACTTAAAGTTTTACAATTTACTGTGTACATATATTGCACAAACATGTTCCCATATAAATGAATGAGTTACAGCAGATTTCTAGTTCCCAGCATGCTTTGCTTCTGACTGTTAAAGGAGAGTAAATGTTAAAAAAGTGTTATTTCACGTTTTGCTCAATATTAATAAGGGGAGATCTGTTAGTGTTTTAAGTTGAAGTATTTTGTAATTTAAAAGGTTTTCTGGTATGTTTGATGTTTTTGGGTTACCATTGTGCTGAAGAGTAGAGCCTGTGGCTCGGTTGACGATTGGCCGATCACCATTATGACTTTATTACCATATAAAAAGTAACAGCTGTGCTCTCTTCAACACAGTGATAGTCTCTTTGCTAAATACTTTAGAAAAAGCAAGTGTTCTTGTACTATTGTTAACTAGCTTGAAAATATGAAACATTTATCATTTAAGTAAATATAAACATAAGAAATATATTACATTATATATATCTATATCTATATATGTATGGTTATATTGCATGAGTAAGTAAATATATATACAATAAATTATACACATGCAGTACCATATCTGATCACACACACACACACACACACACACATATATATATTTTTTTTTTTATTATTTAGTATTTATAAATACTGTTCGGTTTCTCACACAAACCGATCGTTTCGTGTCTTAAGACATCAATGTGTCGCCACGAGCCGACGGGTTTAATATGGATTCGTATGTGTATGTTTTTTTACTCTCATAGCTCTCATACTCTAAAATGTTGCCATTGACATGCATTATACGACTGGCAGACCACAACAGTAAAAAATCTTCATTTGTGTTCTACTGAAGAAACAAAGACACCTACATCTTGGATGCCCTGGGGGTAAGTAGATAAACATAAAATTTTCATTTTTGTGTGAACTATCCCTTTAATCATGGAATTTCAAATTGACCCGCTAACATCACAATTGTAATATAAATTTTGTACACACATTCCACAACACCTCAGAGAATCAAAACAGTCATGTTTATGACCCTAAATGTGATTTAGTCCCACAATTTTAAGAAAAACTTCCCAGGTTAACCAGTATTTCCAACACCTCATAAATGTGATTGGTTCAAACTGACCCAGAACATAACATAAGGGATAAAGGGGTAGATCACCCAAAAATTTTAATTCTGTCTTTATTTCTTCACCATGACCTGGGAGGAAGCAAATCAAGACAGGCTTTTAATGTATATGTGATGGAAAAAGCACTTGTACTATGAATTGTTGATGCTAGAAAAGAGAGAAGCGGATTAGTTTTCTCCACAACTGTGGTCACAAGTGCGTATGCACATTATTAATTAAATACGCTGATCTATAATGTATTTGTGATTAGTTATATTTTACTATTTTGTGTCTTGTGTCCCTTTGGCTTGCTATAGAGCTCATAAATGTGTTCAGGTCAAATTGACCAAGATGTAGATCACCCAAAAATGAAAATTCTGTCATTATTTACTCCCCCTCAGGTAGTTCCAAACTTGTTCTGTAGAACACAAAGGAAGATGAAGGATGTTTCATGAATGCCTATACAAAGAAATTCAGGGGCATTTTTTGGCAGCTGTGGTTGCCAGAACTTTACCGTAAAAAATAGGGTAGCAACATTTTAGGTTTTACAGATTTAACTTAAATTTACCTCCCTGAAGGAGGGAACGGAGACGCCACATCGGAGTACCGACGAATAGGAATCTCGCTAGCGAGAGCCAATCTACTTCGAGTGTAACTAAACGAGCCAATGCACATTGGCATGCAATGATTGCACCAGCTGCTCATGCCACTCAGTGTGGGTATAAATGAGGCACAGGTGCTTGCATCAAATTAGTTTTTTGCTGAGGAGCCGAGTAGGTGAACTGGCACCCCAGCAAGGTACAGAGGACATGGCGACGGGACGTGGCGTCTCCGTTCCCTCCTTCAGGGAACGAGGGTTACATACGTAACCGAGATGTTCCCATTCAGTCGGTCACTCTCGGCGCCACGTCGGCATACCGACGAATAGAAATCCCTACCAAAGCGCCATGGCCTCTGCCCCCATCCAGTGCCCTGCTCTTGTACCTGATGAGACGGGGCTCACACAGAGAAGTCCATCACTGCTGTTCCGCATGACCCGCTCAGTGACTTATTGGATAACACTGGAAAAAGCGTGCCCTAGTGGAAGGGAACGCTGCGGAACCCACATCGTACCCCGAAGGAGTTATGTGGAGTACAATGCTGAGCCGTAGCCCGCAACTGAGAGGGGGCTCCAGCCCCACCAAGGAGAGGGCTCTCCCAAGGGAAAGACACAGGATTCCATAAGAGCGACTGTGGAAAATATATGGGATCCCCGCAGGGTCACTCATACAACCCCAGCCCAGTACCTGTTCTCAAGGATTCAGCGGCAAGGGGCCTGATGCCAGACGCTCCGCCACGTCCGGCACCGAGGGTGATGGAGGACTCAACAGAGTTTGCTTCTGGAGAAATAAGCGTTGTGGCGCAGCAAGCCGACAAGAGCCAGGGCCTCTCAGTGCTTCTACCCGTTTGAGGCGAGAACACAGGAGAACACAGGAGGACACTGGCTCTACACGTAGACTATAGAATCTAGCGAGCGTGTTGGGTGTCGCCCAGCCTGCAGCTCTACAGATGTCTGACAGCGAGGCGCCACGTGCCAGCGCCCAGGAGGATGCAACACTTCTAGTAGAGTGTGCTCGCACCCTGAGCAGACAGGGCACACCTTGTGCTTGGTAAGCCAAGGTGATGGCATCCACCATCCAGTGGGCCATCCTCTGCTTGAAGACAGCCTTTCCTTTCTGCTGGCCTCCGTGACAGACAAAGAGCTGAACTGAGGTCCTGAAGCTTTGCGTTCTATCCACGTAGATCCACAGAGCGCGGACGGGACAGAGCAAAGCAAGGGCTGGGTCTGCCTCCTCCAGGGGCAGCACTTGCAGATTCACCACCTGGTCCCTGAAGGGAGTGGTAGGAACCTTGGGCACATAGCCAGGCTGTGGTCTCAGTACCACATGGGTGTCACCCGGCCCGAACTCTAGGCACGATTCGTCGACCGAAAAAACCTGCAGGTCCCCTACCCTCTTGATGGAGGCCAATGCAGCCAACAGCAAAGGGTTCATAGACAGAATCTTTAGCTCTGCTGACTGTAAAGGCTCAAATGGGGCATTCTGAAGTGCTCAGAGCACCAGAGCAAGATCCCAAGAGGGTATGGAGGGGGGTCGAGGAGGATTTAACCGTCTCGCCCCCCTAAGGAACCTGACGATCAGGTCGTGCTTCCCCACCGACTTACCTTCTACAAGATGGCGGATATCGCAGCAACATAAACTTTGAGGGTGGAGAGCGACAGCCTACGCTCCAACCCATGTTGCAGGAAGGAAAGCACAGACGTGATTGAACATCTTTGGGGGTCTTCTCGGCGAGAACACAACTCGACGAACAGGTTCCACTTCAAGCATAAGCCTGTCTTGTAGACGGCGCACGTGCCGAAGTGATGGTGTTAACTACCTCTTGGGGTAAGTCACCTAGAACCTCCGCATCCTGTCCACGGGCCAGACATGAAGCTTCCACAGGTCTGGACGCGGGTGCCACAGGGTGCCCCGTCTCTGAGTCAGAAGGTCCTTCCTCAGAGGAATCGGCCAGGGAGGGGCCGCCATGAGGAGTATGAGTTCTGGGAACCAAGTCCGGTTGGGCCAATACGGCGCCACCAACAGGACCTGCTCCTCATCCTACCTGACCTTGCAGAGTCTGTGCAAGTAGGCTCACTGGGGGAAACGCATATTTGCGCAGCCCCTGGGGCCAGCTGTGCGCAAGTGCATCCGTGCTGAGTGTACCCTCGGTCAGCGAATAGAACCACTGACAGTGGGACGTTTCTGGGGAGGCAAACAGGTCGACCTGTGCCGCCCCGAATTGTCTCCAAATTAGCTGAACCACCTGGGGGTGGAGTCGCCATTCCCCTGGGAGCGCAGCTCCTGACGGTTTATTATACGCAACGGTCGCAGTGTTGTCCATGCAGACCAGTACATCTTTGCCCCGTAACAGCCTTTTGAGGGGGCTCAGAGCAAGATGCACTGCTAGCAACTCGAGGCAGTTGATGTGCCAATGCAGGTGCGGGCCCGTCCAAACCCCTGACACTGCATGCCCGTTGTACGTGGCTCCCCAGCCCATGGCAGAGGCATCCGTGAAGACCACAGCATGCCTGGACACCTGTTCCAGGGGCACTCCGGCCCGAAGGAACGAGGGGTCTGACCATGGGCTGAAGGATTGGCGGCAGGCCGGTGTGATGCTCACCCGGTGAGTGCCGCGTTGCCACGCCCATCTCGGGACTCGGCCGTGTAGCCAATGCTGAAGTGGTCTCATATGAAGCAGGCCGAGCGGTGTTACTGCCGCTGTGGCTGCCATATGCCCCAGGAGCCTCTGAAACTGTTTCAGTGGGACCGCCATCCTTCCTTGAAACGTGTTCAGGCAGTTCAGCATCGACTGGACGCGCTCCTCTGTGAGGCGCGCTGTCCGTTCGACCGAATCTAACTCCATACCGAGAAAAGAGATCCTCTGCACAGCGGCGAGTTTGCACTTTTCCCAGTTGACCCGAAGACCCAACTGGCTGAGGTGTCTGAGCACCAGGTCCCTGTGTTCGCACAACTGATCCCCAGACTGTGCTAGAATGAGCCAGTCGTCGAGATAGTTGAGGATGCGAACGCCCTGTTCTCTCATGGGTACAAGGACCCCCTCCATGACTTTCGTGAAGACACGGGGGGACAGGGACAGCCCGAAGGGTAGGACTTTGTACTGATATGCTCGACCCTTGAACGCAAAGCGCAGAAACGGCCTGTGTCAAGGAAGAATCAAGACATGAAAGTACGCGTCCTTGAGGTCGATCGCTGCAAACCAATCTTGGGGACAGATGCATTCGAAAATGCGTTTCTGCGTGAGCATCTTGAACGGTAGCTTGTGGAGGCTCCGATTCAGGACTCGCAGGTCCAAGATTGGCTGTAACCCACCGGTTTTCTTGGGTACAATGAAGTACGGGCTGTAGAAGCCTGTCTTCATATCGGCTGGAGGGACCGGCTCTATCGCGTCCTTCGCCAGTAGGACTGCGATCTCCACACGCAGGACATGGGCATCTGCGGCGTTCACCGAAGTGAAGTGGACGCCCTTGAACCTGGGGGGGCGCCGGGCGAACTGAATCGCATAGCTGACCCTGATGGTCCGAATGAGCCAGCAAGACAGACTGGGGAGCTTTCAGAGACCGTGCAAGCGGGACCAAAGGGACCACCGGCGTACCCACTGTGGGGCAGCGAGGTGAAATGCAGGTACCGGGCTGGGGCGACTGTCTCATGGAGGTGGCCCGCAGCAGGGTGTGAGTGTGCTGTGCAACACTTACCTGATTCCACGAGTGGGCAGAAGGTACGTGAGAAGTCTTGGTTGCGTCCTCGAACCGTCCACTGCTGCCCGCTGGCGAAGGAGGATGATGAGTGTGGTCCGGGTTTGGACCGTCCGCAGCTCTTCGAACCCCCTTGGGACCCAGAGATAGAGAAACTGTTCTTTTTTTTGGGGGGGGGGGGGGGGGGGGGATTTGGGTACCACTGGTTGTGACACCAGCGGCAGAACAGAATTTTGACTCAAAAGATTCTCTGCCCAGCCCTCCACCGGGAAGAGCAGTCCCGTCCATCTCCAGGTCACCCGTCTCAGAGGTGATGTTTCACCGACTTAAACAGCAGCAGAGACAGAGTAGAGCAGGCTGTGCTGAAGTTTGTTTTGTTTGTTTTTTGCAGGGGACGACGCCTTTGGCGATGAGCAGACTGAGGGGCGGCCCACGAGGCACTCTTGTGGTGAATCGGGGGAAGCTCTTGATTGCCTCAGCCTGCTACAGACTGCGAAGAACTGCAGGGCCCAGTTCTCAACAGTGAAAAGGCCACCTTGTGAGATGGGAGCATCGAGAAAGCGTACTTTGACGACCACTCACACCTCAGCAAGGCAAGCCGGGGGGCGTTTCTGGACCACCGAGGTAGACATCGTCGGGGTTCGTGGGTGAACCACCCACGAACCCCGTCTCAGCATGCATACACCCAGACATGTGAAACCATGCTCGTGGCCGTCAGTGAGGACAGAAAACAACCGCAACCAGAAACACACAGATAGAATGTCATCTTTAAAAAGACACAAGCTCTATCTGTGTAGCTCTTGTAGGGAAACTGCACTCCGCGGTGCTGAAGCACACAGGGGGATAGTCGCGGCGACACAGACAGGGAAAATGTGCAGCCTGTCATGCGCGCTCTCTTTCTCATAGAAGGCGATCTCTTACCAGCCGTGAAAACGGCTTTTCAGCGCTCTTAACAGCACACCGAACCAGCTGTGAGGCCGAACAGCCTTTTGTTTTTGCTCAATAAAACAAAATAGAAAAAAAAGAGAAAAATAGAAAATCGACCCCGCTACAGTGCCGTCACTCCAACACCAAACGAGGAGAGGTACATCCAAAGAGCTTGACTCGTTAAAATGTTAACACATGCTTTGTAGAGCGTGATTTCAGGACAAACCATCCACCACTTGGCTCCGAAGCAAAAAGCTAATTTGATGCAAGCACCTGTGTCTCATTTATACCCACACTGAGTGGCATGAGCAGCTGGTGCAATCATTGCATGCCAATGTGCATTGGCTCGTTTAATTATCACAAGTAGATTGGCTCTCGCTAGCGAGATTCCTATTCGTCGGTACTCCAACGTGGCGTCGAGAGTGACCTACTGAATGGGAACCATACTTTATTAACTGAAATAATGTTAAATTACCAACCTATTGAAATACTAATATCTGTTACACCTTTGATATATACTGACAACCACCAATCACAGTGGTGATGAGTCACATGATAAATCAAAGTTCATCACAAGCAGCTTTTAGAAGGACAATACTAATATATAGAAGGTGCACAGTGTCATTTACACAAACACTAAACACCATCATGGTAACACACATGAATTTTAAAAATGCAATAAACATTAATTTAACAACATTAAATGTAACATAAAACCCTAATGTACATAACTGATTAGAAAAAAACTAAGAAAAACTTAGAAGAAACATCGTTATTTCAACGAAAATACACAAAATGTGAAGTGTCACGCAGGGAATTCTGGGAAAGTCAATTTACGGTGTTTCACTGTAAATTACACAACGACTTGTTCATTTTCACTTCAAAAACTATACATTTAACGGTATTTTACTGTACATTAAATGTAAGGTTAAATCTATTACAGTTATTCACTGTATATAGTACGAAAACTTTCTGTTAACCTGTTAACTGTTTTTAACCGTAGCATTTTTACAGTCTTTTACCGTTAAAATCACGATCATTTTTTACAGTGTAGGATGTATCACTAAACTAAAATCCACTTGGCTCTTAAATATATAACCAACCTGAAATAGAACCAATATATCAGTTGCACTAGCTGGGCTTTTACAGTGAAAATCATTGATTCTTTTTTATCTCAATGTGAATCCCTTCACATCAGCCCTGGCTGACTCTCTGACGTCCACAATTTACATCAAAGACGGCCCCTCAGGAACGCTTTTCAGCTTACAACAGAGAACAACCCACCCTTCTAACACACTGGCCCTCCCCCAGTTCCTTCAGCACGGTCTCGATATTTGGAGAGAGAAAGTTAATCACACTTCTCATGCCCTGAACCGGTCTTATACATAGTCATTATCTTTGCCTTAATGAAATTCAGAGCTCCCTTCCTCGTTGGAGCTGCAGAGAAGCGGAGGAGTACCAGACAATAATGTCAAAGCTCTTTGTTACATGGCAGGGACTGGAGGATGTGATACCAATTGCTTTCATAATTGTTGCCATCCAGAGAGTTAGAATGTCACCTTGTTTTTCTTTTTTAAACAGTACCCTGTAATTATCAGAAGATAATAACAGGGCCATTGGTGTCAATACTTTCTTCCTGAACAAGAGCAATGGTGCAAGGACAACAAATCTGACTTTATTTGGCTCCTAATGCATGAATAAATATGGGTTTTTGTATTTATTGAAGGCTGTTCTGAACATTCCTACTCTCTAAACTTAGACATCATTCATTCTCAACCCAGATCTCCATGGGAGGAAGCAATCCAAGACAGGCTGACCTATTTTAATGTATATTTGATAGAAAAGGCACTTGCACTATGAATTGTTGATGCTAGAAAAGAAAGGAGCGAGTTAGCATCCACAGTAGTCACTAAATACCTTATGGCACTGATAATGTATTTGTGATTAGTTATATTTTACTGTTTCGTGTGTTGTTGACTCAATTTTTCCTTTTACATTATTTTCATCCATTTAAAATAAAAACTATATAGAGGTGAATATATATATATATATATATATATATATATATATATATATATATATATATATATATATATATATATATATATATATATATATATATATATATATTCAGCTCTATATAGTTTTTATTTTCATAAACAATCATAAACATAATCCAAATGAACTCAAGTGAAGCTTTATTCAGTGTTTCTTCATTGTCTCTTGTGTCACTTTAGTTATTTATGCACAGTGCATAATTTGTAATTTCCCCATTGCATTTTTTTTTTTGATCCCTGCTATATTAAATATGCTGTTCTGCAGAGATTTTCTTATAGGGTGAAATCATAGAGAATAAATTCACACAGTGAATGACATGAACAGCTTGAGAGACAATGATTACGTAAACAAAAGCAAATTAGCATGAATTCCTTTAGCTGGAATTCAGAGCGGTAAGCACACACTGTTCTTCCTCTATTTCATAAATATTGAAAACACCATGTAATATTTAAACGCACGAATACATGCACACACAAATATATCTCTGGAATCTGACATTGGTTTCCATAGAAAGAACAACTGAAAAAGCATCCGATTAGGAGAAAGTGCATTACTAGCTCTCTGAAGATTCAACCAACTTCTCTTCATATGCAAATAAAGCTCTCAGAGTAAAATGAGCAAAGACATTTCCAGCAAAGATAGCTGATTATCTAAAAGTCATGGCTGCAGTTGTATTTTCACATCTATCAGGCATCCTTTGTGCTCTATCAGAATAAATTACATTCATATTCTTTCTGAGAGATTGAATGTTGATCTGTGCCTATAACAAAGTTATTGTAATCTTGTTTGAATCACTGAGCAAGTTTGTATTTGTATTTCAGTTTTGTATTCAAATTCTATTGGTACAGTATTAAAACCTTCCCATCATCAGTCTAAAAATATTTGATATCCCTATTAAATAATTTGTCATAATTAAATAATTTATTTAAATAATTCCACCATGATGCAAATGAGTCACATGAAGATCAGTAGATGGCAAATTATGTATTTGAAAGTAAAAGCAATCTCATTCTGGCATTAGATGAAGTGGGATCTTGAGTGGTTCTGGGAATTTTACATAGCTGAAAGATGTTTGTAGAAAAGCACTTTAATGTTCAGATATTTCTTGCAGCCAAGCATTTAAACCTAGCATTAAATCTCTTCATAATGCCAATCAGTAACATTATGTTAAATTGATTCAAATATATAAAGCAGCATACCAATATTATGTGCCTAGCCTATAAATTCATATTTAATTGCTTAGTTTGTCACACCTTGTTTTTCCACATTCTGACATGTAACCAAATAAATATATGAATATGTATACTGCAGGGCCGTAACCACCATAGAAATTGAGGGTGACCAGCACGCTCTCTGTGCAAGCAGGTTGTCACGTTGGTTATGTTGACGGAAGTTAGCCTATTTTCAGGCGCTGCGTAATATCATTGCGCCGCTGCACCAATGGTACGGCAGCAAAGTTCCTGGATTATTATGCAGGAATGAGAGTATAGTTCCTAGCCATATCGGCCTAGAAAATTGCAACTTTTAATTCCGTCGGTCTTAGTACACGATGTAACTATACACATCACAACATATATATAGGAAAATGTTGCCGTTATTTTGTCACTTATTGAGCAGTAGGCTAGCTGGAGCCGTTTACCTCCAGTCTTTGTGCTAAGCTAGGCTAGCGGTGGGTGCGTCAGACAGAGTTATGGCACGCACGGAGATAAAAATGGTATGTATGGACTTATCTAACTCTGGGGGATACGGTGAATAAGCTAAAGTCTCAAAAAGTCAGTGTGTTCCTTTAAGCAGACAAAAATAAGAGTGAATGTGTGCATATTTAAAAATATATATATATTATTTGCAAATAGTTTACTACAATAGAACTGGAACTTTTACTAATCTTATTTCTTTTTCTTTATTTCTTTAAATCCCTTTTAACCTTTTAATAATTTAATTCCTTTAAATAAACCAATAAGACCAATACCTCACACGCAACAAAAGCAAAACACTGAGAAATGTCTAATACATGGTTAAGGCCTGGATGTTTAAAGGGGTGGTTAATTGTCCCTTTTAACAAGATGTAAAATAAGTCTCTGATGTCCCCAGAGTGTGTATGTGAAGTTTTAGCTCAAAATACCCCACAGATCATTTTTTATAGCATGTTAAAACTGTCACATTTTGAGGGTGAGCAAAAAACGTGCCGTTTTTGTGTGTCCCTTTAAATGCAAATGAGCTGCTGATCACAGGGCGGAGCTTGAAGAACTCCAGTTAGCAGCTCTGATAACTCATGCGGACAGGCAATAAAACTGTTTAGCCTTTTATATTCAAACCGGAGTCGGACAGTGATGGAGAGACTCAAGAAGAAGTGACAACATGTAGAGCGCAACAAAATGTTCCTGAATGGTTAGTTGATGAATTTATGTAGCTGATGTGGAGTTAACTATCTTCAAGTCATTGATTAGCATATTCTGTCATAATAATCTCACCCCCTTTGTTGTGTGTTCCCAGGGGCAGGGTTTATGTAAATTTCAGGGTTAGTGATGTCACTAACCCGGGAGGAAGCTTGTATAGTCCCTACCAGCCGTTTGTTGTAGTCCTTAAAAAGCAACTTCTTTAAAAGAAAACTTTGAGCGTCGTAACTTTGCAGATAATCAACCACCCCTTTAATTAAATGTTTGGACACAATATAGAGTATGTACCCAAGAACTATCAAGTCGTAATAAGTAATTCACAAAATCATAAAATAAATATTGATTAAATAATACATTAAACTATACGAAAATTGAGAAAATGCTGTAGTATAAAGCACAATGTGTGCAACTCAGAGACCATGTTGTCTTTTGGGTTCTATGGTCTGTGAGTCATAGGACAGATCTAGTGTGAGGGGCATACAGGGTGAAAAGATCAGGCTCCCATTAAAACAAGGACAGTGTCTCTAGCTGTAGGCCTACATCCAACTAAGGAACTAATTTAATTAGAGGACTGTGAAGAGAAGTCATTCCGCAACTCTCTCACTAGATTCATTATACACATCGCCATGCGTTCTGTGGCCTAGTTCTGCCTCAAGGCATAGGCGTTACTTAAGGTAAATTAGAGGATTTTGTTTGTTTGTTCTTCTTTAATCTTAAAAAGGGCTGAGAAAATATTTTCCGGTGCTATGAAATTGTAATGTGGTCGGAGTTTGGCTATGACGCTCTGATTTGAAATCGAAGGGGAGCTGAAGATGAGAACAGAAGCTGCAGAGAGAAAGCAATTAATAATTTCTTCAGGAGACTGTGTCTGCATGACTGCACATACAAACTAATGGATTTCTTCTTCCCCTTTTTTAAATTTTGAAAAATCAATTCAAGTTATGCCCACGAGGTCAGCATTCCAGCTGCAGTGTCTGCATTTTTATGCTTTGTTTAGTCTTTAATATATGACATGGAATGGACAGTAGTTTTTCTGTCTCTCACTGATTTTTATCCCTAAGGAAATTCATGGTACATTGATAACTGCTGAATTGTTGTGTAGCCTAAATGTTGAAGCTGGTGTTGAGTGCTACAGTATTTTTGTTACCACTGAAACTGTTGTTATCCCATCAACACATGAAAACACATAATTTATTCTGGCAGGATGGTACAATATGTTGCTTCATGACAAAATCTTGAAGAAATTTGTAGTAAATCTACAAAATCATCAAAAACAACAACAAGCTTATGTATAGCCTATACAAGCCTATCTTTGTGTCGATGTAGCGTCTGATACAGACAGACAGTGATACAACGATTTCTGTTGGCGAATGCAGTTTATACATTTAGCTAACTTTGATTATTTGTAATTACTAAAACGAATATGCGTGCATACCACGTGCTATTGGAAATTTCCTACTTCCCACTTCTGAAGTCGTGATTACGAGCTCATCCCATTCAAATTTTGACCATGTCCAATTTTGTATTAGCATTAGAGATAACATTAGTTGTAGAAAGGACATACATTTAAGGGATAGTTCACCCAAAACTGTCTAGATTCAGATCGGATAGATACTATGGCAGAGAGAAATACTGCCATCTTTTGGTGTTGGGAATAATTGTGGCTTTATTTATGAATTATAATATATAATATTTATCTTAAACACCTTCATGTAAACATTGTTACTAAACGATGATCTAAACAGAGACTAAGCAAAAAAAAAAAAAAAAAAAAAAAAATTCTCTGTTGCAGTTTTATTTATTTCCAACTAAAAATTGATTATTTAGACGTAGGATACCCAGCAAGGACATGTCTTGGCACTTGTGTTGGATTTCTAATGCAATTTCTGTGACATAATGAACAAAACCATATGTCATCTTTTAGGAAGTTAAAAAAAAATTAGTACTAAGTACTAAGCATATCTATTAAAAATGCTTTAGTAAACCTGAATTTATGTACATCCTCAGGATGAATGGTTCTAAAATTCCAGTATATGCTATTTTAAGTGAAAACAACATAGTACATATACCTTTATACATAAAAATATTTTTTTTACATAAGAAATATCAGAAGCCTGTTTCATTCATAATGCCTAGCATATGTGGAATAAATAAACAGGATGTGAACAATTATTGCACTTTTGCTAAATAAACAATATACTAAATTCTCATCATCTCAAAAGCACAATAATAATAAACATTATGCTCAAATCTAAAAAAAAATAGCTAATTTATTAGAGGTCAAAATGAGATTTGGAAAGATACTAAACCTCATAGTCTTGGAAACCAAATCCACATTTCTGAAAAGCAGGACTGCAATTAAATTAAATAATTGTTTTGCATTTGTATTTCTAGTGTTAGTATCTTGATACTCCTTGGTAAAGCTACAGTTCAAGTATTGATAAACATATATCATAATCTGACACCATAATGTTGCAATATGCAGTTCTCACATAATTTTGCTTGATATAACATTAGCAGACATATCAGAACTCATCATGTGTTAACTGGACAATAACAAAGAATTGTTAAAATGGTTAAAAGTGCAAGTCTTAGAAAAAAAATCGAACAAAAAGTTAAATAGTGCGAAATGAATCATTCAAGTGATCTAGTAGTACACACATATTCAATAACCTTATTCATATGCATGTGAACATACAGAAATTATGATTATTATTTAGATTTAGACACCATTTCAGAATGAGAAAACATTCACAAAGGAAAACAATCAGTGAAATTTAAGGTGTGAGCAAAGAAAATGACTTTCTGTGCTGCTGTTTAGCTGTATATGAAGTGGGAACGTGGAATACTAAAATACTGTATGCTACACCATACTTCATACAGCATATTATTTTTAAAATATGTAAAAAATAATAGTATAGTATCTAAAAATATGTAATGTATGGGGGGGAAATTTTAAACTGTAGTATCGTACACAGTTGTCACATTGTTGAATGTTTTACATTAGAGAGAGGTGTCTAGTTACGATCTCAAAAAATAATTATGATAATTCTGCAATGTTTAATATAACTTTGTATATTCACACTTTTGTCAGTCCAGTGAAATAATGAGTAAATATTTAGAAGTAGTATGTACTGGTCAAATAATGCACAGTTTGGCAAATGTTTAGCAAGTCATTTGAGTATCCTGCTGAACAATCCAGCATAAACCAGCATGAATTCCATGTTGGTCCAGGCCGTTTTGCTTGTTAGAGCTGGTCATGCTGTTCTCAAGCAAAACTGAGCTGGTGTAGCTGTTGCACCAGCACTCTTGCTTCCCATGCTGGGGACCAGCATGCAAAACATACCTTATTCTGGTGACCAGCAATGCTTGATTTTTCAGTAGGGATACAATGCAATCAGAAAAATACATAGTAAACACTGCATAACCTACAGCATTCCATAGTTTGCCATTGTGAATAGCATTCTATAGTGATCTATAGTATTATTGTATAAACTCAGAGCTGTGAGTCTGCTCCCAGTGTGTTCAGATCATCTCGGGTATATTTCTCTGACCCTGAGCGGAAGCTCGCCGAGATCTCGTCAAATGTTCGGCCTTTGGTCTCAGGTACTTTGAAGTAGGTGAAGACGAAGAATATCAGCAGGAGGATGGTGAAGATGATGAAAACATATGGGCCTGTCAGTTCCTATAAAGGGAACAAACAGTGAGTATTTGAACGTGAGAAATTACAAGAAAACAATATTACTGTGTTCATGTTTCCATACCTCAACATACTGGAAGCACATTCCCACCAAGAAGTTGGCAAACCAGTTAGAGAAACCAGCGACAGCAAAGGCAGAGGGCCTAGGGCCTTGACTGAAGAGTTCTGCCACAATGAACCATGGGATTGGGCCTGGTCCGATCTCGAAAAATGCCACAAAACTGAAGATGGCTACAATGCTGACGTACGACATCCATTTCACTTTGTCCTGAGAAGGATGATTAGCGAATAAACGGCATTAAACATTACAGTTAACACCCAAAACAGTAAACAAAATATAGTATATCAGTGTAATCATATACATACTAGTAGTGCCATAGCTATGGTCATGAGAACAGAAGACCCAGCCATTCCCATTAGCCCAATAAGATGGAGTGATCTTCGGCCAGCTCGCTCCACTACGAACAGCTAAGTCAGAGGGGGATACAAGCAAAACTCTGTCACGGGTCTAAACAAAGGACAAATTCACATGAAATATGCTCTTACTAACTTACCGACACCACTGTGAATGCTGTGTTCACAACTCCAGCACCAATGGTGGCATAGACCGGCTCAGACACCCCTGCTTTCTCAAATATATCAGTAGAGTAATAAAACACCTGAAAAACACAATTAAATTCACTGAACATGCAAATCACTGTTTATGAAATGGCAGCAATAGAGGGTACTCAACCAGAATAAGTATTTTGCTGCCATATTTGAGATTTTTACACATTTAACAGGTGTGTGCAATAGTATTTAATATATAATTGAATCCTATGTTTTTATGTTATTCTTGTCCTAAAATAAAGAAAAGGTGGTTTACTTTGCAGGGGAGCATCAAAGGGTAAGTTCCCCCAAAAATGAAAATTCTGTCATTAATTACATGTCGTTCCAAACCCTTAAGAACGTTCATCTTCGGAACACAAATGAAGATATTTTTGATGAAATCCGAGAGCTCTCTGGCCCCTCCATAGACAGCAATTTAATTACCACTTTCAAGGTCCAGAAAGGTAGTAAAGACAGTTCAAATAGTCCATGTGACTCCAGTGGTTCAACCTTAATTTTAAGAAGCAACGAGAATTTTTTTGCACAAAAAACAAACAAAAATAACGACTTTATTCAACGATCTCATCTAGTCCGTGCCAGTCTCCTACGTTGTTGATGTAGTAAATACAGTGCACACACACATATATATATATATATATATATATATATATATATATATATATTATTTGGAACAAATTAGCTCAAGATGAACAAATAAACATCTCATAAACAAGTTTAGGTAATTTTCCATAAGTTTTCTCTTGCCGCAGCTATTTGACACCGGCTTTATCCAATTTCAGGAGATCACCTTAAAACCCTCAATACATAACTATACTTTAAATATACATTTAGGTTCACCCAAAAAAATTATGATGTCATAACTTACCATCATGTCATTCCAAACACCTTAATTTAGATATTTAAATTTAGACACCTAAATAGAATTTGGTTAATCTTCAAAACCCAAATTAAGATACTTTAAATGAAAGCTAAAAAGGTTTCTTTTCCTCCTTTGTAAGTCCAGGTTAACCAAAACTTTCAAAATGGTCCAAAAAGGCCATAAAGAGATCCTAAAATTAATTCATATGAATCAATCAAAGTTGTAAAGAGACACAAACACTTTTTATGACGAACAGATTTAATAAAAATCTAAACAATGATTGACACATGAACATGGTAAACACAGAAGCTCAAATGTGTGTGCATGATGCACGAGAACCAATGACAAGCTTTTGTGTTTACCATATGTGATGTGCTCTATGTATGTGTGTGTTTATATGTAATTAAAAACCTAAATTAATCTGTTCATTATATAAAACAATCATGTCTCTTCACACTTGGATTAAACCAATCAATTCATATGGATTCATTTTAAGATGCCTTTATGACTTTTTTGTACCTTTTTTAAGTTTTGTATAACCTGTACTTTCGATGGAGGAATAGAAACCTTTCAGATTTCATTAAAAGTATCTTGGATTTTCTAAGATTAACCAAAGTCTTTTGGGGTTGGAACAAAACAAGGGTGAGTAAATGATGACAGAATTTTTGGGTGAACTAAACCTTTAATAGTTCTAATATATACTTATTAATAATAATATTAATATTAATACAAATAAATGTATGTTTTATTTACCTTTTAAATAATAAATAAATAAATGCATGGTATTTCTAAAATAACAAGCAATAGAATTTGATGGAAAGATGGATGGATGGATTGGCAGATAATTGGAATGGAAGAAGAAAACGTACAGCATTGATACCAGAGAGCTGCTGGGAGAGCTGCAGCATGATGGCAATAAAGATGGGCTGGCGGTAGAGAGATGAGCGGAACAGCTCAGGGATGGTGACCGTCTTCTCCCTCATCATCTGCCTGCCCTCCTCCCTCATCTCCTGCATGTCTGCATCCACATCATCAGTGCCACGCAGCTTCTTCAGAACTGTGGAAATGAGTTCATTAGGCTGACTGCAAAAACCCTAGACAACATCTTAAGTGGGGCATAAAAAACTCACCACTCTTGGCTTTGGCCTCCTCTTTCTGGTTGATGAGGAGGAAACGTGGGCTCTCGGGGCAGAAGGGCAGCAGGGCACACTGGAGTAAGGCTGGGATGAAAGTAAAGCCAAGTAGGAAGGGCCACATTGTTGTGGTCCCCATGATTTCTTTAATACCAAAGACCTATATAAAAAAGATCCTTACAATCAGAAAGACATAAGGATTGCTAAATTGGTCTCAAAATAAAGAAAACACTTTAATTAACCTGTGCCATGAGGATGCCAATGACAATGCCAAGCTGATGAAGTGTACCCAGCGCCCCACGTAATGAAGTTGGGGCGATTTCTCCTACATACATTGGTACAAAGCCTGTGGACAGGCCAGAGTAAAGGCCAACAATGAAGCGTCCAATAATAAGCATCTCCCAGGATTCAGCCAGCTTGGAAAAGCCCAATAAAGCAGCAGATATGAAGGCCAAAACATTAACCATGAGCATTGAGTTCCTCCTGTTAAAATATTAGAAAGAGAAAGTTTAAAGACACATGAATCCAGAATACAAGTGGAGTGTCTGTAAAGTTCTGATTGGATAGTCAAGTTACCTGCCAAAGCGGTTTACAAAGAGGCCCACTGAGAAGGAGCCGAAAATGCCACCTACAGAGAAAATGGCCACTGATACGGACCAGAGCGTAGTTAAAGTGGTCGACGGTATGTACTCTGAATACCTCTTATTCCACGTCTCATTGTAGAAGCTCTCAATGATCTACGATAGAAAAAAAAACATTACTCCTTGGGTATGAGAATCATTAAAGAGACTGTTCATATTTTCTTTTTTTTAAAAATCACACAAATGATTTTATGACTTTGCAACTTCAGTCTTCATTTTCTCCAGCAGTTCCACATTACAGTCAGCAGAGGGAGAAATGTTACTCCATACTGACTGCAGAGTAGGAACATATTGCATAAGAAATTGCTTAAAGGAACAGTTCACCCAAAAATGAACATTCTGTCATCATTTACACACCCTTCCAAACTTGTATGAAATGATTTCTCCTGCTGAACACAAAAGAAGATATTTTGAAGAATATGGGGAACTAAACAGTTGATGGACCTCATTGACTTCCATATTAGGGAAAAAAATACTATGTTAGTCAATGGGGTCCATCAACTGTTTGGTTACCGACATTCTTCAAAATATCTTCTTTTGTGTTCAGCAGGAGAAATAATTTCATACAAGTTTGGAACAACTTGAGGGTGTATAAATGATGACAGAATTTTCATGTTTGGGTGAACTGTACCTTTAATTAAGCTTAATCAAGTGAATCATCAAACATAAACAAGAATTGGCTTATTATTGTGATTTAACAGTTTCTTCCTCAATAAATAAAAAACAAGAAAGAATTTAAAAAAAAAAGAAAAGAAAAACTAGCTATTCACTCAAAACACTGAACATGAACAATACCCTTCAAAAGTTTGGGGTCAGTAAGATTTTTTGTAGAAAGAAATGTATAATTCTATTCAGGAATACCAAAAGTGACATTAAATTAAGTAGCACACCTGATTTCAACATTGATTTCTAAAGGATTATGTGACACTAAAGACTGCTGAAAATTCAGCTTTGTCATGACATGAATAAATTACATTTAAAAATATGTACAATACAAAATGTATTTTAAATTGTAATATCTCATAACTGCTTTATTGTTTTTTGATAAAAGAAATTGGAGCCTTGTTGAGCATGAGAGTTCTTTCAAAAGCATTTTTTAAAAATTCTTACTGACCCCAAACTTTTGAACGGTCAAAAAATGCTCAACAAACTATTTACTTATAATCTTAAAATCCCTGTCACAGTAACGATGATCTCCTTGACTTTTGACTTTCTCTCTTTATCCCGTTAAAAGACTAATGTAACCTATGGCACATGATTTCTATATATAGAATTCTCTCAAGTATGTGGGGTTTATCCAGAGCTGTCATGACCCATAAAGGGGTCAAGGTCATTTATTCATTCATTATCCATTGTGAAAAAATTTAAATATTGGTTGCAGACTACAGGCAAAAAAAGGCATAAGAATGCTGTTATATGAATTTCATCTGAAGAGTTTAGGCGGTGCTTGTCTATTATTAGACCGTTCTGCACGTGTGAATCAGCATATTTTAATAGGCTATTCTAGAAGGAGGATTAATACAGCATACAGTTACAGCTAATCTAAAATTAGATGCATTACATAATTACACTAACATACAAACATCAACAATACTATAAATGACCCTATATCCATTTATCAAATAGCCATATGCAGATATAGAAGTGCTTATATGACAATTCATGTGTCATGTCTGTGTTCACCTTCTGAGGGGCATTGATGACTCCTGTGTTGTAGCCAAACTGCAAGGAGCCAATCACAGCAGTCCCAACAGCCATCAACAGATTAAACGTCAGATGCTGTAAGGGAAGAGAAACAACATTTGAGTTAAACTATAATTTGGTTCGCAATTATCATAACTGAATCCTTCTGATTCAACATATTGTTTATGGCAAAATCTGATATGGCAATTACTTGCTGAGGAATTAATTTAATAATATGCTATGTGAAAGATTACTCTGAGCTTGATTAGACATGCAGGGGAAGTTGAAAGGTGTCTACTGAATATGCAATTTCTATGGAGTTTTTTCTATCACTATCTAGTCACTATCTAATACAATACAATGCTTTTACAGCTTTGCTATAGGTTTAAAGCAAAAAAAAAAACGTAAAGTGTTGCAATGTTTTGACGTCTTTTAAACCACCATATGAACAATGGTTCAGTTTATTCCACAGAACTGTGTACCCACTATGCAGTGGCATGCTGAATGATGGAAACCCTGTTGATTATCAAGTATGATCCTATTACAGATCCAGCAGCACCTGAGCCAACACACACACACACACGCATACCACGACTACTCCAGCCTCTTATTCCAATCCACTCAAACAACCACAGGCTTTTACATAACACGATCAACAGGCCTTCGAAGACAACCACTTTATCTTGAGCACTAGCACGTAGAGTCAGATTAACTATACAAAACACTGTAACTCCGACATTTGATTTTTTACATACTCCTAAGGATTCTTACCCAACACATCAAACATGTTTGATCTCAACAGGAGCAAAACTCTTATATTTGTGTACTAAGCCAGCTAAATATGTTATACAAAAATAAAATATTCAAAAGATATGAAAACATTATTTCTGAATGGTTTAAAAACGTTTAAATTTTTTTTTTTTTTTACAAATGTTAAGGGAACATTATATTGTATCATGTTGCAAACATGGTAATGTTACTTCTGAATGTTCTCTGAACATTCTGAAACAATGTTAGATGAATATCCAACTAAAACATTTCATGAGCAAACAAAACTAACTTTTTGAGAACATTATTAAAGATCAAATAACTTTGAACAAACGTTCTATTAACGTTAGTGGAATAATGTTTGTTCATCATAACTTTGAGGGATCCTTGCCAGAACATTAGCCAACGTTCTGAGAACGTTCCGATTATTCAAACGTCTACCCATAAACACCCAACCAGTTATTCTCAAACTTAAGAAGGTTACATCATTAGCCTTTTAATAGTGTTTTAATCTGGCATTCTGCGCACTGCAGGGCCGCTGTGTTTTTGCAAACATTCCCCGCAATAGAAGGTAACTGTTGTGGTAGGTTCACGGTGGTCCAAGTGCGCCCCCTGACGGCCATGCTTTGTACTGCTCTGAATCAGACTGTTTACATGTAACACTTGAAGGGATAGTTCACACTAAAATACAAATTGTCATTATTTACTCACCCTCAAGTTGTCCCAAACCTGTATCGTTTTTTTTCAGCTGTTGAATGCAAAAGAAGATCTTTTAAAGAATGTTGG
The DNA here is from genome assembly GCA_039654625.1 of Rhinogobio ventralis. Classification (NCBI taxonomy): domain Eukaryota; kingdom Metazoa; phylum Chordata; class Actinopteri; order Cypriniformes; family Gobionidae; genus Rhinogobio; species Rhinogobio ventralis. The sequence goes on from CM077203.1 coordinate 17,971,875, forward strand.
TAACCAGACAGTTGAGGGCACCCATTGACCTCCATAGGGGGGAAAAATATGTTGATGGGTGCCGTCAACTGTTTGGTTACTAACATTCTTTAAAAGATCTTCTTTTGCATTCAACAGCCGAAAGAAACTCATTCAGGTTTGGAACAACATGAGGGTGAGTAAATAATGACAGAATTTCTTTTTTTGGGTGAACTATCCCTTTAAACCTTGTTAAATAGGCCTATTATATCCACATTTTAATAATTAATTGCAGTTACAGTAAAAAAGAAAAAGAACAAAAAGAACAAAAACAAATGAATTGATGTGTATTTTTTTTGCATGTTCACTGGATAACGTAGGCCTCAAGTCCTTAGGAAAAGCTTAACATTCCAGATTAAATATACAGAAATATTAATAAGCAATGCAATGTCCACTGAGCCACTGAAGCAAAGGGGTTTAGACTTTAAAGGTTTTACAGCAGTACTTTTTCCTTAAGTCTTGCTCAATAATAAGAACGCTGCTTTTTTATTAGCACACAATTGTACAAATAAAACAAATTTCAGAAGAAAGATACAAAAGCTGACAGTGGGGCGGTACCCTTTTAAAAGGTAGGCTACACCTTTGTACCTAAAGAGTGCATATTAGTACCTCAAAGGAGCATATTGGTTCCAAAAGTGTATATAGTACCTAAATGGTACAGATTAGAACCTTTTTAAAAGGAACTGTCCATGTGACAGCTTTTGTACCATTTTCTTCTGAGAGTGTATGAAATGAGGGAATCAATATGCCATGTAAACAGTTAATGTTACAAATTAATTTGACAATTAATTTCGACACGCCAACCTTTTAAAAGGGACAAGTGTCTCAAAATAGCATATTTTCTCTTATTTTGTAAATATTCTGTAAATACTAATAATGCAAAGCAGCATTGTGTGTCTATTTTTGCTTAGTGCCCCTGCAGCTGACTAAGTTAGTTCTCTTGTTCAGAAGGCTGTGATCACCTTTATGTTTAGCCTTCTTCTTTCATCACTTTACTTCCCTGGCAAACAAGATAAATCAGATTTATGTCAATGTGAAACAATTTTAAGTTTAAGTAATTAAACTCTAAGTAATTCTCCCCTAAATATCTTGGTAAGGTTTAATAGGTTTTATCACATATTTCTATTATTTAAGGATTTAAACCTGATGACATGAGACCTTTGTTGCTGGAGAAAAAAATAGGTTTTGGGAAAAAATAAATTCTCTCTAATTTTCTTTGTTTTAGGTGAACACTAGTTTTGCTTTCTTGAAACACAGTTACAACTCTCTCCCAGTTAACTTATATTCCTCAGGCTTTATTGTCAAACTTTCGAAACTATATGACAAAATTACGTAGGTAGCCTAATGGACAACATTTATCAAAAGTACAGCCTAAAGTTAAATGATCACTACACTAGAGTTATAAGGCAGGAAATATTGAATTGAATGCCTTTATTGTCATCACATGAGGCATACAACGAAATGTAATGTCTCTCATAAAAAACGAAGTGTATTCGTCCTCATTTCACACACACACAAGCACACCCACACACATAAAAAAAATCAGACGAGACAAGTATTACCTTACCTTTTTATTAGACTCCATGGTGGCAGGTTAAAAAGTTTTTAAAAGTTATAGGATAAGTATTTTCTTCTTTTCGTTGTGGTGGAAAACTGCAGTCCTAAATTTCACTTAAAAAAACATATTATATTCGGCGCGAAGATATCATAATTTAATATAATGTATCATCCCATCTGTCATTTTGAAGACTATATTAGTCGAATTTATATTATTGTAATTTAGTCTGTCAGGTGTTTTCAGATAACTGCCATCAGTGGTGTAAAGCGCTTAATATAAATTCTCGAACACAGGCTCTGATTGGCTGTTGCTTGGTTACCTCTGACCGTGTGGCGATGTGTACACAGGCGTGTATGGAAATGAGCGCCCGATTGGCTGCACGTATTCAATGGAGTGACGTAAATGCGTCGACTTTTCGTTGTAATCTGGACAATCCTGAGAGCGTGTTTCTAGATTTGTGCCAGAATTAACACACATGCCATATCCAGATTTAATATGCATGTAAAAAAAAAAAAAAAAAGAAAGAAAAAAAGATCGACTCTTAGTCAGACCATAGTTATAACTTGAGAATCCACATGATACGTTTTTAGCGTTTATGCTACTCCCAATCTAAAGGAGAAATATAATTATTTTTAAGTATTAATAAATACTATGCATATATACTGTGTGTGTGTGTGTGTATATATATATATATATATATATATATATATATATATATAGATATAGATAGAGAGAGAGAGAGCAATAAATGTAAAGGAATTACTTAATTTCTGTATTATTTCTTTATATATTTATATATTATTTCTTAATTTTTTTGTTTCTTTTCATATAATTTTCATTTTATACATTTTTAAATCTATAATTATTTTTATAATTTATAATACACTACTATGCTGATCGACCACACCATAACTGATAGATGAATTAATGCATCATAATTTAAAATAGGCATGAAAATAAATATCATGCCAAAACATTATGTTGATCTGACTTTTTTGTCCGAGAGAAAGATTCAGCTTTCTATAATAAAATTAAATAATAATATAATTAAATGAATGAATAGATTTGATAATCTGGTAGTGCTGGTAGTTTTGTCATTGTTGTTTTATCCTGACACCATATCCTTAGCTTTTGTTCATCACAGTAGGAAAGAGTCCAGCAAAATTGTATGCAAAAGGAAAAAAACCCTTCTCTTTCATTGTCTTCATTTTATAAGAAAGGATTTTTCCTCAAAAAGAAAGGAAAGTTTCTGTTGACTTTGGTTCCTCAGGATTAAATGCTCTTTGATAGGCATTGTAAACAATAACAGACAAACGATAGATCAAAGACAGGGTGGGTGTCTGTAGGTTGATATTGTTCAGTAAATCAAAGATATGTCTATGCCATATTCCCTCAAAAGTTATTTTCTTTTGTAAATTGTAAGCAATTTGTCCAGATTGGTAGTTTACAATTAGGGGGAAATACATCAGTGAGACTAAGATTAATTTAATACATCTGAAAGTCTTGGTCCACACATGACAGAACAGGTGAGTGTTTGAATCAGCTGTACTGCATGCAGTCCACTACACACTTATCTCTAGTCTATTTCTGAATATGAGACTTATCAATGAAAGCATTATTGTTTGCATGGCTATAATTGTCAACACCTCAGACATGACAGCAGTGAATCTGAGAAGGATGAAATGAAAAGGTCATCCATTCCTGCATAGTGAATGTACTGCAAACAGAGAACTTCAAAGAAATTCAAATACATGATTCTAATTTTATAATGCTGTGCATTTACCGAAATAGGATAGGACTGCATGCAAGTCATACTAAATATTGTTTGATTTGAAAACAAACACATTATGATAAAAAGTTTTTAAAAAGTGCTCTCAGGTAATCTAAATAAACTGTTCTTATTGCCATAATTATATTTTTATTGACTATGGACTAAATGAAGTGGCTTTAAGATAAAACCTGACTACATAAAGTTACACACCAACAAAAGTAATTTTTAGAGGGTCAGGTCAGGTAGAATTAACGTCTTATGGTTACATGGCCGGTAATTCTGATGACCGGAAATTCAATCCTCTCTCATTGTGTTCATTTGCACGATTTTCTCACCTGAGCACAACAACAATCACAATAGCATTGTCCGATCACATGACTGTCTCATGTTTGAGTTGTGGCTTTAAAACAATTCAATACTACAAAACAGCAGGTAGGCTACATTGGATTTAAGAGACTCGCGCTATGCTTAACCCAAGTAATCTGTATTTTTAAAGGGATAGTTCACCCAAAAAAGAAATTTATCCCATGATTTATCCCACCCTCAAGAAAAATCTAATTGTTAAACAGTGACAGAATCCGTGTTAAGAAACCATTTCATTCTCACCGTTTTAGTGCAAAAAGCAACAATCTGAGCAAAATCTGGATGGTAACATAAACAATATACAATCTAATACGATTGAGTTGTTTTAGAATTGGAAACTGTGAATTTATCTCTTAAGGACTGATGGATAAGGAACACTTGCCCTGGCGGGCCGATCAGAACCCCATTTACCGATTTACTGTAGCTTAGGTTATATAGGATGCACACACACATATTACACTTCAACTTGGATTGGCATACATTTCTTCTTCACACAACACTTTGCTGCATCATTTTATAAGGGCAACGAGTCGTAAAGGCACCATACACACAAGTTGTTTATACAGCCACCCCCAATTGTGTGTTCAGTTTGAATCTTGAGAAGGTTGCATGTGAGTTAATGACGCTGGTGTGTTGGGCTCCTCCCTATCATCTTCTGGGATGCGGGGTAGGGCCACAAGTCGGTTTACCGGCCACCAGTCTAGTATAAACCTTCCCTTGAACTTGGACGTCCACTGATCGGACTTGTGAGTCTTGACTGGGGTGCACTTGGATTACTCTTCCAATAGGCCAATGTGCTCTGGTCTGTTGGGGATCCATTATCATGAATACGGTGCCATTTCAGTCTGACCTGCAGGCCTGCAATGGTCTATCTACTGGAAGAAGGCAGACCTGGTAAAACATGCCTTGGACATCAGCACTGATGGCCAATGCACGCTCACAGAATCTGAGTAAGACCCCTAGGACTAGGAGTGATAAACCCAAGGTGTGGCCAGCAAGGAGCGAATCATTCATACTGAGGCCATTAAACTTAAAGGAGAAATCAAAAACCACATGATTCTTTTCATTGTGGCGCACCATGTGGTGTGGAATAAATCATAATTTACCATCTCTTTCCCTTTCTTCTGGACTGAGTTTTCATTATGCTGATTCACATATTTTGACTTATCAAATGCAATTGGTGGAGGAGGCTCTGGCAAATCTTCATCAATCACATGCCCTGCATGGTGGGATGTAATTGACGAATGATTAGACTGGGTGTTGGGAGTAGATAAAGTCCCTTGCAGACTACAAGCTCTGCCTAAAAACTGAATCAGCTCATCTTTGGCTGTCTCGATTCATTTAAGGTCAGCTTGAATGGCCAGCTGTGTTTTTGCACAGTCTTGAATTCTCCTCAGAGATCCTTTGCAACTTTAGAGAGCTATCATCTGATCGATCAGTCTGGTAGCCATCACCTTCATCACCAAGGGGAAGGAACACATTGGGTTCAGACTGTAGTTGTCTGCTTGGATATTGTGGTGATGACTGGCGGGAACAGTTGGAAATGCGCTGTGGAGTATCTGGGAGGTCACGATACTCATCCCTGACAGTTGGACTTGAAGGAGGAGGGAAAAAAAACAGGTAAACTGTGTGCTCTTTTAAGTTTTGCAGCAGTTACTCCAATGTATCTGATAAAGACTAATCATCATCAGATGACTCCACTGCTTGTACTTTCGTACTGACTGGTGACGCTGATTTACTCATAATCTTGTAATCTTGTAATGGTACAACTCATAATCTTCTAAGTATAGGCCGGATGGTGAATTTGGGCGAACCAATGGGTTTACTGGTTCAGAACTGGCTGGCATCTTAATCCAGGGAAGTGATCCTTCAGCTCGAAGGAACAATTGTAGGTTTTGGAATGGGAAATTTTGGATTGGAAACTTTAGGACCGTTGGACAGGGAACACTTGCCCAGGCGGGCCAGTCTCAGGAACTCTGTCAACCACATTTCTTTACTGTAGCTTAGAAGCATGGAATATGTTTGTGGTTTTATAGGATGCACTCACACATATTACACTTTGGATCAGCTTGCATTTCTTCTTCACACAGCACTTTGCTGTGTCATTTTAAAAGGGCAACACGTCTTAAAGGGGCCATACACGCAAGCCGTTTATACAAAAGTATACAGCGATATACCTGCCGTTAGCAGGTCACATGCTATCCCGGCTTACAAAATTATGTTATAAGAAGGTTTTGCTAACGTTCCCATTATGTTATGAAAACGGTATAGAAAAATTAAGAGATTTTATCACTTCGCAAACATTTTGGGAATGTTACTTTTGAATGTTCTCTGAACATTTAGAAACAAGTAGTAGTCTATGTATTAATATTGTAAAAAGCATAGGGTTCCATGAATTGTGTATAAATAAAGTATGTGCCAACATTTTGAGAAAGTTATTAAAGACCAGGTAAAGGACCAAAACAAACATTTTATTAAGATTACTGGAAGAACATTTGTTCATAACTTTGTGAGAACCTTGTTAGAACATTAGCCAAAGAATGTTCTGAGAATGTTCCCTGTTAGCTGGGATGTTTGTCCAATCTATTATATTGGCATTGCAAATATGCATATTAGACCATGAACAATGGGGATTGTGAATGCACAGTGTGAAACCTTGAAACTTAATTTCTAATTCAAGTAAATATTGAAAGTGTGAAATATGGAAAAAAATAACCTAAACACAGGGTTAAACTTAAGTATGAAAAAGCCCTATAAAAAGAGTATTTTTATATTGTTAAGTCTTGCAACTCAAGTTATTATAAATTATATTTTTAGTTTCAAAGACCCCTTTGAAATATTGTGAATCTAATATGGGTCAGTTCACAAAGTTCAAAAGGAGACAGTCATTGTCTGAGCAAGGCTGACCAAGCAAGCGTCCACACCACCATATCTTTGTGTCCTCATCTCAGTCATTTTCATTATCTGCACTGACACTGTCATTGAGGCTCATGGCACTGAATGAAAGAGCACCTTCTTGCAGATTAAATGGAAACTTTTACACTAACAATGATGGAACATTATGACTCAGGCTAATGGACAGGCCCATTCCAACTATATTGGTGAGGAGCCTTGTTCCCCCATGAGTAGTGCTGTACCCTTTTTTTCCAAGTGGTCCAATTAGAGACATGTCCTGTCTGCCCTCAGAGATCTAGAGAAAAAAGCAGATAATGAGCCCTTTACAAAGCATTCACTCTGAGCCTGTGGACAACAAAGCACCGAAAACCCTGTTCAATAGGCAGAAATCCCACTGCTCCCACAACTTTGTATATCTGTCTTGGTGGCCTGGATCAGCTGCGAGGGCCCAAAAGTAAATCTAAAATGAAAGTGCTTCTTGTGTTGGACTTTAAACTGAAGGATTTGGATTAGATTTTGGATTAATTCTTTTGAATATAGGATTACAGTAAATATAATATTAGTAAAATCTTTCAAATGAACTGCATCATGCACCAAAAGTGTTAATAAAGTAATCTATTAAGTTAAAATATATAAAAAGATAAATAGAATGCAATGTAAGTCACTTTGAATTAAATAAACTGCCAAATGCATAAAAAAGTAAAATAATGGCAAAAATATTATACAATTTTAGCAACGTTTCAGATGCACATTTGACATTTTGGTCACAATTCTTTGATTATACTATACGCTATTAAGAGTCCACATGGGAAGAGAAATACAAATCATCCCACACAAGACATATGAGTTTGAATTGAAGGAGAATAATGGCACAACTAGAATGAGTATTCGGTAGTTAAATATACTGTATTATTAAGACAATTATTTTACATCAGTCTTTACACTTAAACGTATCAATTTAATGTATGCAATATTTCAGATTAAGGAGCAGGTCACATATAGGGATAAATATCGCAAAAACTAAAATAAAAGCACTTAAAGACATATGAGAGGAAGAAGTGCATTTTCGTTGCATAATTTAAAGTAATTGTTAAGTAAAAGTTCTCCCTTCTGTTTTTTCTTTCCTGGGTGGGGCCCTTTCTGGATGCGACTGATTTGACAGAGGAAGTACGCAACAAGGGACAAATACGTCTTCCCATCTATTGTTACAGATGGAGTCTCTCCGGTCTAGTCACTGAGCTTCAGTCTCTTATTTATGAGGAATAATATTTTGTATAAGAACCCTGCTGAGGGGAGGGAATGGAGAACAAAGCGTCAAAAAAACTGGACTCAGAGATGCCAGGACTCCCCACGAGCCTGGGGAATAACTGGTGACAACAAGGCAATGTTTTTCTTCCTCTTGGTAAGCACAAATGCAAAAATAAACTCTGTAATTCACATTATAATAGACTAAACAATATAATATAGTCTTCCTGACTAACATAGTCACAACAAAAAGACAGTGTTTCTCAAAATGTTTAGGACCAAATAAGTAATGATTCTTATTTAGCACTGGAATGAGCTGTCTAATGCTGACCTCTAGTGAACTAGAATGTGTAACTGCTAAGAAATGTTTTTGATTGAGTAGTCAGTAGAGATTTGTTAAAGGTCAAAAATCCCTTTTTTCATCGCAAAATAAAACCGCATTCTTTAAATGAAGCGTCAATTCTCAGGTTCTAAATAACCTAAATAGAGAAGTATTTATAGAAATTATAGAAGTATTGTGTCATAAGAACGGTAATGACATGACTGCTTTAAAATCTTCTAAAACAGAACTTCCCTTTTTGTGCAATAATGTAATTTTTTCTTCTGCTTTGTATCTCTGTACTTAGTATACTACTGAATTTGTCATTGTTTCTTGTGTAACCAAAGCTACTTGAAATTTAGTCACTGACCCAAAACAAAACTATATACAGTAGAGCAGATGAGCCCAGAATATGAATGCAACACGTTTTCTTTATGATGGTTTTCGAAGGAAAAAAACACTTAACGTGAAACCTTGTGTTGCATTTATATTGTGTTCCTCTACTTGCCTGTACAAAGTATGCATCATCAATAAGGTGTATATTGAATTTGGTCTTTCAATATAATTGTCTTACTACATTAATACTTACTACAAAGCAGGTAAAAATGACTGGCGGTCAATGGAGGAAAGCCTTAAGTTGTTTTACTTACCAGGTGGGTGTTCCTATAACGGTGTGACGTCACGTGGAAACTATAGGCTTGTTTGAGATGCACCTTGCCTCGCCTGAAATATAGGCGAGAGTAGGCGGTTGCAGTGAGGGGAGGAGTGAAAAAAGTGCAGGCAAGCCGGACACTTTCTGAATCTCGCTGTGTTGTGGACTGCAAACGTCAGCAATGGAAGAGATCGCGTTCCCGTTCTTTATCGCAGACGAAGTGGATGCAGTTGAAATACCACTGTTTTTACACGAAGATGGGGTTATGATGAGGAGAATCACCGAAGGTGAACAGTGCTCATTACTTAAAATGGCTTATTAAGTAAATAGTAGGGATATAAATCTATCTGATCTAGACTGGTATATTGCAACTTGCATCTAATGAAATTAATGTCGTGTAAAAAAAGAAATTAATGCTGACAAAAAAATCTTTGGGTGAACTATCCCTTTTTTACATAAAAAATATTCCATATAAATATATTACACAATTGTTTGTCACCTTAATGTAAGTTTGAATTCGTGTTTAATGATTAGGAAAAGTGTGTGCTGCAAATTATTATTAAAAAATAATATGAAACAAAAACACATTCTAAATTAAGAAATGAGCATGCATGTGTGGGTTTTGTTTACTGCACTCCTGGAATCAGACATATCCAAATAAAGATCTCAGATAAAAACACAAACATGAGGCCTAATTGTAAAACAGTCACATTAGATGTACGCATGTAATGATGGATTGACTAATTTATTTAATGGAATAATGTTGTACAAAAATGCCAATGTATAAAGAGAATACACATCTCAATAAAACAAACAGGACTTCAGTTCAAACCTAGAAAATAAAAATAAAAGGGTAAATAAAGCACATGTCCTAATTACTAATAAAGTACTATAGAAAAAGTAAATAGTATTAGGCTATAGGTAATGGACTTCTTAGAATTAAGGGGGGAAATATCAGCTGACATTCGCAACCAATGAGCATTAAGCTGTGTCGTCAGCAAGTCGTTTCCCATCATGCTTTTGCTCAGCGCAGTTAGTGGAGAGCAACTGCGCTCGACTGCAGAATCCGACACATTCGCCTTTCGCTCGCGAGAGTTTTTTGACATACGTCAGCATGACATCAGAGCATGGCGGACCGCCCTCGAACACATTTCTAACCGGCATGCATCTCGCGCTGATCACCGGTGATCGGTTCTGCGCAGATTTTGCTCATCCAAACAAGCCTTATGAATAGGTGCATTTCACACGCTTGTAATGAAAACATATGCTGCATTCACGCCACCTCGTAATCGGAATTTTTCCATAAATCATTACAATTGGTCACCCTTTAAGCCGCGTGTCCACCAAAGTGCCGAAATTCGTGCATGCGCATGGCGTCATTTGTTGACATCGGTGCAGCCAATGTATTAAATAGTTTTGTGTTGCCCTTTCAGTTATTCAAAAAATACGAAAACATAAATAAAGTTCCGCACTGTTTGCTCTTCGAAGCTTTTTGTAACCAAATCATTTCCTCCCAAGTTACACCACAACAAACTTTCAAATCTTCTCTTTTTTTTTGGATAAACAAATTGTAATCTTGTAAGGCCTATTATTTGGCTGTAAATTACAGGAAACGTGTAGGCCTATAAAAGTAAAATAACTGAACACAGTGAAGAAACGTCAGCTTTAAAACTTGAGTAATGGGTCTATAGTATTTCATGTGATATGTTTGTTATACACATTAAAATAAATGTGATACATTAAATTGATCATACGTGACAACTGTTACATTAACATTATTTCATTATTTAATTCAAAATCATGGAAGACAAATGTAACACGGTTTCCACAAATTACACGCATGCTCAGCTCATCAGCTCATCGGTTCTCAGTATGGAATGTGTCCGAAAGAATCGGTTCTCAGTTCGGATTCGAGAACTGTTAGGCCAGTTTCACACTGCACGTGTTAGCAGAGCGTAAGCAGTGCGTATTTTTTTCGGCGCCCATGTTAACAAATTAGAGCATTCACACGCAGCGCGTCGCAGGAACAGAGCAGAAGCGGCAGTGCCGCGAGTCTATTTTTGCCTCGCTGCTCACGCTGAATTAAAGCCACAGTGGATTGTTCTTGACCTGATTAACATGAAAAATAACAAAGTTCAACATGAAATCATGTAGTGAAGTGTTCCACAATCACCATGACTTCCAACGCTGTGAAAAAACTAAATAAAATACACGAAAACACAACACTGCCAGAAGTTTTTACCCAAACTTAAAATGCCCATTTAAATGATAAAAACTAGAGGCATTTCTTAACTTTAAGGTTACTTTTATCATGTAAACTACCTATATACAGCATGTGATATGCACATGTGTTTGGGACAGAGGGGAACAAGGTCGCATTTGCAGCAGATATATGCTGCCCATCATAAATCAAAGCACGAGAATGACGGCTCGGAGGAGAGTACCGGAAAAGGTGACAGAATGGACAATATTCGTCTGTATTTGCAATACACAAGCCGCGGTTCAGCTGCGCGAGACAAACGCTGCCAGTGTGAAAGCACAACGGGCACGCGCTGCTCCCGCTCTCCATACGCACCGCTTCTGCGCTGCCACCGGACTGCTTGCGCGTGCAGTGTAAAACCGGCGTTACGCCGCATTCACACGGGGCGTCGGCGTCAACGCTTCTCATTTACTTTGAATGGATGACGTCATGCATTGTCGAACTGAATTGTGGGTTCCGTTGCGTCGCATCACTGGCGTTGTTCGCGGCAGAAGTTGAAGAGTTTTCAACTTTTCAAGCGCCAACGCAGGCGCCAGCCAATCAGATCGCCTATGCAAATACCCTAGCGCAGACGCTAGCCAATTGCGTTCATGCAACACAGGAAAAGTAGTATGATTGGCTGTTGTCACTATGATGGTCGCGTCAGCGCCAAGCTTCAGACACGCCCTCCATCAAGCGTTGACGCAGATGCTCCGTGTGAATGCAGCGTTAACTCGAGAACCGCTGTACGTTCGGTAGTACACGCGCATGCTCAGTGTCAGCTGCTCGTGAGTTCTCATCAGTTCTCTCAGCAGTCAGCACAACATGTCTCAGTTCAGGTTACTTTTGGAGTTACTAAAGTAACATATTTAAGGATATTGGTTTATTTCTAGTCGGAGGGATAGTCACTCATGTCAGAAAGTTAGTAACTTTAGTAACTTGTGGATCAGCGCGGACTCTAGACGTGAACTGTTTAGAACGATTCAGTCCGATTTGTGCTGTGTTCCAGTTAGTTTTTATTACTGAACTGGAACGTCCTAAGCCCTTGATCACGCGGAATCCACTATGGAGTTGATTTATTATTTATTTTTTCCCGTTACGAAATTGTTTAATGCAGCATTCTATGTATATAGGTGTGTTTGGGTTGTTTTAAATGTTTTTAAAAAGAATTAAAATACCATAGAGACAAAGCATGCATCTCTGACATTAATTCTCCGAAATTCGCTGTTCAAAAACCTCAAAACTCCATTTAAGCTTTAAAATATGGTGACACGTGCAATTGTCTGACCATATACATTCATTCATTAATGTAGGTTATTTGCTCTTTTGTAACGTTGAACTTGAAACTGCTGCGTTTATTTCTGAAAATGTGGCATGCCGTTTTCATACTAGATACGATTTGCCCACCCTGTTTTGTGAAGGCCCACCCATCTGAACTTTTCTGGCCTCTCCCCTGGACAGAGAGCTCTCGGATTTCATCAAAAATATCTTAATTTGTGTTTTACGATGGTCTTACGGGTTTGGAATGACATGAGGGTGATGACAGAGTTTCCATTTTTGGGTGAACTGTCCCTTTAAGAGTGTTTGACCAATAGGATTTCAGCAGAGGTTGACAAAGTGAAATGACGCTGGCTATCAACCGCACATAGAAACATCTGAGGAATGGGGTTATACTGTGTGTATATGGAGGTTATCTGTTGGAAGCTGCTTCGACAAACTTAAGAAAGTCACAGACAGCACATCAAATCAAATTTACCTCAAACCAATTATCAGCGCGGGGATGTCTCCGTCTCGCACAAATATTTACAAGATTCTGGTAAGATTACAGTTCGTGTTCTGTTAACCCGGGCGTCGAAAACAAATGTGAATATACAGCAGTGTCACTGGGCTATTAGCCAACACAATGTCAAAACGAGCAATAAAGGTTTGGCAACTCAACTAAATAATGAAATATGTAGCCCTTTTGTAAATCCACTAAAAGTAAAATACCTGCTAAATTGTATTGTTGTGTTTTAGCATTAATTATTAGTAACGCTAGTCCTATAACCTATAACATGAGTGGGATAACTGGAATTCTACAAATGAAACAGTGTCTGGTCTAAAAGTCATTGTAATGGCTAATGAAAACTCCTACAGGTCTGATAATGAACTATATTGAATTATGTTCCCTTATTTAATTGTAAAATCTTTTTAATGAGGAACATATTGAGTGCACCAAGCAATGCATATGCCTGAGTACCGTTCCTTAGAACAGACTTTTAAACAGCTGTCTGTTGTTACAAACTTAAATCACATAATGACTTCTGAACTTCTAGGAACTATTTGATTTTGAGATGTAAAATCTTGACAGGAACTTTCTGTCGTTCTGTCTCTCTGTATATGCCATAGCTATAGGCTACCAGTGGAGTGCAGTGCTGTTCTGAAATGAGAAGGCAATGTTTGTTTGTTTTTTCTCCCAAAATATAAATTAATGTTCCAGGTGACACTTTTTCCTTTTTTTTTTATTTCTGTTTTTTTTTTTACATTAACATTTATTTATTGTAATTTATTGTAACAATTAATTATTGTTATATTTATTAAACGAAGTATATTTATCATCATTTGTACCTTACAATATATAAAACAATCACCCTACCAACATGATGAATGCTACAACAATACACTATATTAATCTGTTACATTTCAATATAGCTAACTGGTAGAAGAACTAAGGTAATGATGAGAGATCCATTTGCAAAAGATATATCTACATATTCTTTACATATTTTCTTGAATGTTATTACAGTTCTTGTTGCTGTCCTCCTTGATGGCTTTGCAAGCGGATTACACTGGTGGGTTCCCTAATTTTCTTTTCCTTTAACTAATTGCATCATTTTTGTGAAATGAGTGTATACAAGCTTCCGTGTCCATGTTACATTTATTGTATGTTTTGATTATATATTAAGTGTAGCAATCAGTGGGAGATAATTGTCACTAAAATCACTTGTGGCTCTCACAAAAGATTACTGCAAATCAGTATACTCAGTCACATAAGCAATGTATATTTTTTTCTTCTCTCTCTCTCTCTTTACACAGGGAATCACAGTTTGATCATATATGTGATGTTTGCTCCCAGACATGGACATTTGCCGAAATACTTGTCATATGGCGTGCTTGATGATTACAGAGTATTTACTTATAACAGCACCTCTGATGTTTTTTCACATCCCTTTGGCCAACTGGAATCTTTATCTACTGTCTGGAGAGATCTTAGGGATTGCACAAACTTCAAAACTGGTTATTTCAACCTGTTTTCTAGAAATGCAAACTTAACCCTGGGGCTGAAAGGTAGGCTTTGATATCTTATTTTGGTTCTACAACTCCACTAGAACTATAAACCAAAACAGAGTGTCTATTTACACTAAATGCAAATAGCCTGCCTTGTTGGCAGAGGCTATTTAAAATTACGGAAGATGCTGGATTGTCAACACCAACAGTGTAGGGGTAAGGCACGTGGGCAGCAAGTTTTGGTGCAAATCGACTTGTTTTTGTATCTGCCTTTTGCTGAACTCACTCTACTCCCTTTTCCCATCACATGTCAAATCGAAAAAGCATTTATTTTCCATACAAATTAAGAAACTATTCGAAAAGTGGAAATAAAGTGTCAAACGTGTGTTTAATAATAAAGTGTTTAGGGTTATAGGTCGGTCTAGGGAGGGCTTTATAGTCCCAATAGGGCAGCATCCATTTAATAATTTTACTAGGTTTATAATAATTTACACTCTGTTATTATTGCATACCTTTAATGTACAACAACACTGAGGTGCAAATTTTAAAATATAAATAGCATAACTACACTTGTTGCAAAGAAAACACTGCTATTTTTACATAGTGTAAATAACATATCGCTAAGAAAATGCTGCTATTTTCACTTAGTGTAAATAGAATCTATTGCTACTTGCACTTAGTGTAAATAGAATCTATTGCTACTTGCACTTAGTGTAAATAAAATCTATTGCTATTTGTACTTAGTGTAAATAGAATCTATTGCTATACTTGCACTTAGTGTAAATAGAATCTATTGCTATACTTGCACTTAGTGTAAATAGAATCTATTGCTATTTTAACTGTGCAAATAGCAGCTATCACTAAGAAAATATACTATTTACACTTATAGCACAAAAAGCTGCTGCCAAAACAAAATATATAAAATCTTATTATACTAAATAATATTAATATTATACAAAGTTTGACTAATGTGATTTTGTGTTCTAATATCTGTATTGTATGAAGATGTTTTAATTAATAAATAAGCAAGTTGACTTATTTCTTGTCTTGATATTTATTTTGTAGTAATAATAAAATGACAAAATAATGATTATAAGGAAGAATATGACACATAAACATGTACTGAAGATTAGAAGGATTTTCACACTACGATTGTACAAACAAAATCAAAATAACTAAACTCCATCACTTGTTTATTCATGAAACAAAGGAAAAATGTTTTGAGTGACAATCCAATCCAGAATAGTCATTAGCTTAAACACTTTTTAGTTGGGTTTGTTTGCAGAAATGAAATGAAATAACTGTGTTTTGGCTCATAGTATATAGAAGAATTGTGAAGCCCAGTGTTTTCTAATGTATTAAGTATTAGCAGATGGATATCAGCTTCTGAACACAGAGCTGTAGATTTAAAAACGGCACATATTACATTAATCTGGGACTGTGTAATGAGCACTACTTTCAGTATCACAATATCTTTTGTTTGCCATTTTAATAGAGAACTGGTGTCAATATTCTACAATACTGCAGCGAGTCAGTTCTCCATTATAGTGCATAATGTATAATGTAATATTGCACAGTAGGAACGAAAACAATGATGATTTTGTACTTTCAGGTCCACTCCTACAGTTAATGTATGGCTGTCAACTGAGAGATAATGGAACATCAAGTGGACTCTATCATTTTTCAGTCAATGGAGAATATAGTCTCTCTATGGACATGGACAGCCCTCAGTGGCACTCATATTTGCCACAAGATTTGGATATTAAGAACATTCTAGACAGGTTTGAGCTCTGGAATCACAATAATCTCATATACATTCATCGTGATTGTGTTCCTCGACTCAAGAAGTTCTACAAACACAGTAGAACAATACTTCACCAGCAAGGCAAGTATGTTAGTGTATGTTTAAATGTATCCAGTGTTGTTGTTTATATGTATTCTGGCATCCAACAAGGTTATATCTATGTTGTTAAACCAGTTTTACATTTAACAAGAACATGTTGTGCTCAGCTTATTGTATTTTTAGTTTATCTTGCTGATTTAGTTTGTTTGTCTGTGCTTACAGTTCGCCCTGAAGCTGTGATCAGGCGCCAGCGTGTTGGTTCTCTCAACTGTGTGGTGACAGGGTTCTACCCTAAAGATATAGCTGTGGAGTGGATAGTTGATGGACAGCCAGCCTTAGATGGGATATCAACAGGCCTCCTGCCAAATCACGACCAAACATATCAGATTCAGATGACAATTGTGTTATCTGATGCTATACACAACTACTCCTGTCAAATAAAGCACAGCAGTCTTCAAGAACCGATGGTTCTTACATGGGGTAAGAATAGATCACAAACATTCCTTTATAAAACACTATTCAATTTTTTTTTAAATAAAATAATCGGTTGCACTTTATTTTACAGTACATGCACTTACGTGTATACAGTATACAGTGCATCCGGAAAGTATTCACAGCTCTTCACTTTTTCCACATTTTGTTATGTTACAGCCTTATTCAAAATGGATTAAATTCATTATTTTCCTCAAAATTCTACAATCAATACTCCATAATGACAACGTGAAAGAAGTTTGTTTGAAATTTTTGCACATTTATTAACAATAAAAAACGAAAAAAATCACATGTACATAAGTATTCACAGCCTTTGCCATGACATTCAAAATTGAGCTCAGGTGCATCTGGTTTCCACTGATCATCTTTGAAATGTTTGGATGTTTGAACTTGATTGGAGTCCACCTGTGGTAAATTCAGCTGATTAGACATGATTTGGAAAGGCATACACCTCTCTATATAAGGTCCCACAGTTAACAGTGCATGTCAGAGCACAAACCAAGCCATAAAGTCCCTGGAATTTTGGCACCCTGCCAAATCCAGGACAGGATTGTATCGAGGCACAGATCTGGGGAAGGGTACAGAAAAAATTCTGCAGCATTGAAGGTCACAGTGGCCTCCATCATCCGTAAATGGAAGAAGTTTGGAACCACCAGGACTCTTCCTAGGGCTGGCCTCCTGGCCAAACTGAGCGATCGGGGGAGAAGGGCCTTAGTCAGGGAACCAAGAACCCGATGGTCCCTCTGACAGATTTCCAGCGTTTCTCTGTGGAGAGAGGAGAACCTTCCAGAAGAACAACCATCTCTGCAGCCAGACGGAAACCACTTCTCAGTAAAAGGCACATGACAGCCTGCCTGGAGTTTGCCAAAAGACACCTGAAGGACTCCCAGACCATGAGAAACAAAATTCTCTGGTCTGATGAAACAAAGATTGAACTCTTTGGCCTGAATGGCAAGCATCATGTCTGGAGGAAACCAGGCACCCCTCATCACCTGGCCAATACCATCCCTACAGTGAAGCATAGTGGTGGCAGCATTATGCTGTGGGGATGTTTTTCAGTGGCAGGAACTGGGAGACTAGTCAGGATCAAGGGAAAGATGAATGCAGCAATTTACAGAGACATCCGTGATGAAAACCTGCTCCACAGCGCTCTGGACCTCAGACTGGGGCGAAGGTTCATCTTTCAACAAGACAACAACCCTAAGCACACAGCCAAGATAACAAAAGAGTGGCTATGGGACAACTCTGTGAATGTTCTTGAGTGGCCCAACTAGAGCCCAGACTTGAACCCGACGGAACATCTCTGGAGAGATCTGAAAATGGCTGTGCACCGATGCTCCCCATCCAACCTGATGGAGCTTGAGAGGTCCTGCAAAGAAGAATGGGAGAAACTGCCCAAAAATAGGTGTGCCAAGCTTGTAGCATCATACTCAAAAAGACTTAAGGCTGTAATTGGCGCCAAAGGAGCCTCAACAAAGCATTGAGCAAAGGCTGCGAATACTTATGTACATGTGATTATTATTATTTTTTAAATAAATTTGCAAATATTTCAAACTAACTTCTTTCACGTTGTCATTATGGGGTATTGTTTGTAGAATTTTGAGGAAAATAATGAATTTAATCCATTTTGAAATAAGGCTGTAACATAACAAAATGTGGAAAAAGTGAAGCGCTGTGAATACTTTTTAGATGCACTGTTCCTAAGTAGTGGCCAATATAGGTAGTGGGTTAAGGGTAGGTTTAGGGGTATGTTCAGGGTTAGTACCTAGTAATTACCCAGTTACCCGAACAGGTCTGTAAAATAAAGTGCTACTAAGTGATTAAGCAACTCATTATGACATGAATGACTTAATCTTTTTGTTGCTTTCCCTCATAAACAGATGGTTCCTCAAGTATGGCTGATGAAAACAAACTGCACATTGGTTTAATTGCAGGACTTGTTGCATTGTTTACTTTAATAATAGTTCTTATGTTTCTTACACTGAAGCATGTAATTTGGAAAAAACAATTATTTGTAATATAATTGCACATTTTATTTAAATTATATTTTTATATTATTATATATTATTTTCTAAACTTTATGGGCCCTATCATATACCCGCAATGCGGCACCAGGCACAACGCAAGTGTTTTTTGCTAGTTTCAGCCCGACGCAGTTATCATTTTCACATCCAGTGCCATGTTGTTTAAATAGCAAATGCACTCGCGCACATCTGTTCGCCCATGGGCGTGCTGGTCTGAAAACGAGGTGTGTTCAGGCGCATTGTTGGCTCACTGCTATTTTGAAGAAACTGCACCATTGACCAACAAAAACCTGGTCTAAAGTCAATAGCGCAGTATTTTTGTGTTATTTAAAGGGTGTGTTAGTAATGTGCGCCTATAGGCGGGTACACAACGCACGTACACTCTGCTTATTACACACACAGGGACGCGCAACAACACACAAACATTTTTAAATATATTCCTGCTCACAAATTCCGCCATGTAAATAGCAAATCCGATATAGCGCGAGCGCAACTGGCTTTTAAAGGGAATGGGAGATGAGACTCTGATTAGTTTATTGCATGTTACGCCCATAGACTGTAAAAAAAATATGGACATAGTGTCTGTGACGTCACCCATAGGATTCTGAAGAGCAGTTTTGAAGCATAAAGTAAGGACGAGCTGGCCGTTGCCATCTTAGTAGCGCATCATCGCGAGTCACTCCCGGATAACAGAAAATGGGAAAAGAGGCGGGACATGGGTGGAGCTGAGGTGACGTGATGACTAACAGACAGCAGATAAATGGCTGTCCACCTGTCACTCAAAGTAGCCCCGCCCTTAATTATGCAGAACTTTAAGGCTTTATATAATGTAAACGAATGAGCGATAAAAAAATTCACCCCCCCTCACAGTTGTCATGAAGGGCAAAATTAGATATATAGACCAAAACCACAATTTGTACCAGGCTGTAAACTTGTTTTTTTTCTGCGTTGGGCATTTTAACATGGGGCTCAATGAGATTCTGCTCCCTTCTGGAGCCTGTCTCTATCGGCCAGTCGATGAATTGCAGTTTAATTCACTTCCGTATTGGCTTCAAGTGGATTCGGACACACCCTAAGTGCACTTGTGCCGTGCGCTTTAGACCATGCGCTTAGATCCTTAAAATAGGGCCCTATAAGTCTATGTCATCCTTAGGGCAATTTTCTGCTTACTGTGATAATTCTGCTATAAAACAACAAGAAATTTATATGATAAACTTTATTTCTATTTATACATTCATTTATTTTTATTTACTATAGGGTTTTGTTATATTAAATTGAGTGTCATTCTATGTTATATGAGATTAATGTTGCCTGTCTTTACACTTCCTTTAAATTTCACTTTAATTAAAATAAATAAATAAAACGTACTAGCTAGAATTGTTTTGAATTTTACGTTTTTATCATTGATTTTACGTAATTTTCTGCTTTGAGACAAATTATCCAATAAATTAAGATTAAGATAGTTTAAGATTTAATTTAAGACTTATATTACATTTTTATACTGTATGTTTTATTAGAGTATCTTCTTTGTCTGACTGGATTACACAGCAAAGCATGTCGAATTAGTTTGTTCCATTAACTGCAGCGTCACTACTCCTGCACATTAGAGAGCATGAAAGGGTTTGGATCATGTGATTTGAGATCATCTGGGATAAAAAAAAGTGAACATCAACTGATGTGTGACACTAAGCACTGATCATGTTTCAACCAAAGATCACTCAGACTACAGCCACAGAACTGAACCAGATTGCATGGAAATATTATGATAACAGACTGGGCTGGGAGTATCATTTGAGAGCTATAAAGTACATGCAGTCCCATCTAATAATCTGATTAAACCTCAAGCACCACTTCCGTCCAGACCACTTCAGCTCACTCAACACAGATGAAAAGGGAAACCCTGCCCAAATCAGCTTCTCTGCTGAGTTAAAAAACAACTGTTCAATTGTGTCTGTGGAAAAATCAGTTTATACTTTTATGCATCAGTTTTGGCCCAAAAAATGTACAAACCATTAGCGCATACATGGTAGAAATATTTTGTGCGAACAATTTTGAAACAAAACGTGTAATTTAATTAGCTTTAAATGAAGATGTATAGGATGCTGAAAATGAGACTTACCCGTTTGCTGCTATCGCTCTGCCCCACCAGGCTGGTGGTCTCACTAGGTTTGGCCTTGTCTGTGGCGGTCATGCTGATGAGAGAAAGACAGAATCAGAAGCACAGAATGAGAAGCAGTTGTCTGCTCCTCCTGTACAAAGGAAAACACAAGCCACTGCCCACATCTCATTCATCACATATATGAAAACATCCCAGTTACACGCGTCTCATCACCTGACGCCTCATTCAGCAACTGAGCAAATATCCGTATCATCAGCCTTTGAAGATTATTTTCACACATCGTACTGGAAAGGCTCACTGATTGTTCAGACTCACATTACAGATGATTACTATACACACTGTCTATGCAATCAAGCCACCAATAGATTCTGCTTGCGGCTTATCCTGATCACAGGTTACAATGACAAAAAATTCTCTCAATGTACACTACCATTCAAAAGTTAGGAGTTGGTAAGATTTTCTAAATGTTTTGAAAGTCTCTTATGTTCACCAAGTCTGCATTTATCTGATCGGACATACAGTAAAAATAGAAATATTGTTAAATAATGTTACAATTTAAAATAACTGTTTCTCTTTTAATACAATTTGTACTATATTATTTCTATAATAGTTTATATATATATATATATATATATATATATATATATATATATATATAGGCTACCATTTTATTTTAACTCGAAAATATATGAAAACCCTATGAAAATATAGAAAATCCTGAGAGGATCTGATTATAATTTCACCAACAGTAATTCTGGATTGCCTCCACCAAACAAGTAAATACCACTAGTGTTTCTTCTTGCTGCGTATCTTTTACTCTGCCACTGACTGCAACAAATTTCTCCCTGAGACCGGAGTTCGGCGCAGCGCCTTCTAAGCGCGGATCGTACTTCACTCCGAGTTCCCACACGAACATATTAAGTATTCAGTCCATTTCATCACGAAATTCAAACGACAAATGCCTTATGTGACGTGACTGATCACTGTATAGTGAACGCGATCATCTCTTCCTAAAGAATAAACATGAATGAAGGTATGTTGAGGATACATTACAACTTACTGAAACGTATGTCGTGTAATCACTCAAACAGTGTTTCAACCGCGGAAAGACATCACAATAAAACAGCGTGTAAACAATGTAACGTAGCATTACATTTCCCTTAGATGTCATTCAGTGTCAACAGCTGTTAGTTCACTAGAGAAATCAACTCTTTCACTAAATATATGCACTATATTAGCCTATATATTCTGTGACACTGTGTATAAATTATATTTCAACAACGAATTGGAGAAAAAGTTAATGCAAAAACTGCCTTATGTGTGAAGTTTACATGTTTGCTCTGTTGTTAACTTAACTTTTAGAGTAATGTGCAAGTAAGGGCTCCCTATATAGTTTACAGCATTATCTTTAAGAAACTTTTATTTATAATTGAATTCATTTAAGGACAGACAACTTTTCAGTAAACCACTGTTAAATAAAAAATAAAGAGCAATTTTGTAGAGGAAGAATGAGTAAAGAAATGCAAGTTTAATAAGAGTTTATGTTTCGGGGGAAAAAAATAATTAATTAATAGTCCAAATTAGTGTCTGTGTATTTTGATTTTCAGAATTGTATTTTACTCTATGTGCCTATAGGGGTGGGTCAGGGATGGCAGGGGTTGGTGGCAATGTAAGTATCTGGATATTTGCCGCGGGGCGAGGGCTTCGATTACCTCTCTCTTTTTCGACCATACATGTGTTTGCATCCCTGAGTATAATTTCTGGGGGAAAAAGGTCTTCATTTGAAATAAACTTGGAATACACTTGGTGTGAATTTTCAGTGAATCGCCAGTTGATGGCAACAGTGAAACGGTAAGGTTGAAATGTCTTTGTTGTATTTACCTCCGTTGCACTGCACATTTACAACAGCTTTCAACAGGTAAATTCTACTCGCTTATTATATTCTACAATCTACATATACAGTGTATATTTGCATCAACCCAATGTTATTCTAAAGAAATAGAGCAAATACCTCAGGGATATCCCTGTACTTATCATTAATATTTCAGAGGCAAAGTCTTGCGTAATGGATCATGTTGACAGTAGGCCTACTTGCGCGTGATGTCATGTAAACATTGATTATGACCTCTGAACCTTTGCGGTGTTCACCGCAGGAGATGGAAATGTTTCTTCCTAGTGCAACCAGACTGCACCATATGAAAAGATTGTCCTGCTATTACAAATATCTGTCTCCAGGGAAGATAAATTGGCTGTTCGTGGCATGTGTGTATGGAAGCATTTTCCGCCACAAAAAAAAAAAAAAAAAAAAAAACATAATTACAGAATACCAACAAATAATTTTGACATAAAAAGTGTAAAAAAATTATGACAGTCTAAGTAATTTTGACTTTGTATCTAATAATTATGACTTAGTAGTATGACATAAGTAAAAAATTATGACATTCTAAGTCATAATTATGGCGTATTAAGTCATTTCGATTTAGTATGTCATAATATAAAAGATGAAAAGTTGAAATTGACAAAAAAAAATTTAAAAGTTCAATAAAATGCTTGAGCTGTTTTAACTGAAAGCAACTTGCATTGATATACAGTATCTTAAAATATGTCAATGCCATAGAAATTGAACTAAGGCCTAATCCTGGCTTAATCTAAACCCTGTCTGTGAAACAGGTTTTATAATTTCAATTTAGAATGTCATGTCACTTTTTAATGTCATAAATATGACTTAAAGCATGATTTTTTTATGTTTCATATGTGGTGGCTTTCATATGTGTGCTATGTGTGTATGAACAGGCAGCAGTCTGCCCCCATTAAGAGGAGGCGAGTGATTTACAGCACAACACAAGGGAGATGGATGGGAAAGGGGTGGGCATCTCATATATATGGGGGCAATTACAGTGACACTGGGGCGTTTACGGCTGATAAGGAACAGCGCAGTGGGGGTGAGCTCTTTTTCACCCCTGACAACAGCTTTAAAAAGAGTGATGGATCCTTGGTTGCTAATCCAGTGTCAGTCTTTCCTGTTCTGGAAATTAAAATGGGATGTGCCCATTAACTGGATACACAGAGGTGTGGACTCCACAGTTTCTCAATTTTATGCTCCCTTCATTTTGTTTTTTTCTTTTACAACTAAAATAGAACATCATCTGAGGGAATCTTGCAACGTCTTGGCTGGTTCGGTAAATTCCTAAAAAATAACTAATCATCTATCAGTGCCTGCACATGACATAATTGGTCTTTTAGAAAGGAATGTACCAGTGTGGTGGCAGCACTGATGTCAGCGCCGTTTGTTTTAATATACAGTATATCAGCCATATAAAGTGGGTTTAATTCTTATATGATGTATTCAAGTGCCATTTCCTAAAATTGCATCAATGACATCTAGAATAAAATGTAATAACAAGCCTAATGCTAATCAGTCACACACCAGGTGTTCATCCTGTGGCACTTTAATTTGATTGAGTGTTTGAGCGTTACATATTAATGGAATATATAACGACAACACATATTTATATGCAGTTTATGCATGCAACAGGGTTTGTTGATATGGGAAGGAGGCGGGAACCGGCGAATGTTTAACAACTTTAATAAATAAATAAACAAACTGAAAGTAAAAACGTCAGCTTCCTCACGGACGACTGCCGCACACACATAATAAACCATAAACAAAACAACATAAAATCCAGGCCTGGTTCTCTCTCGTCCTTCACTGTTGTCGCTCCTCCTTTTATGCTTCCGTCGCTCCTCCGTGAGAGATCCGAGACCGGTGTGACGCGCAGCTGGCGCTCATCATCAATCACGCACCGGCCTCACGCCGCTCTCTTACGGCTCTCGCCCGCCCTGCTTGTCACAATGCATATATAACATTACAAACTATCAGTTTTAGCTGCATAAATATCAACAACTGCACCAAACTGCGTAGTTTTGCTCAGTTTGGGCTTCTGAATAAAATTAAGGTGTTTTTTTTTTTTCAAGTCAGGTTTTATAGGATTAAAATAAAACATACAGTGGTGGCCAAAATTATTAGAAAACCTGACAGATATGGAAATATTTTTTTTTTGCCTCTGAAACATTTAATTTCAAATGTTCATGAAACATGCAGATATCAGATGAAGTGAGTTGTACTGTTTTTATCCACTTTTAACATTTGGTATGTCCACCTTTTGCAGCAATTACAGCAGCACATCTCTCTGGCATTGTGTCAATATATTTCCTCTGAGAACACCGTTATCCCATGCCTTCTGCAACTGAAGGCAAGGCTTACCTTTGAATGTACAATAGATCTGTCTACAGTTTATTTTCAAACTCGCCCCAAATGTTCTCGATGGGGTTGAGGTCCAGACTTTGAGGGGGGTCAGACCATCATTTTTAATGTTCCAGCAGATTCCTTCTGTCGCAGATAGTTCCGAAAGAATGTTTCGGGTCATTGTCCTCTTGGAAAATAAATCTAGGCCCAATAAGACGACCAGATGCCAAGTGTTCTAATAGTTTTGGCCACCACTGTACATTTCAAATACGTAAATATTTTTAAGATTATATTTCAATAATGTATTTATTTATCTTAGTACACCAAATCATTTAAACTCAAACAACAAATTATATTCATTTTCATTTTTTTATTTTAACAACAACCCTAACCCTAACTGAATTAGCTTGTGGTAAACTTGATTTTCACAGTTAAAATGTAGTGATCATCATTAGTTTCACTAAAAACAGCCCATGATCAAAACAAAAGTTATAAAACAGATTATTGCATAACATACAAACAAGAGACACACACACACAGACTCCCATTGGTCATGCAAACTCAGTTGCCTTGACATGTTCAATCAAAGCCATATGTCTCACCAAGTTGTGTTCCAAATTTGAAGTTCATATCACAAAAATGTAAGTTCCTATGAGATTTTGTTTAGGCGCTGTACCAAAAAAATTCACTGGGTGTCACCCACATTCCATTGAATTTTGTTTTGATTGTTTTGACTAAATCAGGGGTTTTCGAACTGTGGTCCAGGGTGAGTGAGTGCTATTTGGAAAAGATCAAAACCAAATATGCATATGGACGTTTCTAAGTATATATGTTTCTATTTTTTAATGGCCTGTAGCTTTCTCTTCTATCAAAACTGCTTAATAATATGTTATTAAAATTGCTAAGAAAATAACTGATTTAAAAATATTTTTCTTTGTAATAAAAACAAATATTGGGTTGAATTTTTTCAAATTTTGGGTTTTATATATTTATGCAAGATGATAGCTTAAATAAACAAGAATGTCAATTTAAAGTAAGAAAATATTTTCCAGAGTGAATATATTTCAATCATTTATTTTGGCAACAATGACAAATAAAAACTAATAATTTAATTCTGCAAACACATGTTATTCAGTTAAAACTATATATATATTTCCCTAGTTTAAATAGCTCTTTCTAAAACATAAAACACTGTACAGGCTCGTTACGGGATAATGATCTTCTCTTTCTCTCACACACATGCAGACATAACAGAAGCATAAGGAACTTATTATCAGAGCAGAAAATAGCACAATCACCCCCTTCATTCTCCTGGCTGTCCTCTGACCTGTTTAATTATGTCAATGCTACTTATGCACCTGTGTGTCCCAGGCTATTACACCTCCCATCACTTAACGGATTTTAGTATCTCAGCATCCTGTTCAACATCCAGCCACTTTATTGCCTCACGCCACAGCCGAAAAACTGAATGTTTGAGTCTCCCTCGAGCGAGACCTGCGCAATCGCGTAATTTAGGTGTTCAGCATTCAGCCATGATTGCCGTTTAACGCTCTTTGTTAAGGTGGGCTCGTAAAAGTCAGGGTCAAGCAACAGAGGTGTGCTGTAGGCTTCCACCCCCCACCGGCTGTAATGAGACGCAGAGACTTTAATAAGATGGAGGATAGTGCACACATGCAGAAAGGACATTAGCACACTGTTGTTAGACTACAATTCTCCCTTCCTTGGATAACAACGGAGGCTGATCTGCTTTCTCACAGCATCTATGCTGCTTCATGCATTTACACTCTCTTTGTGGCACCTTTTTTTGCATTTTCATTCACATATTACAGTATTTACAACCCTTTTTATTATACTTTTATACTGCTCTTCTATTTATTGTGCATAATGAATTGAATATGTAAACTGGGGTCTGATTTTTAATAGAAGTTTGATAGCAAAAAAAGGTGCATCAACAGTCTAAATGTATCACAACCCTGTCAAAGGGTTTCTATGAGAGAGAGAAACAAGAGAGAAGGAGAAGGAGGAGCGAGAGGTGGATCATAGTGAATCCGTGGAGGCTTATTGGTGCATTGAAGTCACATGATTGCTTTAGGAATGCTAATTCATGCTGTATTTTTTCTCCTCCTCTGTGCTTGGTGTAGTCTGTGCCTGTTGGATAGAGCAGACCTCAGACATGGTGTAGGATATCAGAAAAGGAACAAGCGATTGAAGTTGAGACAAGGCCTGTGCCAAGGGTACGTACAGCTTTATTAAGATGTGCTGTTGTTAATTGCTTCATATGTGACTGTAAATGACACTTAAGCAGGAAGCCTACTTATATTTCTATATGTCTCTTCAGGCTTAGTGTCTTATATCAACAGTATGTGTGGTCTGTTTGTTAAATAGTGTTCATAAATGTGTGTATGCCTGTGCATGTATGTCTCGTCACAATGAAAGCAGTTTACTTTGGAGAATTCCACCACATGTCTCCACTGCTTTCAGTGCGGATACTAACATTAGAGAGAGCGACACAGATTGACAGATATTATGTGGGCTTAAGGAACTAAAGACCCTCTCGTAGAATTATGCTTCACATAAAAATTAACATTCTGTCATCTTTTACTCACCCTTCTGTCGTTACAGACCTTTCATAATTGTGTTGTTTTGTCCATGGGGTCCAGTGTTGTTTTGGACCCCATTGACTTTTATTGTATGGATAAAAACAGTTGAAACATTCTTCAAAATATCTTGAGTGTGAGTAATTTTTGGGTGAATTATCCCTTTAATGTGTCAACCTGAATATATCATTCAGTATTATCAGTAAGATAATAGCCAAAGGCTGATGGTGAGTGATTTATGTGGACATGCACCACATCATTTGTGATGTTTTAAGGATTATCGATGAGTTTGCTCAGTGTACGTGTACACAAGAAGCTTTTAGACCTCTCGCAAGACCAAACGTAGACAATACATTCCCGGACAGGGGAGTGTTGTGCTATAGTGGACTGACTGACAGCGAGTGCTGATACAATTCATTTAACCTATCACCTCTCAAATAACAAGACCATCTGCACTTTTTCGATACATGCTAGTTTGACCCAACGCTCAGTAAACAAATCCAAGAAGAGTGACGCTTATGTGTAATCTTGCCAGTGTCGTCTTATGAATTTGACACTGAACATCTGGACTCTTTTGATCTGGGTAGCTTTATATGTGATATGTTTTATAGCATGTTGTTACATGATATGCCATGGTTTCTTCTGCAATTGTGCTGTAGAGTAAAATAAAAAATAGTTTATCGTTAATCATTTGATTTCATGTTGCAAATGAATCATGCAAAGCTCAAACCCCCAATGGGCAGGTCACTTCTGTACGGTAATTGGGGTAAGACCCTCATGTTTTACACTTGCCTTTCCTGTGTCATGGGCCTCACAATGAGCTTGAGTAGTTCACCCTCACCCTCAGGTCACTCTTATAATCAATCAAACAGGAGGGACACAACTCCGGTCCCCCTTAAAGCACCAGGAAATGAGGGGCTTGTTGAGTAGTGCATGAGGCTCCTGTAGTCAAATGAGAAGAGATAGAATTTAGCACACTCATGTAAGGTTTTTCCTTTATCATTCTCTCTCAAGGCCTGATATTTTCTGCAGAAGAAACAAAATGGTGCATTTACCTCCTAACAATCTTTGTTTCTAAGTAATTAGATACTTGTTGAGTGCACACAGGTGGTTTATAAAAACTCACAAGCCTTTGATTTCATCTAATCAAAAGATTAACTAAATATAAGTGCAACAGCACAAAATCATCAAAACGCAAATGCAAGGGCTATATTCAACCATAAACTATTTTCAAAAAGTTAATTCAAGCAAAATAAGAACACGTTTGATGACAACACAAGGTCACTTACGGATAAACTAGTTTTGGACAGAAATTAATTTTTTGTAATTATTTACAGAAGTGCACCAGAGGAAATGTGTTTAAAGTTGGCATGAAATGAAAATCTATTTATTTAATGCATGTTAAACAGTAGATGTTATTGTGAACAATTCATGCATGTATGTTTCTTTTTATTTCTTTTTTAATTTTGACCTCGTAATTTTTAATCAAAATGTAATTTCTCGATCTCCTGGTGAAAAAGACAGACATCTTCAATTGTTTAGTTTCACTTGAACCCAGCTCACATTCATTTTCGAGTGTAATGCCCACGTCAAAATCCAATTAACAACTGAGGGATTGAAGGATTGGTCCCCACCCTGATTTTTTTCTTCCTTTTTTCAATAATTAGATGTACGTCACACAGTATGGGAAAAAACTGTTGTAACTTCCATTTCATTGTGACTTTTGTAGTTAAAGTATCACTACAGATGTTCTAGAAGAGATTTTTTAGTAGGCCAAATCCCTCATGCACAACCCACAGAGCACTAAACACAGTTGCTTTCACTTTTAACAGACAGTGGCTCGTTTAAGGCCATATATCACATGCTGGTGATGGTTCTTTTGAGGGAGGAAGTCCATGTTTGAGCACATGCAGTGACCCCTTGATCTCTAATGAGCTATACAGGACTCGGCAATATGTGTTATGTGGCATCTAATGGTGAGATCCATCTCCAGCGATGAAAGCAGTGAGAACCAGTAACAGATGAGCCGAGATGTTTTCATACAGCGCTGTCCAAGCCCTCATGAAGATGAAACGCAGACCCAGTGAATAAACGCATTCACCTCACTGCTCACCATGACATTCTTCTGTCATGCCTGATGACGCTCTCGTGTGACTCACCCATTAACACAAACTCAAAACAGACCGTATGTCAGGGCTCTCTCTTTCATTTCTGACAGTTTCTGATACTTATCTGAAGTTTAGATATGTGCACAGCTCTTCTCTCTTGTCTTTCCTGAAGAGTGACAAGTTTTGTCCTCAGAAAAATATTGCCACAGCCTGTCTGGAATGTGCAAACACAGACCAGTGTAATGATACAAACAGTGAAAACTCACAGTGATCAGCACTCTTGTAATGCTGCTTGACCAATCAAATTCAGGAACCGGAACGAACGGTTGTATAATGAGTAAAATTGTTTTCTCAATGTGCACAGGTCTCAATTTCCTGGGAGTTTTTTTTCCAGAGTAAAGCAGACAGCGTCTGAATGAGAATGTGTGAAAGCCGCTGACAGCCTGTAGTAACTGTTAGAGAGAGTATGAAGTGAGTGCAGACAACTCTCTCTCTCTCTCTCTCTCTCTCTCTCCCTCCACTGCTGCCTGGGCAGATGAAAGTGATTCTTGCTGCCTCTGAGCTCCAAGCCCAGGTGTTCTCTGTCCTCCTCTCCCTCTCACTCAGCTCTCCAGCTCAGCAGCCGTCAGCTAAACAGCTGCTTGACATAAATCTCCTTAGCTTAGGGCATTAATGATTTGGTTCCTCACCAGCAAGGACAGCAACCACTGAAATGTTAACCTGTTTAACTTAACTGGCTCATATTAGCCATGTTATACATGTAAAAGCATAAATATTTAAATATTTAGCTTCCGTGGTAGTCAAGACTTTGTAATTTCCCCAAAATGCTGAAAAGCGGTCACATTTCCTGCTTTGCATATCTAAAATAAGATATAATGTACAGTCAGTAGGTCAGTATTGCAAAATAACATCTAATTGACAGCTACTTACCAAGTACAAAAATACACACATTAAAATACATCATATATCAGAAAATAATAATTAGCAAGAATAACATTTGCTGTTCAGTTTCAGAAAGTCAGAGGAATGTTTAAAGGTGTGTTCAATAAGGAATACCATATTATTTTTTCATGACTTCTTTTTCAAATCTTAGACACAGGAGGAAAGCCCTAAAGTAGCACATTTGTCAATCAAGTGTCTTTTAATTAAAACTGACATTGTCGGTTCTTATCAGATTTGGAGCTTTTAACACTCAAGGTCTAATGGATTTTTGAGTGTTAATCTCGACATTGTTTGACAAATTAGAACCACAGAGCTTCTTAAGAGACATGAAAGCTTCATAGTTCTGAGGTTTTCAGTCACTTTTCATTTCTTGTGTTACACTATAGGCTTTCCACCTTAGGACTGAAGTAAATCAAAGATCAGAGAGGCAGTTTAACGCCGAGGGCTTAAATTACATACAGGATCTGTCATCTCTTCCTCCCTGTTTGCTAAGTACTGACAGCTTCACGCTTATGGACTGTCACTATGACAGGTGGTTGTGTTTCACAAGAACAAGGTTTGCTCAGGTGTTTTAGCTATGTGTGCAAACTGGCAAACCAGTCACCATTTGCTATATAAGAAACAACATCTACTAAAACTATTTTGTCTTTAAGTAATGTTTCAAACGGGAAAACTAATGTTTTTTTTAATTATTTATACATTTCGATCAGGCTCAGCCAATGGCATGTGGGGTATTTTTCTCATTCATTTTTCCCATAATTATTGTGGTAACACTTTAGAATGGGGAACACATATTCACTATTAACTACGACTTTTGCCTCAATAAACCCATAAGTTACTGCTTATTAATAGTTAGTAAGGTAGTTTTTGTAGCATTTAAGTTTAGGTATTGAGTAGGATTAAGGGATGTAGAATATGGTCATGCAGAATAAGGCATTAATATGTGCTTTATAAGTACTAATAAACAGTATCCTAGTAATATGCATGCTAATAAGCAACTAGTTAATAGCGAGAACTGAACCCTAAAATAAAGTGTTACCTTTATTTTTAAAGTGTTGTAAGCCTTGTTTGTTAAAAAGTTATGAGCCTTGAACCAAACTGACCAACTACGAGGTGAATCACAATATTACAATCTGTGATTTAAAGAAAGAAAGTAAATAAATAATAAATAAATTGGACAAAAAGACAAAAGGTACAAGACTGTGTACTTAATGGCTTTGATGAGGGAAAGAACTACAATCCCATAAAGCATTGTGAATGACATAATCAAATAAAAAATACATGAATATTAAAAATAAAATGATTTAAAGATATTGGCAGGTGCTAAAGTTCTTTTGGCATGATTTTCTCGGTTCGATTCTCTGATTGGTGGAGTTTTTTGCAGATTCATGATTAATGTTTTTTTTACCAGGAATTCTACTGTTGATAATTACATTTTTTTTTTTTTTTAAATAATGCAGACTGATGGTTTCAGCAAAAGCATATACCATCGATTAACAACACTGTAGCTCACAGTAGGTCTTTCTTTAAAGTGTCATGAAACCCCTGTTTTAGCCTGGTCGTTCACACATCATCTCTAAAAATCGGCGTGTAAAGCTGTGGAAAAGTGGGAGTGTAGAGGGGGAAGAGGGGAGACAACAACCAATAAAACACAGACCTACAACACGCTCATTATACAGACACATGAATATTAAAATATGACCACGGAGAGAAACACAGTTGAGAGCACCTTGATGCCTTTTACAAATCTAACCCTATATGACAACAAACTGCCAAAACGAGGGAGAAACGCAGTAGAACATTTAATTGTCCGATATTGTACACCTTTATGGAGTTTTATTTTAGGTGCTGATGTCCTTAAGAATATATATTTGCGGTATAAGTACCAAGAACAGGTAGATTTTGGCCTGTCTAATTAATATTCATGAGCCTCTCTTCTGATTGGCCTGTTGTTTTCGGAAACTATGGTAATGCAGGGCTGTCAGTCAGCGGCCGTGGGCGGGGCATGAGAATCAAAACAGCTTGTCTAATGAGCTTTGGTTTAATGGGGATTAAAAAATAAAGAGTAGGTGGATTTTTATCATTGTATGGTGGTTGTGTTCACACACATTGTCAACACACATTTATATCCAAACACCTTGTAAATCCAAAAAATGTGCATAATAGGTAACCTTTAAATGTCTAATTATTATTTTCAGTATTTACGAGCACTACAGTCTCTGAACAAACGACACGCGTCAGTTTAACACAGAAAGAATAAAGGCAGTTTAGTTACTTTTTTGCCCATTCTTCTTTGAATTGTCGGTCTACATCATTGTCTTCTGTGTGTCAGAATAATCCATCGTGTCATCGTGTTCATGATCAGACGTACAGGTGTATCATTGGGCCTCATTCATGAAACAAGAGCAGAACGAATTTGTGTGTAAATTGTTCGTAAAGCCATTCTGACGTAAATTTTTTACTGCATTTTTATATTCAGTAATATTCTTCGAAATGAGCTACTAGTAACACATTACTGCCATGGATATTCTGTATCATAGCAATCAAAGTATCTCAGCTGGAAAAACGCTGCGCTTGCAAAGCGCTTTCAAGCGCCACCAGCTGGCCGTTTTCAGAAGAACACCAGATAATTATATGGCCAATTAGTCTCTTTAGCATTTATGCAATATACTGGAGTCAAACTTGAGAAAGAAGTCCAGAAGATTCCACAGCGTTCCTGGACATGTCATTTGCAGTTGTAACTCAGGGGCGGGGATTATGCTAATTATGAATGAGCGTGCACGCGCGCCCTACAATTACAAATGTTTGGAATCAATTAATATACACACGTTTAACTATTGAATCCGTGGTATGCAAAGCGTTTGTGAATCTGGAGGAGATTTTTCATAAAGGTCCATTTTATGCGCAAATTACTACGAATTTGCTTGTATATTTACGAAAGTTTCATGAATGAGGCCCAATGTCTTTATTTGCACATATATATCATTAGAAGACGGGATTAAATATGTGTGCATACATGGTGCTGGTCCATGTTTAGAGTACTAGAGTATATGAAATATGTCCATAAACTTGAAACGCGCTCGCTCCGGTCTGTATCTGATCTATATAATCCACGTGGTTAGCGTTAAACTCATCACGGGGTTCTGCACAGAAACCGCTCTCATGCATGCGCTGCGTGTTGTTTGAATTCTCCGCTGTAATGCGATTCCATGCGTACAACGCAGTGATTGGGTTAAAAGAGCTCATTCTCATGAATAAATGTAGAGGGCCGGCTGACGTAGAATTGTGCCCGCAGCCACTCGCAAACTCTAAAGGCATGCTTCTACCTCACATTCTGTGACGTAGTTTCGACTTTGCTTTTCAACCCGGAAGAACTAAATTGCTCAGAAAAACGCAATTTTTTGTCAAAATGTATGAGTGCTTTTAGTGTTTTCAGCGATGTGCAGCTTGTAGCTGTTCACATCTCAAAAAATGTGTTTTGGGGTTTCATGACCCTTTAAAGGCTTATTTAATTAATAATCAATTGCCCTATGGAGAATACAAATGGGATTTTTACTTCCAGAACCAAACTGTTGCACTATATGGCAGTGTTTGGGAAACCTGTCTGAAACAATAGTTATCTTTTCGGTAATGCAAGTATCAGAAATTACACACTTTGGCTTTAAATTTTGTTACTCGTGGAAAAGGTGCAAACTGATTTTCACCTGTGTTCTGTCAGTAATAATCACTCATTACGCTGGAAGGCTTAGAGGTGCTTTGTAAACTGAGTGGTCTCTGGGGCATCTGTGTATCTGATTCCTTCCCTGTGGTAATGTAGTTTTACGGCTCTGGGAGTTTGCACAGTGAGGGCCACGTGTGCTGCTGGCTGTAGTCTATTTATGCTGAGACAAAGGGGACGAATACAGCCTGAAAAGCTCTCACTCTTTTGGCAGGAAGATGGTAATAAATAGTCCCCGTGTAAGAGCATCTTTGAGCTGGGCTAGTGACCTGTTTTAGCACTATTTTCAGTAAAAGCGCTATTTAACTATTTTCTTCTATTTAGCACTTAAATTCCTCACTCAAACTATCAAATGGCTTCAGGTACATAGCATACTAATTTTATGGATTAATTTTATGAAACTTTTATGGTGCTTTTTATCATTTTTGGAGATTGACTATATTGTGTTCCACAGAAGAAAGAAAGTCATAGGTTTGGAACATGAAGACTAAATAATGACAGAATTTTCATTTCTGGGTGAACTATCACTTTCAAAGGCAAAACTTTTGTTCATTTTAGTATCAGCAGCATGAATATTTTTACACTGATTAAACTGTCACCTCATGAAAAGCCTGAATTTAATGGGCTACAGCAGTCAGCTATTAGACTCCTTATTCAGATTCCTTAGGAACAGCACATGCCTCCCAAGAGTGCTGTTTAAATGTTTTAAAGGGGTTTTGTGCCACTAAAGGCATTATAATTTTGATTGAGACATAATAATGAGATGGTGCAAATGATTGTGTGCTTGATGTTCAAATTCAGGTTATTTCACGCTTGGACTCCATCTGATAATCAAAAATGATACACATCCAGTTTGTGAGCACTCGGCTGAATAAAACGACAGCAAAATGGCTAAAACGATGCTATTGTTTCAATTGATCTGGATTTGTGAGCACCTACTTTATATGTTAATGCTGCCATTTTAAATTATAGCTTTGAATGCACAGAATCCAATAGTTGGCATTCCTGTTTGGTCGCTGAAGATAAGGTGGCTTTTACCGGACTATGTTTAATATTCAAACACACGGTCTGTATATTCATTTACATTTCCATTTACATGCAGCCACCCTGATTTTTTTGGACCACCTGGATATTTGCATGTGCAAAATTCTGTCTGGCTTCTATGTTCAAATCCCTTTCTGACATTATTGTCACTGCATATCATGCAAACTACAGAACCTCAAAAAACACTTAGCAGCCAGACAGAGAAACCCCCCTCTGTCAGGCTCTTCACACTGATACCAAGGCGACTGGGGGTCATATTTCATGCTTTCTCAGTTCATGTGGCCTTTGCAGACAAAGCCGGCAGTTTTATGGTGGATCTTAAGGAAATGAGGGCCACAAATCTCCTCTGCCTGGTTGCCACATAGAGGGAATGTGCTAATGCGTGGAGAATGATGGATACCAGAGAAGAGAGAGTTCTGACAGGACAGAACAATGGCTTGTCAAGGTTAAGATACATTTCTCACTTTGAACTATTTTGTGGTTGGAGAGCAACTCAAGAGAAGGAGAACTTCAGTTGAAGTACTGAATCACTACACTGAACGTTTCTTGTTTCTGACTCACACAAGCTGGAGGTTCTGTCTGTGCTCCCTTTTCGAACTCTCCCCCGTCTCTGATTTACGACAAGTGTTGATATATGCTCAACAGGCACATTGTTAAGCGAACATGTCTTGTCAAAGTCTTTCGCAGCAGTGAAATCTTTCTGAGTGATATACGCTGTTGTGCTTCAGAGCAAGTCTTCATCATTGAATCTGACAGAATGAATCTCCGGAGAGTCAGATCTGGAGGTGAAACTACGTATGACATATCCATTAACGGCAGGAGCTCCTAATTGCTTTACTGTTTACTCACACTTGGCCAAAGGTGTCAAAACTGACAGCAAGCATCCTGTGATGAAGCTAATATCCTCCTGAGAGACTGTTAGTTTAACTAGCAGTGTGGTGCATGACACGCTGATTTTAGATTAAATGCCAAAACATGTTAGTTGGTTTGAAATATATAATGTTAAATAACCATTTTAATTATAAATCTTACCACTTTGGTTTATCAATTCAAAATATTACAAACAATATAATAAAAACAACTTTTTTTGGTTAAAAATGATCCAAAATCAAGTACATAACCAGCCAGTGTTCAAAACTATCTTCTTCCTTTAGCCCGATTCACAACGGTAAGCTTGTAATAATGCGTTATAATTTGAGTGATAATGGTGGATTTCCCGGAAAAATTTGAGCATGTCTTTGCATCATTACGTTACGTCTGTATATATAAAGGAGTCCGGCTAGTAGGCTATCGCATGTGAGGATGCTGCAGGTGGCGCATCATTTATAGCCTTTTCTCACAGCAGCTGGAATAATTAAATTTATCATTTTGATAGCAGATTGTAATCCAGAAAGGACCCAATGACAATCATCAGTGACAACTGGAGATTCACCCGTAGTCAAAAGCAAAAGATTAGACTGTATGGAAATTGAAATCTACAGGTAACGCTAATAAACACTAAATAGATTAGATTAGATTAGATTCAACTTTATTGTCATTACACAAGTACAGGTACGAGGCAACAAAATGCAGTTTGGGTCTAACCAGAAGTGCAATAGCAGCAAGTGCAGGACATGAATATGTACTGAATAAATATAAAGATGGCTATTACTATAAATAGAATTTACAGATAGATATGTACTGAATATAATATACAGATGGATGTTGCTATAAACAGTTTGCAGATAGATATATACTGAACAGAATTTACAGATAGATATGTACTGAATATATTTACAGATGGCTATTATTGTAAACAGAATTTACAGATAGATAGATATATACTGAATGTAATATACGGATGGATATTACTATAAACAGAATTTACAGGGTAGATATGTACTGAATATATATACAGATGGCTATTACTATAAGCAAAATTTTACAGATAGATGTATATAATGATATGTTAGGCTAAGATGGGCAGTATAGCAATGAACGATATAGTGCAAATGAGCATATTCTAGTTAGGTAGTAGTGCAAGATGCATATATGAACAGGTGTTACTGTAGTAACAGTCGATAGTGCAAATGAGCATATTCCAGTTAGGTAAGTAGTGCAAGATGCATATATGTACAGGTGTTACTGTAATAAACAGTCGATAGTGCAAATGAGCATCCAGTAGTGCAAATAACAAGTGAAGGCAGATGTGAGGGGGAGAGGAGGGTTATCAGTATATAGGGGGAGTGGGATCAACGAGGGTTAGAGTTCAATAAGGAGTCAGTTCTGGGAAAAAAACTGTTCTTTAGTCTGCTGGTCCTGGTCCGGAGGCACCTGAAACGCCTACCAGAGGGCAGGAGAGAAAACATTTTGTGGGCTGGGTGAGAGGAGTCCTTAAGGATGCTGCGAGCTCGATGCAGACAGCGTTTCCTCTGGATGTGGTCGATGGCAGGTAGTGGAGTCCCTGTGATGCGTTGGGCGGTTTTCACCACCCGCTGTAGTGCCTTGCGCTCTGCAGCAGAGCAGCTCTCATACCATACTGTAACACAGTTGGTCAGGATGCTTTCTATTGCGCAGCAATAGAAGTTTACCAGTATAGCCGAGGATAGCTGATTCTTCCTCAGTGTCCTCAGGAAGAAAAGACGCTGGTGAGCCTTCTTGACCAGGCTGGAGGTATTGGTTGTCCAGGACATGTCCGCCGAGATGTGGATCCCCAGGAACTTGAAACTGGAGACACGCTCAACAGCCGTTCCATTAATGTGGATGGTGTCGTGTGTGCCTCTTGCCTCTTTCCTGAAGTCCACGATGAGTTCTTTTGTTTTGGTGGTGTTGAGGAGCAGATTATTTTCAGTGCACCATGTGGCCAGGTGCTGGATCTCCTCCCTATAGGCGGTCTCATCGTTGTTGCTGATGAGTCCAATCACCGTAGTGTTGTCCGCAAACTTGATGATGGAATTAGATCCATACACAGGCTTGCAATCGGAGGTGAAGAGGGAGTAGAGAAATGGGCTTAGCACACAGCCCTGTGGTACGCCAGTATTGAGTGTGGTGGAGGTGGAGTAGGTGGAGCCTGATCGAACATTCTGGGGTCTGTTGGTCAGGAAGTCCAATATCCAGTTGCACATTGAGGTGTTGATGCCCAGGTCTCCAAGTTTGGCTATTAACTTGGTTGGGATGACAGTGTTGAATGCTGAGCTGAAGTCAACAAACAGCATAGGTGCATATGTGTTCTTATTGTCCAGATGTGTAAGCACAGAGTGCAGTGCCAAGGAGACTGCATCCTCTGTGCTCCTATTGCTACGGTAGGCAAACTGGTGTGAGTCCAATGTGGATGGTAGA
This sequence comes from Rhinogobio ventralis, assembly GCA_039654625.1. Lineage (NCBI taxonomy): Eukaryota > Metazoa > Chordata > Actinopteri > Cypriniformes > Gobionidae > Rhinogobio > Rhinogobio ventralis. The sequence goes on from CM077203.1 coordinate 18,010,653, forward strand.
GTCCAATGTGGACGTAGTCATGCAATGCTGGTGCTGTTAACATTAACAATTTGAGAACAAAGTATAATAATAATAATTTGCACAGTTTCATGTGATATAAGCTAAGCGATCGTTAGATTTAATCCGCTGGTAGCGCAATTTATTAGCCTGACAAGCCAGACCCACATCAAGCTGTTGGGTCTGGGAACACACCATTGGCAGGGCTCAATCTGAGGGGCGGGATAAACGGTTGTCTTTCAAATTCCCTCTGCACACAATAGGATAGCGCTACAACCAACCAGAGCAACAAAGAAGGTGAAGCGGAGCTAGTTGATAGATTAAACTTTTCCCATATCCGGTCGGCAAAACTCAGAACACATCTTCCTTTTTTAAGAATGACTTCAGTGCCGTTTTTTTGTTCTTTTTGATAGGTTCGTTTTTTAATCACTTTAATCACCCTGTCTCTCAATTAATATGAGCTCATAAAAGCTGCATACATAATGCATTATATATACAGCAAAATGCACTTTAAAATACGTATGCACTTTAGTATAGAACGTTGCTCACTGCATGACGTGTATACACATGTGCAGCATTCAGAACTGTGACTGACCATTAATCAATTCTCTTCAGTCAAGCTGTCATTTTATGACATGACAAATGCATGACAAGACACACGACTGGTTTTAGCTTATCTTTTGATGGCCGCGTTGCTGTGATCATAGCAGACTGGTTTAACCTGGCTGTGGCCTGTCCAGACAGGCACAGATTAAGTATCTTAACCATCTGAAGTCATTTACCCTGAGGGTTAGCCCTGGTTGTTTGATGTGGCCTCTGCATTGTGCTGATAACTCATCTCTACCTGAACGCCTCGGACTAACCTCATTTTTTACAGCCCCGGCTCGCCTGTACTAATCCTATTGTATTGCTCTGTGCAGAGTATCATCCTGGTTGCTACACCAAAAGCACTTTTGTTTTCATTGAGTGTAACTCAATTTGCTGTCTGAATGTGAAAGGGTTTTGTGGGCAGGTTACTCGGCTGATGATGGCACTGAACGTTTGGTTAGCTGCAGAGGAGGTCTCGAATGCAGACTAGAAAGCAAATTGAGTGGAATAATGTGTAGTGTGCTGTTAGCCAGTGAAATAATGAGGGGGCGGGGGCGACAAAGAGAGGACGAGTCTCTCTTTTAAGGTAATGGATAATGGAGTGTATTAAGCTTTTCTATGTCCTTGAAAGATTCCACATCTAATGGAAGGTTAAGTAGGATCAAACTAATTCCACAAATGTATTCTAATGACTTCAATATCTATTTATATAGGAAATGTATTTATACATTTATATAGAGTTATAATAGAAAATCTCACTGTGGTACTCTTTTTCTCTTAATGTGCACCCAAACAAACGCAAATAACTTAAAATGTGAGATTTTAGGGCCTTCTGAATGTGTTAGACATATAACAGCAGGTGTATTGCACTACAGAAGAGGATCTCTCCCATTTGGTCTTTGTGTATCAGCAGCCTTGCTGTTGGTCTAGCTGTTCCTCGGCTGAGTAAAGGAAGTGGGGCCAGGTTTATTTTGACCAACAAGTGTCCTCCCAGCCCCCAAGAGGAAAACCCCACCTCATTTCCCCCTGCAGCAGCCTTTGATGTGTGTTTGTTTAATGACATTATTGGGTCTCAGTCATCTGTGATGGGAGGAGTTCTGGTCCAGAGAAGAGTCAGAGGTTGGATTCTCCTTGTTGCTAGTTGAATCCTGTCACAAGTTGTGGTGGAAGCTGTCAGACTATCTAAGTAAGTACAGTGCAACTGATTCGGTTTTGGGCTGTGAACTGCTTTTGCAACATTTTAAGATTTTAGTTACCTCCTAAAAATTGTATTCTCTACATCCATGAGGTAATGAATCAGCTGCAGTTAAAATGTTAGTGGAATATTCCCAGCTAACAATTTAATGTTGAAAGTGGCGGTTCACACAAAACGCATTTTTGCATTCCACTGTGCTAATTTTTTTAATGAATTTTCTATGTAAGCATGCGCTAGGCGGACATATTTGATGGGTGTGCTAGTTTCTCGCTTGTTTTGCAGTGTCTCGCGCTTGACATAGCATTAAAAAGTTCAACTTTTTTAAGACTTTTAAGTCTTTTAGTGTAGATGATTCATTATCACAATGGTCAAACAAAAAAAATTTTTTTAAAGCCTGCTGAAAGAACTTACTGCAAGAATGTTTTGTTAGTAACTTTGAGATAACCTTTACAGAACATTAGCCATAGTTCTGTCATTTCAAGTGCAGTTTCTTTTTTTCTTTTTTTTGGCATTCTAACCGGCTTGTCACATGCTTGACTACCTCTAAATCAGAAAATCACCATATCAAGTGTGTTACCAAATGCATTCCAAAGACACAAAAACAGTTTTACCTGAGTGGAAATCAAAGCATTAATTATGCTTTCAGCAGAGATCAGCCTGTTGATACATCTGTTATGAGATCCATGAGATCCCCAGATGGATCAAAGCCTAGGACTGCCTGGTGCTGATGTCATGACTGCGTTATGTTGTTCCAGCCATTCAGTCTTCACATTTGTTCAGAGCTACTGGAGCTGGCGTGGGCATGTGGATCATAAAAGAACTGAGGCCTGCAATTCTGAGAGGTGTTACATAAAGGCAGTCAAGAACCGCGAAAGGTCCAACAAACTGTGAAGCTGTCACTTTCAGTGAGAATTCAAAATATGAGTATTTAGTGGTGAAAAGGACCTGTCTGCACGGATTAAATCCTGATCCTGTCAGATGGGACTCAATGTGAGAGTGACATGGATATTTATTGCAGGATGTTTAACACAGCAATCCACTAAAGTTTATTGGAAACAGGTGAAAGTCTGTGATTGATTCAATGCTGATCTCCCCTCAGGGTAGCGGAGAGCTGGGTTATTTGCAGGTAGTCTGAGTCAATCTGTTTGTAGCATTGGAAGTAGTTTGTGAAATCTGATCATGCTCATTTCCCATATTTTTAAATTTCGATGACCTTTGCCACTTAACTAACACTTAACTTAATCTTTAAAATCACTAATTTAATAATACTGTTAATACTGATAATCTTTAGCAAATCTCAAAATGAATGCCTATTTTTCATACTGTACATTATAATGTTGTGGTGGCTAAATTCACTTGGTTGATTTTAGTTTTTAGAGTTTTATTTTTAATCAATTTATTCAAAATAGAATTGAAATGTTATCAGCCGCCCATAGGAAGAAAATAATAAACGCCTTTTCAGGAAGGTACAGAATTTTAGTATTGCACATCCCTTTAAATTTGAAATAAACTATTAGGCCTATATAATTTGTGATTTAAATTTTTTTAAATAAAAAAACTGGACTAGAGCGCTAAATATAGCTACGTTCACACAGTTATTAAAGAAAGTGACAATGGCATTTTATAATCGAAATGAAACATTTACCTTTTAAAATTCACAACTGCAATTTCTGTAAATATTGTGTGTAAACAGAACCACACTTGACCACCAGTTATCTTGTCACTGTGAGCATCTACACTGCACATGTGAGTGTTCCGCGTTTCATGTGTGGTTTTAATAACCATTAATAACTCACAGAGACAGGGATATAAACTGTAGTGTCATTCGACGATTTTAGATCCAGTCGCTGTCCTGAGCTGCTCCCATCAGTATTGTGGTCCATGCTGCACTTCTAAATCAATAAAATGCATTCAAAGCCGTTCATTAAGATTACTTTAGTCACTGTCGTTATGGTTACAGGTTGAGGCTATCATGAGAACTAACATTCAGCCAATCATAAGTGAGTGTTATTGTTGCTCTCTTCGTTCTCTTATTATTCGCTGTCATTTTTCATTTGGCAGGCTGGCAACACTTTACATTATAGTTCATTACTGCTATGTAGTTATCTCCTAGAGCAGTACTTACTGACAAGTTGACTTATATAGAGGTTGTAATGATGTTAAAAAGAGGTATTAAGTGTGGGTAAAGTGGTATTAAAGGTACAATGACATGAAAATGGATCATTCTTGAAAATCTGATGTGTATCAATATAATATTGGATCAATGCATTAGGTCATAAAGTGACAGAAGCTGTTGTCGTCCTTAAAGGGTTAGTTCACCCTAAAATGAAAATGAAGTCATCATTTACTCACCCTTGTGTTGTTCAATGGCGTATACCCTTCTTTCTTTTTTGGACCACAAAAGGAGAATTAAAAAAAAAAATGTCCTGCACGTTTGTCCAAATAATAGCAGTGAATAGCAAACAGCATAAAGCTTTTTAAAAAAAGATGCAAAAATATCACAGAATGTTACATGTGTCGTATATTCCAAGTGTTATGGGGGTATACAATAGGGTTTGGTTAAAAAAAATGTATGTATTGTTTAAAGAAAATTCTGTCCTTGGCCATTGGTCTTCTGTGCATGGCTGTGCGACGTGTGCTGCATTCACTCCGACACGCCCAGAAAAAGCACACAAGTTGTGAGCTTCAGTCAAGACTAAGGAAACTGCAACATGAAATACAATCTATGTACTTTCTGCTCTGATGTGAATATATCCATTGTGTTCGTCTCAACAAGAAATTATTGCGTTCACATCTGTCACGTCATTCAACTGACAACCGGAATTCCAGTCTGGAGATATTCAACTCAGTGAGGAAAGTACACAGATAAGCTAAGCAACCATGCACAGAAGTCAAGGTCAGGATTTTCTTTAAATAATAGGCTGAATTTAAAAAATATATATATTTAACCAGACTCTATCATAGCCTACGCCGGCGCCCCCAGAAAAAGTGGGACATATGACACATGATGCATGGGATCGTTTTGTGATGCTTTTAAGTCTTTATTTAAAGATTGATGCTGGTTGCTATTTACTACCATTATATGGACGAGCTTTTGTGGTCCGAAAAGAAAGAATGACATACTGCATTCAACACCAGGGTGAGTAGGCTAAATTATGACTTAATTTTCATTTTAGGTGAACTATCCCTTTAATGTTAATCAAACCACAAAAGAAAAGAGAAAACATGAGTGAATGACTTTTGTAGCAATAATGGTTCATTTATATTTAATTCATACAGTGACGATTGTTCAGTGTTTAAATAGACGGCATTGCCTTGCCCTTAACGGAGTGTCTATTTACACCACGTGCAAATAGTGTGCCTTGTTGGCAAGTGCTATTTGCACTAGCTCCGCCTAACAATGCGACGCGATCAACAACAATTTACGCGATCGACCCGGGTTCGAATCCGCCTTTTGCCGAGTTCGCTCTTCTCCCTTTTCCCATCACATATCACATCGGAAAGGCATTTACTTTCAATAAAAATTAAGAAAATGTTCTAAAAGTGGAAATAAAGTGCCTACCGAAATGTTTAATAATAATAAAAGCATTTATCGGGTAGGGTTAGGGGTAGGTGTAGGGAGGGCTTTTATTGTCCCATTAAGGCGACATCCATTTAATAATTTTAATAAATATAATAATTTACACTCTATGTTATTGCATCCTGTTAATGTACAATAATACTGAGGTGCAAATAGTATGTATCTGTCAAAATAAAGTATAAATAGCATCTAATTACTATTTACACATATTGCAAAGAACTGCTACTTTTACATGGTGTAAATAGAATATATCGCTATTTTCACTTAGTATGCTATTTCACTTCGTAAATAGCATCTACAGCTATTTGCACTTAGTGTAAATATCATCTATCGCTAAGAAAAAGTTATTTTCACTTAGTGTAAATAGAATCTAGTTGCTTTGATGTTAGCCATCTATCGCTTGCACTTAGTGCAAATAGCCGCTGCCCTTTAAAAATGGCTCCTCGCCCCTGTCAAATCCAAGTGGTGCTCACTGCAGATCCAAATGACGAGTTATGTTTAAAGATGGCTCACTGCAGAGCAAATGGGTGGAGCTTACGTGTAGCTCCCCCTTGCTAGACGTCCCGCGAGAAGGAGCGAATGTAATTTGGGCCTAATGGGTGGAATATCCAATCACATCCTAACCCTACCCACAACTCTATCCCTCCACCCCATTAGATGTGGAGCTGGACGTAATTTGATTCTGCAGTGAGCACCACTTGGTTATGGGTTTGTTAGGGTTAGGGTGTGGTCGTCTAGCTCCACCTATTACATCCAGCGAGGGGGATGCTCCAAGCTCCACCCATTGGATCTGTAGTGAGCATCCTCTCGTCAAATCCCAAACACTGACTGTATAAATATGCCACTGGCATACTGATCAGAGACCTCAATGAAACTACATCCAGAAAAAGAGAGATCTGTGTACATTATGGGTATGTTTTACAACCTGAAAACATGAGATTTTCACAATGACGTGTTAAATTGTCAGCAGAATAAAGAACAGCTTTCAATGTTGTTGCTGTTCTGTCTTTCTCAGCTGGAGGGGAGTGTGAAGGATCGACAGTAGCCGTGGATTGGGCACAGGCAGGCGGAGGCTCCCTATGGAGAAGGAGCAGGGCAGCGTGGCCTCCAGTGCCAGTGCCACCATCCCCAGCACCACCTCAGCCTCCACCAGCAGCAGCGCCATATCAAACTCCTCCAGCAGACAACAGTCTGTGCCTCAGATATCAGTCTATGGAGGAATCACGGACAGACAGACCGTTCAGGTAGAAAGAAATCTCAAGTCACAGTCAGTCTATTGCGACTGCAAGTCCTTCATATGCCCCATAAATTTGCATTATCCTCTGGCGCCATCTACAGGCAGCAACCACGTCTAAAATCTATCAACATGAGGATCTCATTCATCATTAATGTGGTGCTCTTCTATTGTCACATCTGTATTTAGTGATGTGTATTTAGTAACACAGTATGTTTTAACAAATCTAATATAGTTTAATGCAATATAGTATACTTTTATTCTCTAGTATCCTTGAATATTTTCAGTGATAGTCCAGAACTCTATGAATCAGAGTGAGTCCACAGCTGACCAGCAGCGATTGGCTGCACAAAACAGGACCTCTGATGTCAGCTAAATTTGAATGGTGGTATGGGCTACCACTGAGCACATGGTCAGTAAGAATCCAGATATTCAAGAGAGCTCAACATTTCATCTTTACAGGGTAAAATATATTTTCTTTTGGCAGTACGTAAATTTTTAAACATATTAATATTTTATTGGACTATGCAATCATGCTTCTTAATAAGAACGTGGACATTTTTAGATTTGTTTTAAGAATACATATCCCCAATCTGATTTAAGGAACAATCATTTCTTTATTTAGTGAGCAAGATGTCTGTCAAGTAGTTATTGTTTATTCAAGTAGTTAACTAACAATGAGCAATATATTTTACAGCATTTATTAATCTTTGTTTATGGTAGTTAATAGAAAAACAATTGTTCATGTAACTAATGTACAACATTTGATTTTGGAAATGTTGTAGTAAATGTTGAAATTAAGATGAACTAATATTAACTAAGGTTAATAAATGCTGTAGAATCATTGTTCATTGTAATTTCTTGTTAACTAATATGGTAACTAATTTTATGTAACTAACTTAATGTGTGTAACTAATTTTAACATATTTTTGTAAAGTGTTACCATTATCATTAAATAATTATGATTAAAATAATCCTATTAATTAAGGATAAGAAAATAATTTATGAGGATAGGAACATGAGCTAAAAAAATCTCTAGAAAATTATTATTCTCTCGAAAAATCTTGGTTACACAATTTTGAAAGTTATTTTTCCTGGAAAAAAAACAAGACAAAAATACTGATTGAGAAAATGATTTGTTGCAATGTAAAAACAATTAGCTGTTACCAAGTTTCATTTATTTGTTTAGCCGATGCTTTTATCTAAATGTCTTATAAATGCAAATAATTCAACCAGCGATAGCTGAAACAGAGAATACAATAAAAACAGTGGTCCTGTAATTTTCATTTGAGTACTACAGTCAAACCAAAAATTATTCAGACACCAGATATAATGTTTTACTAGTGGGTGCAGGACACTATAGTTGATTTATGTAAGTGAGGATAGCAAAATAAAGTAAACTGTGACATATTATACCCAAGAATTCTTCATACAGTGGGCTACCAGTAAAATTGATAAAAAATTTGGTCCCAAAAATCACTTTGACCTGACCATGTTTTTCTTAAGTGTTTTTTCTTTAATTGGTAATGCGACCTTTTACACCACAAACTGAACTAAATGAAGCATTGCTTGGTAATTGACCAAAATTGGTATTATCTAATTGTGTAGTTAAATTTCACAGCTGACAGCTGATTGGTTGATTGTAATCCATTACATACCTTTCTATCAAATTTATCTGACATTATCAAGATGAATTTGTTCTGACACAGTTTAACTTGTTCTTATCATATTCTATTACCATTTTCTAAATTATAGCGAATAAACTGTGATGGAAATTTTAAAGGTGTCTGAAAAATTCTTGGTTTGACCATAGAATAATACAAAAAAGGGTTAATTCTCAAATTGATTGCCCTGACGACAGTGTGTAGAGATCATGTTAGGTGGGATAATTTAGCTCTGAAGGGAATGTCATGCTGTCAGGCTGCTGTGATGGATGGCGGTGACCCCACATGCCATATCATGACTCAGGCATGCAGTCGTGCTGGAGCGCACCCAGTGAGCCTCTATGTTTACAGACAGGACACTACATTCTTTCTTTCTGCATAGAACATTATGTTCTGGTTACACATGATACAATGAGAAGTGTTTTTCTTTACACCTCCGTGGTGTAAAATACATTATAAATAATATGTGCCCTGGGGGCAGAATATTATTCACATGTTCATTTAATTGTCCCATCCCATCTCATCTTGGTCAGGTCATCCAGCAGGCCTTGAACAGGCAGCCCAGCACAGCGGCAGCTCACTATCTACAGCAGATGTATGCAGCTCAACAACAACACCTCATGCTACAGACCGCAGCACTACAGCAACAGCACCTGAGTCTGGCTGCAGTGCAGCAGGTGGGCATAGTGGCTATAGGCATATACATTTACAGTGGGCCCCAAAAGCCATTACAAATGATTTGCTTTAATGACAGCTGCACCCGAGCTGCATGAACTTCATCAGTTTGTGTAAACCCTAATGATCATGTTTTCTGAATGATGTTGAGTTTCAATGGAAGAACATCTGACCATTTTGTACAATATTTACATGATCAGTGCCACAAATGTGTCTTATATTTTTTTAAATCTTTCTATTTATTTCCAGTTCCAAATTAGATTTTGAATCACACTGTACATCAACATGTGTATCCTTTAAATGCTTGCTCAAGCTTATTGGCAATGCATAATTCACATTATATTTCCTCGAAATTATTCTCTGATCTAACAAACTAATATTGTCATAATGTTTGATCAAGATTTTTTGGTTTGTCTCTTTATGAGGAGTTTAATTCTACGTTCAGATCTCTCAACATGCTAATCAAACACAGAGGAAAAAAATATGCATGTATGTGTCAGGTAGTGGTTTACTGTCTGTATCTGAAGATAGTCAGGTAGTGGTTAAAATACAATACTGTGTGAAGATAAAGAAATTGGATTAAAGCACATGTGGTCTAATGAAAATCACATATGGTCTTTTACGGATTGTGCAGTGAGTAACTCATGTACAGGGTCATTCATCTCTTCTGACAAGTATTGATGTGGGATTCCTTGCAATGGCCAGAGGCGTGTTTTGCATTGTTTAACAAAAGTCTGCTCTGGCAGAGCCACATCTTGAGGATATTTGAGGAAACCAAGTGGAACAAGCAATTCTTAACTATAAGAAACTATTTGAGTCATACTTATGGCCAGCATGTCAAGCTTCGCCTTAATTATTTTTTAAGTGGCTTATTGCTGTGAATTAAAGAACTAAGTGAGCAATTGACAGTTAGGTTATATGACGGTTTAAATTTGAAATTAATTTTGATATTTTTAACCAACCAACATTTTTTATAATATCACAGTCACAGATTTATGTGAATTGTCATAAATCATAAAAACAAACCAATTATTGTTATTTTAAAGTAAAATTGAAAAAAAATTTGAAAACACGTTTTGTTTAAAACATTTTGATTAGAAAATGGGAAAAAAAAGAAACGCATGGAATATTTCTTAATAAATTGGCAATATTTCATGTTAGTTAATTAATAGAATTGTAAAAATGGCAACATGTGCTTAAACCAAAAGTAGTGAAATTATTTAAAATTCACCCCTATGTTCACTTAATTGTGAAATCAAAAAATGTTTTTTTTACTACTGTTGAATACTAAAGACCCTTGATAGGTACATGCTGAGAGTGCACTGAATAGATACACTGCATCTGCACAAATAATTTATTTGGAAAATAATGACTTTTTGTATTTTTAAAGATTAAACATAATTTGGATCCACAGAATGGAAATGCCTTTGGGGAGTACAGTAGAGTTGAATGTATTGTGTGGTTGTAGTGTTGAGTGGCAGGCTGTTCACACTGTGCTGTGGGAACGAGGGATCTGTTTCCTGCCTCTCTCTCTCTTGCTCAGTGCTGTTGTTATTGATTAATGAGTGCTGGGTTTGACTTGTGACCTAACTCGGTGTCCTTCCCTCTTTCACCATCTCTCTCTCTCTTTCTCTCTGGCATTCACTCATTCCCCATAGGCTAGTATAGTGGCAGGAAGACAAAGCTGTAATCGGAATGGCACTACATCCCAGCAGACTGTGGCCTCCCAAACCACTGTAAGTATTATTAATCCTGACATTGATATCTCACTCAACAAGTCTGCAGTCCTACAGAAAAAATGGCAGTTGGTATTACTTACACATAACCACTTTTTTATATTTACATGTACATATTGGTGGCTTCCTTAAATCTTGGCTGAATGTGATCATTCGTAACACGTTGGTTAAGAATATGATTTATTATTTTGACAAAACACCTCTCAGAAAATAAAAATCATATGTTGTTAAGATTTTTCCTTGTTGAAACAGATAAACCTGGCCACATCTCCAGCGGCAGCTCATTTGATCAGTCGAGCCCAGAGCGGGAGCTCTGTTCCGGTCTGCATTGCCCAACAGGCCGTTCTGCTGGGAAACTCCTCCACACCCACACTCACCGCCAGCCAAGCACAGATGTATTTACGAGCTCAGATGGTAAATCCTCTTACACACGCTCAACCACATTTACAAATGTGCTTTCTAAATAAAGACTTCTAATGTTTTTTACATAATGAACACTGGAGGATGATGTCATTAAGAAACTAGCTAAATGAATACTGTAAAAGGATATTAAGTGATATTGAGAACACTGGAGAAAACTAAAATCACCAATTTGAACAATGCTTCCAAGAAAAGAAGATGTTTTGTTTAAAACATTTTGATTAGAGAAATGGAAAATAGAAGAGACACCTGTAATATATTAATAAATTGGCAGTGTTTCATGTTAGTTCGTTTTTTTGGTAAGCAAGCATATGATTTCTTTTTGTGTAGAATTGTGGAGTGGTCCCATTTCAAATTCTATACTGTATAAATGGATCATTTTGGTTCCCTAATGACAGTGCTTACTTTAGTGTTGGTTATAAACACAGTCAAATGCACAGCTACTGGATATTCTTCTCTAAGATTTCCTCATGAATAAATAGTATTTTTCTTGAAATGTAAAAAATAATACTATATATTTTGGCATTGTCTGCACTCTCAGTAAGGTACAGTGGAGGTACAATATTGTTCCTTGGGGAACAAAACGTATAGCTGTACCTTTAAAGGTACACAATTGGTCCTTAGGGTACAATTATACCATTGTTTTCCTCTACTTACAGCAGTCCTAGCGAGTCGCTGTCCTGCAGAGTTTGGCTCCAACCCTGAAAGACATCTATAGAAGCTCTTATTGAGAATGAACAGAGGTTTAGATGTTGATGTTTTATGGAAAATGTTTGGTCACCATTATGGTGATCAGTGTTTCCTTAAGTTGGGCAGTTTGACTCTTGGCTTTTTATGTGAGTTTGTGTTTTTTGTTACAGTGTTAACAAAACACATAATCTGTTCGAATAAAAAAAAAGGCCATAAACAAAAATTGTCACGAAGAAAAATTACTGACTAAAATTGTTATTAAATAATCACCAACAATACTTTCTTGCCACAGATCAGACATTCTGAATTTTGATTTTTAAATACATTCTAAGGGGGGAAAGTTTAGATGCACACAGATATCAAGAATCAGCATATGAATCTCAACAATGGTGACATACTTAATGCTGCAATGTATGCTGGGAGCCATGAGATTTATACTGTGGTGGCTTAGTAGGTTTGGAGCTAAACTCTGCAGGACATCATCTCTCTAGGACTGAACTTGCCTACCCCTGACTTAGAGGTACTTAGAGGTTAAAATTTACCCTTAAGGGTACCACCCCAGTGACGGCCACTTTTGAGAGTGTGTGTATGTGTGTTTGTGTGTGTGTTGTGTTCATACTTGCCATCTTACAACATTGTTTTCATTTGGCCTTGGTTTTTAAATGTGGCACAGCTGCAGCTCTTTCAAAAAACCCAATAAGAGTCAGGATGGTGACCAAAATGTTTTCACTGGCACATCAACTCTATTTCCTCTAAAACAGTTTTTGGCTGGGAACTGATTAGCAGTAAATGAGCTGTTTGAGATCTGCCAGAATTTGAAATGAAGTCCTTTCAGCACTATAACAGCTGAAATGGCTCAAGTGCTCTCTCTGATGTCAAATTTGATAGCCTAGTATTTGTTATATAAATGTGATTCATACATTCAGATAAAGCAACCATTTTTGGTGTGATTTCCAGGCACAGCAAACTAATCTTGTGCAAGTTGCTAGAAGCCTAGGAAGAGCTGTTCCTTTGTCCCCCCAGCTTATCTTCACCCCAACTGGCTCCGTCACAGCAGTTCAGCCAGAAGCTACTGCTCTGTCAATCAATACATCGCCCATCTGTGGACAGGTAAGCTTAACATACACCAGCCTGACTTACAGTACATCTATACCACTATATCATGTTTTTTGGTTGCCACACCAAAATCCGGTTTATCTCTCTCCGCTTAGGTGCAGAACTTGGCTCTTCGAGGCCAGCAGGGGGTGCTCACTTCCTCCCTCTCTCAGTCTCAGTTACAGAGCCTAAATGTGAAACAGTCCCCTGGGGTGTCAGCGCAGATTTCTTTGACTAGCCAGCCAGTGGCTCGACTGAAGAGTCCTGGAGCGGAGCCGAATCCTCAGGGAGCTGCTGCAAAGGGCAGTCCTGCAGAAACGTCCTCAGAGACTGTGGGAAAAAACGACAAAACCAGTGACCTCACAACACGGGAGCTGAACGTGTGTCCCAATGTGACCTCAGTGGCGGGCCATCCTCTCATCAGCACAGGTAGGCCATCATTGTGTGGTTGCTGTGTGCTTTTTCTCTCTTGAATAGGGTTATTATAGTTAACAAAAACTAAAACCATAAAAACTAATTATTTACTTGTAATAAAATTAATTTTAACTGAAATAAAAAAAATATATATTTAAAGGGGGGGGGGGGGGATCACACACAGTTTCTGTCAATCTCATAGTATTGCATCCTTCATATCTCCGAAAAGTCTTTAGTTTTATCATATTTATAAAAGACAGATACACTGTACCGAGTCTTTCCGAATAAAACCAAGCGGCTGGAGGCATATCGTGTGGGCAGAGCTAAAGAGTCAAAGATGTGCATTTACATGCCGATAGCCAACAACACACAGACATTTGAAGCAGTTTTACTCACCGCCTGCGGTTCCAACGCATCTTTGGGACCGCTCCATCTTGTTGCTGCTCCAGAAAAACAAACTCCATCCACTGTCCCCTTAACGCTGGGTTCTTTGGGAAGCTGAACAGGGTTGTCTTGCCCTGACAACCAAAAACACACTTCATTGGTGACATTGTTGATTTCGTGAAGTCCTGTGACCTATCCAAAATTTATTTTTGAGCATGTACATAACCAGACAGTTTTCAAAACTATCTCTTTACCTTAGCCCGATTCACAACGGTAAGCTTGTAATAATGCGTTATAATTTGAGTGGTACTGGTGGATTTCCGTGGAAAATTCAATCATGTCTTTGCATCATTACGTTACGTCTATATATATAAAGGAGTCCGGCTAGTAGGCTATCGCATGTGAGGATGCTGCAGGTGGCGCATCATTTATAGCCTTTTCTCACAGCAGCTGGAATAATTAAATTTATCATTTTGATGGCGGATTGTAATCCAGAAAGGACCCAATGACAATCATCAGTGACAACTGGAGATTCACCCGTAGTCAAAAGCAAAAGATTAGACTGTATGGAAATTTAAATCTACAGGTAACACTAATAAACACTAAATACACGTAGTCATGCAATGCTGATGCTGTTAACATGAACAATTATTTGAGAACAAAGTATAACAATAATTATAATTTGCACGGTTTGATGTGATATGAGCTAAGCGATCGTTAGATTTAATCAGTTGGTAGCACGATTTATTGTAAGTGAAAATAGCATATTTTCTTAGCGATAGATGCTATTTACTAAGTGAAAATAGCGATATATTCTATTTACACCATGTAAAAGTAGCAGTTCTTTGCAATATGTGTAAATAGTAATTAGATGCTATTTATGCTTTATTTTGACAGATACATACTATTTGCACCTCAGTATTATTGTACATTAACAAGATGCAATAATAACATAGAGTGTAAATGATTATATTTATTAAAATTATTAAATGGATGCTGCCTTAATGGGACAATACAAACACCTCTCTACACTTACCCCTAACCCTACCCAATAAATGCTTTTATTATTATTAAACATTTCGTTAGGCACTTTATTTCCATTTTTACAACATTTTCTTAATTTTTATTGAGAGTAAATGCCTTTCCTATGTGATATGTGATGGGAAAAGGGAGAAGAGCGAGCTCGGTAAAAGGCGGATTCGAACCTGGGTCGTCAAAACCTTGTTCTGAATATGTTGAAATATGTGTCTTTTTTATTGGCCCAACCAGGCATTGTTAGGCGAAGCTAGTGCAAATAGCACTTGCCAACAAGGCACGCTATGTTACTTACTTACTTACTTGTAATTAAGTTAATGCAATAAATGCAATTGCAGGTTTCAAACAGAGATAAAGACAAAGAGGCAAAACTTACGGACTGCAGCTTTAATAAAAAATGTAATAGTTTCTATTTTATGCAAATTTTGGCATATTGCATAAAAAAACGCTAGATGGAAATGCCAAGATGCGCATGTCCATTTTTTTAAATATATTTTGCGCCAATTACCCAGGAAGTGACGATTTTGTATTCTTGAACATATAGGATGGAAACTATATTCGCAAATGTTTCATGCGATATTCCAATTTTGTTGGTAATAGTTAAATTCGCAACTTTGGAAATGGATGGAAGTATAGCTAGTGATAGGCTACTAAAATAACACTGGTCTTAACATGCAAGCAGCGAGGGGAGGATCCAGTGAAAGTGTACTGTCTCGATTATCTCACTAATGGAGGAGTGAAAGCAGCAAGAAAAGCTCAAGTGAGAGGGACATCTGGCCTTGAGCATTAAACAGGGTGTTGGGTTGCTGTGGCATCGGTCTTGAGGTGCACAGTGGGCGGCAGTGTTTCATGATAGCACACCTGTTTTGTGTGCATTTGTGGCCGGTGGGATTCTCTATTTGTTTGCGCCCTCCAAAGCCAGGCTTCTCTGAAAGGATATCCTTTATCACTGAGACAGATGTACAGCCTTTTTGACTCAGTGACACAATTTGCCCCACATGCTAGTTAAGTGAGATGCTGGTAAAGTGATCCCTGAATATCTGCCATTTGTTTAGTAATATACATCAACAATTTATTTATTAACATTACTGAATTGCTTTCTCAGTACTGTATGTTATATGTCAATGGTAAGCAATTATTCAGTCATTATACCTATGGATACATGAAATATTGGTACCATATCAATTAGGTATTAAGATTTTTTTAATTTTTATTTATCAGCATCGTTCAACAGTGGATACTTATTTGAACATGACAATTTTCCCTAGTTTTACATTAAGATTTTCTTTGCTGTCATTTAACACTCACTTATATTTAAAAACATGAATAATTTAATAACACTCTTAAATGTAATCTTGTCTCAAAAAATCTCAAAATGAATGTCATTTAAATATACTGTACATTATAATGTTGTGATGCCTAAATTCATCCATGTTTTGATTTTAATTTATGTAGATAAAATAATAGCATATCATTTTAATGTAATGTTTTACCCATAGGCTTTTAGAGGCTGACCCCACCACATCCTGAATTTTATTTAATAAAAAAAACACCAAATCTTCCTTGAGTCACAGGAAAACTATAACAACATTCACATGTGTAGTTATTTGTTGTGGTAAAAACACTGGTCTGCATGAACTAAACACAGTGATTTGGGAGTATAAATGGCTGTTCACTCAGGACACATTTGTGCTTTTTTTATTGTTAGTCTATGTATCAGACGGACGTCTTTGGCCATTCCATCACATCTTGTTTTTTTTTAGCATTTTGTTTCATGAGCATAAGGGGACAATCAAACAGAGCACTTTTGTTGCATATAAAAATGCAAGACACAGGGTAATGGAATTAAAAAAACGCATTACCTTGAGAAACGTTTTTTAAAAATTCAACTTGTTTTAATTTGAGCGCTACATTTTTTAAAACGCAGTTATCAAACGATGAAAGGCAAGAGTGCAACAGTCAAACACATTTGTTGCATGATGCTTACATGGAAAAGCAGCGCAATGGAAAGCAAAAAAGCGTTCTGTGTCAAATTAAAATCAGTCACACATATAAAATCGCATCTTAAAAAAACACTGCTCTGTTTCATTCTCTTTTCAAACACAAGAATATGTCCTGTGTAAACGGCCCCTAAGAAAGACTTTTTTAAGCTTACATCAAGATATTTTGCTTCTTGTTCTTCCATTTCTTGTCCATTTATCTCATAACGCATAATCCGCCACAGTCATATTAATAGCAACAAGCCAAGCCTTCAGTAGATCACTACACTCCAATACAAATGGAAACCACAAGTAGGCTAATGTGTTATTTGTGGGTGTGGGTTTCTATGTATGTGGTAAGGTCCTGACCATTTCCTGTCATGAAAGCTTGATTCAAGCATCAATATACACACAGAACATTTAGAGACGGAGCCAAAGAAACCACTGAAGCAGCGAGAAGGGTCAGTACTTACTGGCAACACCATCCATCAGTATGTTTTTCTTTACACACTCATTGCTTAACAGAGTTTCATGAACCTACAAATAGCAGTATGATAAGTGAATTCAGCTTTGTTTAAACATCTGCATATTTCCAGTAGCTCCTAAATGAAGACCTGTTATTATGGTAAATCTTGGTGGATATACTATATTTAGAGAAGAAAAGTCTATGAAGAGACCAATTGGTAAATGTAAATGGTGTGTTGAATGGCTCACTCTCGCATTGGCCATGTTTTCTTCATAAGGAATTCATTAGACAGGAAAAGCACATAGCCAGGAGCATGAAACTTAAAGTATTTGGACCACAACTGGAGAGAAACCTAAGTAAGACCAGACCTTTCTTGGAGTGACCACTGCAGAATTTAAGTGTCTGGCCTCCATGAAGTGTTTTGATCAAGGTTGAGATTGTGGACCCACAGATTCTTTGATCAACTGTAATGAAAAATGGTAAGGAGAGGTTTTCCTTTAGAGACCAATAACGTATGTACATGAGCAGAGAAACTCCACCCCTTCACTTTGGGACTATAATCAATAGTCGGTCATGGAGGGCCACTGCCCTGCAGAGTTTAGCTCCAACTCTAATCAAAGACACTTTAGCAAGTTAATCAAGGTCTTCATAAATACTAGAGATTTTTTTTAGAGAGTTAGTTTTATCAGTGTATGGACTCTAGGAACCCTGCTCTAGACTGACTTTTTTATGGTTGTGGTGTGTTGTGTCAAGCCACTTTGGCAGCGTTTTTTTAAGAGGCTATGTCAAGTTCACACACAATGTGTTCTTGTGTTTAAAAATGCAACGTGAGGTCTAAATTGTGTTTAGTTTTAATTCTTTTCACTTTTCACACAGTATCTTGAAAAGGGGCACATATATGTGAGACACTGAAAACAACAAAGATGCTAGTCTAGCATATATTTACATAAAAACTATTAAAAAGCAGAGCAGTGGGGAAAAATGTGGGGCATTGGAATAAAAAAAAACGATATAAGAGATATAAGTGATAGAGATATATGTGGAACACATTTGTTTTCACATGTGTTTGAAGTAGCACTCAGTATTGAAGCTGGGTAAAGGCTATCCTTTAGCACTTATCCCTCAAAGGCCAGGAAGTTTTGCAGACATTTCTTTCTTTTGTCATAATGAAATGTGCTGAGAAAGGGCAGCAGTTAATTATTTATCAACATGGGTGGAACTTGAACCAGAATGTGGTCTTTAATGCTCAAAGAAAGCCCTGCATCTGTTGTTGCTATTCTATGAATGCTTTGAACTTAGCAGGCTGTCGTCGGAGGGTGTGTCAATATGGCACACTATCTAATATTGTGTTCATTTTGACACTACAGAACACCACACAAATGATAAAAAACACTCCCACAGACACTGTTTGCTTGGAGGAATTTTACATCAAGACCATGGCATTTGATTGTTTGTCTTATCACAAGTTGTTTCTTCTCTGAGGGAAAGCATGGCATGAGCATTATTACTAAAAAAAATATTTCTCATTAATCTCAACAGTACTCCGTAACACACATTATTAAATGGGGTCATTTGGCTAAGTTCAGCTTTAGGATCTGGAATGTCAACTGCAAGGTGTATAAAGCATAGCTCTACTCATCCACTCGTGAAGCGCCATATGACCTTGATGAATCAGATGGCTCTAAGTAACCTTCAGTTAGATATACTCTGACAGCCTGTACTGTGGTAACTCCAAGGAATGCCAGCCTAATTTGTGCAGGGCCTTTAAATGCGCTGTGAGTCATTTTACAACGTTCATACTTTCAGGTCTTTTAGGCTGAACAATGAAGGACAGTTTTTTTGGACTCTTTGTCCTAATTTGTGGAATTTTACTTGGACTTTTCACACTCCACTAGACCACTGAAGGTGTGCTGTGGTATCTGGCACCAAGGTGTTAGCAGCAGATCCTTTGAGTCTTGTAAGTTGCGAGGTGGGGCCTCCATGGATTGGACTTGTTTGTTCAGCACATCCCACAGATGCTCGATTGGATTGAGATCTGGGGAATTCGGAGGCCAAGTCAACACCTCAAACTTGTTGTGCTCCTCAAACCACTCCTGAACCATTTTTGCTTTGTGGCAGGGCGCATTATCCTGCTGAAAGAGGCCACAGCCACCAGGGAATACTGTTTCCATGAAAGGGTGTACATGGTCTGCAACAGTGCTTAGGTAGGTGGTACGTGTCAAAGTAACATCCACATGGTAGGACCCATGGTTTCCCAGCAGAACATTGCCTAAAGCATCACACTGCGTCCGGCGGCTTGCCTTCTTCCCATAGTGCATCCTGGTGCCATTTGTTCCCCAGGTAAGTGACGTACACGCACACGGCCATCCACGTGATGTAAAAGAAAACGTAATTCATCAGATCAGGCCACTTTCTTCTATTGCTCCGTGGTCCAGTTCTGATGCTCACGTGCCCACTGTTGGTGCTGTCGGTGGCGGATGCCCATTTTGTCTGCTTCTAACAAATCAACTTTGAGGACAAAATTTTCACTTGCTGCCTAATATATCCCACCCACTAACAAGTGCAGTGATGAAGAGATAATCATCATCAGTATTATTCACTTCACCTGTCAGTGGTCATAATGTTATGCCTGATCAGTGTATATATATAAACACTGTATGTTGTTAGATTAATGTATTGAGTAGAAATTTATTTTGTACAACAACCAACAGCTGCTGTTAAAAGCTTGATTAAAAGTACCAATTATGTGGACAATTTAATGCAAATACTATTTTTTACGTACTTATTTATCATGCACTATATGTATCTATGTTCTGTAGTGTAGATGATATCATACTGTGTTTATATATTAATATAGTTGTCTTTTGTTATATTTTTTTCAGCATATACCCAAATTCAGACCCATCAGCTGCTCCAGCAGAACAAGCAGCAGTTTGTGATACAGCACCAACCTCAGATACTGCAGAGAGGTCAAGCTCAGCTTTTCGAAGCTGCCACCATTCATCCTCACACAGTACAAGCTGTAGCCATTCAGCCTGCCCTGCCAGCTCAGCCTCAGCAGTGCCCTATCCCTTTGCTGCCCAAAGTGCCTGTTACCTGCCAACAAGCCACCATCTTCCATTCTACTACTGTGAGTCAGCAGGCACTTGCCCAGAATGGACAGCCGCCCATGCTGAGCCACAGCAAAGCAGCATCTCTACAGCTTACTGCAGTTAATGTCCAGATCCAGCCAGTTCAAACTCAAGTAAGTGGATTGAACATCATGTATTTGTTTGTTTCTTTATTTCAATGTATCTTAATTGTATTAGTTTCACATATTCCCTCCTATTCTGACCTTGTCATGTTCTGATAATAATTTCAGCTGGAAGTAGCCACACAGCATGTGTCAGATAAGGACGACCATGTTCCTTTTGAACCGCAGCTGCTATCCATAACGACACAAGTGCCAACCCGGTCAGAACAATCCCAATCAGTCAAACAATCTCATCAAAGTCAAGTGACAGAAAACACAGAAGGTACTGATTATTTTATTTGTTTCATTTCCATGATTTTCATTTATTTCGTTTGTTGGTTCAAAAAGGGTAAGGGTTACAAAATGTTTTTTTTTTGTTTAGCAATAACTACAAGCATTGTTTGTGTTTTGATATACACGAATGTAAATGGCTCCCTCTGTTTTTATCCTAATAGTCAAATGCACTGAACATAATCAGTAACTTGGATTCTCAACTTATATATATATCCTATATATAGTGCATCAAAGCTGCAATAAAAACAGCTTCTGCAGTTGAAAATCAAGACTTTTAATAATTTCAAATACCAGGGTGCAGGAAAATTAAAAAACAACCAGCTGTTGTTGTTAAAAGCTTGATTAAAAATACCAATCATATAGATGTAGATATTATGTAGTGCATTTATTATGCACTATAGTGTATCTATATACCAGGGGTGGCAAATGTCCTGCAGAGTTTTGCTCCAACCCTGGTAAAAACTCACCTGCCTGTAGCTTTCTAACCCTTAAGACCTTTATTAGCTTGTTCAGGTGTGTTTGATTAGGGTTGGAGCAAAACTCTGCAGGACTGGACTGACGTTCGCCACAGGTGTATATACACACTATATAGTGTAGCTGATTTATCATACTGTGTGTTTCTCTGAAACCGAAATGAGAATGTCACATCAACCATTAAATATTGTCATCTGAAACACTTTATTTATTATAGATTTACATATTACAAATATATCACACTGTTAAACACAATATGATTAAACAATAAATCTCTTATAAATATTGAAAAAAAAAGGCATGGAATATTAAAACTATTTTGGTCACATCCAGCTATACTGACTGCAAAAGCAGGAGGAAAGACTCCTGCAGCAATCTTGGTCTAGCCAGACACAGAGTGGCTACTACGTCACCACCATCTGTAGGTTTGCCAGTCACAAAAACACAAAGGCCAACAACGCAAGCTCTCCCCTCAAGCGGAAGAGTAGATCTGTCACACCCCCAGTGTCTATTGTCCAGTCGAAGCACTTGCGAGAGTGTGACAGGCAGCTTCTGCTATAATTAGGGGTGAGGGTCTGAGCTCCGTTGTTCTCGGTGGGACATGGGAATAAAGGTGGACACACTCTGGCTGTCTGGCAGGTGTGTTGGAGGCCTAACCTCTCAGATGTTAAATTATGAATGATGATAAACTGCTCTTTTATGAACGTAAATGGCTTGAGGCATCAGAGCACTTATATCATAAATCATGTCATATTTTATTTATCATGCTGATAATTCTGCTTGATATGGATCATGGTTCATTCATAAAAGTTTTAAAGCATATTTTGTTTTAGATGAAACACATTTAGATGTTTTTCATGTGTGTGATTAAAAAGCATACACTTTAATTGTCCATTTCCAGGCTAGCATAGAGGTGAGTCTCACAGAATTGAGTAGGTTCAGATCAAAGTAACTCTTCTTTTTAAAGCAAACAACAAAATCGCTGTGGTTATGCCTGATTAATTCAATAGCTTGAAATAGATGTAATTGCTCCAGACATTGACATTGCAGTGTGAGACGAGCTTGGGTTTAGCTTACGATACTTAAACTCCATTGTGTTTCGACTCCCAGCTGCTGAGTGTGGCACGAGTGGTGTTGTATATCTTACGAGCAATAGACTCACTATACATGCCCCCTGTGTTACCCTGGGTCTCCCTTTGTCCCTGAGGAACCCAAGACCCTCTTATCGAAACATTTGTGTCTGCTCTCAAAACGAGATAATCTTGCAACTAATGCAGGGTAGAGCTTTACAAAAAGAGCTAAAAATGCTTTTTCCCAGTTGTATTAGTGATAAATAATAGTGTAGAATAATTAGTTTTAGAGACAACTTTATTTGCAATATATTTTATTTTCTGATGAGTAATTCAAATGTTTTTTTGTTTTTTCTTGCATTCATAAGTCGGTTGAAACTTCCAGTTCACATGGACTTTAAAGAGACTAACACTTTAATTATCTCTGAAGTCCACATGAACTGGAAGTTTCCACCAACTTTACTTCAGTATTGTGATGTATTTCCGAGTGAAACTGAATATTGAATCTGAAAAAAAGAAAAATAGAGAATGGGGCTTGATTTTAGTGGACCTCTTCACAATCTCTAGTTTGCAGCAGACTGACGTCATCAGAGAAGAAATGCTATTCCAGAGACTTTGACTAAACATTATGAAGACATAATGTTTTGCTTGCATGGATTAACTGTTCACCACACTACTTTGCTAACAAAGTAAATAGAGTCCAAATTCATATGACATTTTAGCATGACATTTTGTCCTAAATACATGCCATTCTGGTTGGTCAAGGTTATTTGAATAAAATTATTTTGAGGGTAAAAAGAATTGCTATAGGTTTAGGACCCTGTCTGATTAAACACAGTAATTGAATGCAGAATTTGATCTAGACCTGGCTAAATCATTGGGATAATAGTATCACTTCAATTTGTCTTATATCTGATGATGCTTGCATCGTTGATTGTTATTTTCCTGTTTAATACTGTAAAGCTGCTTTGAAACTATTTGTATTGTATAAAGCACTATAGAATAAAGTTGAATTATCTTCATATGTATATAGCCTACTGTATTAAAAAAACAGTAGTATGGTACACTTTGTCGAATGACCTAATATTTTATCTTAGAAGAGTTATCTTAGAAATAAATGTGGTTGTTTTTCCATTTTCAATCTGCAATGTGGCATTCCATGCTGCTAAAATAGTAGTAAGCTATTCCAAAGATATCCATGGAGTAATAGATGCTCTTTCTCTGCCTACGTGCGCCTGTCATGGAGCCGCTCACGAGTTTTAACCAATCACGGAACGCCTCTATACTTAATACGACCTGCTATTGGACATAATTCCAAGCGTGCGGACCAATCGGAGCTGCGCAATGTTTCCTATTCAGTTCACCCATACAAAGAGGATTAGAGAGTGCGGCCCCGCTGCTCACATTGAGGGAATCGGTTAGAACAAACAAATCCACGCACACAAAAAAAAGTTTGGATCGGTCATTTGTTGTACTGCTTTGTATATAACACCAGTGGATTATGGAAGTTTACTCGGAAGCGTTGGAATGTTAAATTCACTTTAGTGTTTTCCTCTTTTGGCGCTTGAAAGTGTAAGTAAAGAGTGCGTGAGCGGAACAAAGGCGTGTGCTGTTGACAATCACAAGGACGCCTGTGCCTGTGCGTGCGCGTTTGTTTGTCTGCAGTGTAAAACCCTGCCAAATGTTCGGGATATAAAGTTTTAAAGTTGCTCGCTATTTGTTTTGGGACGGAGGGGTGCGACGGGTCTTTTAGATGGCGAAGTGTTATTTGTATGCGAGTGTTTTGAACCGTCTCGAGGAAGCATGGGAGTAATGCTGCTACAGTATAGGAGTAAATTTGGCGTTTTTCAAAGTGGGTAGTGCTAAAAACTTTGACGTTGACCTGGACATTTTTCATATAGTAGTAACAGACGCATAGCTCTTCATAAATCAGTTTCGTTGTGTGTTTTAACCAGACATTACAGGTCAGTTAGAAAAAAGCAAGTGGTTGCAGGTGGCATGAATGTATTTTCACATGCATGTATAGTCCAGTATAATACAACTAAATAAGAGCAATTAATGCAAGAGTAGTTATTTATAAATGTAACATTTATACTCTTGATACAATTTGCATACTCTTAAATAGTTATGGAATAGCGTAAATTAATCGTTGTTTTCTATGAATCGTCAGACAACTGGTTCATAAAGCAGTTCTGAACGATTCTCTAATAATCAGTAACGAATAGAAGAAATGTTACAGATAAATGATACTGTAAATAGGTTTATTACGCGATTGTATGATAGTTTTATCAACACATACGAAACTGAGTTTTAATAAATGGCAGAAACGTATTCATCCGACAAAAAATATGCATTCATTTTACCATTTAATGCGAATATTATATTTGCTTTTTAAACGACCTGTCTATATGAAATTACTATAAACACCGTTGTTTAAACGTAAAGAACGTAGTAAATTAAACGGCAGGACAATTACATAATATAGCTTTTAAAAAGGTGTTAAAATGCCACTGAGCACGCGATGACGTAATTGCGTAATCACGTAAAAATGTTATTGAGTCGGATCTTTCAGATGAATTGTTCTAACGAACCGATTCGCGAAAATGTCTCGGATTTGCTACCAGTATTATAATGTTTCTGATGGATGTTGTACTCGTGTTCAGCAGGCAGAGTGAATGTGAAGTCAGGTGTGGGTTCACCTCCAGTCATGACCTCGGGCAGCGGGAACAATGCGCCCACGGTGACCGGCAGCGCTCCGCAAAATGGCGAGAGTAAACCGCCGCCACAGGCGGTAGTAAAGCCCCAGATCCTCACGCATGTCATCGAGGGATTCGTGATTCAGGAGGGAGCTGAGCCTTTTCCCGTGAGTGCTGCCAACGCTTGTTTACGTTTGCTGTACTTGTTTCGGTTCCCTCATGATAATTTATCTTAGTTTGTACTTGGTAAAACAACAGTGTTTTAACTATATATGAAACGAGATGATTGTTTGTATTATGGTTAGATAAATGCCACTTGTAAAACTAACTTGTGTGTCATATAAACTACAGCTGCTGAAGTAGCAAACGCCTACAGTTTGTAACACTAACTGTGTTACAGTTAGTGTTACAATAGCAAAACCATTGTACATTTTTAGATATGTTTTAGACCTAACGCTTGCTAGTCATTTTCAATCAACTAGTAGTTCACCTAAAAATGAAAAATCTGTCATTTTAAGTTACTCACCCTCAAGTTGTTCCAAACCTATATGAATTTCTTTCTTCTGCTGAACACAAAAGATGATATTTGGAAGAACATGGGGGACTAAACAGTTGATGGACCCCATTGACTTCCATAGTTGGGGGAAAAAAATATGGAAGTCAATGTGGTCCATCAACTGTTTGGTTACCGACATTCTTAAAAATATCATCTTTGGTGTACAGCAGAACAAAGAAATTAATTCAGGTTTGGAACAGCTTGAGGGTGAGGAAATGATGACAGAATGTTCATTTTTGGGTGAACTAGCCCTTTAAGTGTTGGAGCCGATTTGGTCATTTACTCACCCTCATGCCATACTAAACCAGAATGCATACAAAAATAAAGATAATATATAAACAAGTAATATTGGTTTTGATTAACTTTTTTGTCAAACTATTGCTTTAAAATATTAAATCAATTTTAAATCCTTGGTTTTTTAAAAGAGGCACACTTCCCTCTAGTGGACAATATATATACCACAGTTCTAACTTATATCCACAGACTTTGGTAGAAGTTTCAAAAATAGTAAGCAAGCACGTATCCCATATACGAGTACATTTGTGCATGCAGTTGTCCTTGTGTAGTGAATGGTGTTTTTTAAATTTTTTTATGCAACACCTTGTGGATCTATCCAGGTTGAACGTCCGTCATTGCTGATCGAGAATTTAAAGAAGCAGAAGCAGCATCAGGCTTATTCAGACCTACAGAAGCAGTCTCACAATGCAGACACTGAGATGGAGGACCTTTCACAGCAAGGTAAAGGGTTACTTTAATGCAAAAATACACTACACAACTTCTGCCTGATTAAAAGTCTGGACAAGTTTGTTAGTTGATGAAAGTCAGAGCCAGTCTCCAGGTTTGAGTCATAAGATTACACAGAAAATCACATAGTGCATGACAGGCACAGACTTTTTTTGTTAACCTTCAGACTATGATTCCATCCAGTCGGAGGATATCAAACATGCTTGATATTTGGAGTCGATTTTAGAACACATTGGCTACATCAGAAATTGCATACTTCCCTACAATATAGTAGGAGGGAAAAAAAGTATGTCCGAATTCACAGCACTCATAAAAGAGTAGGCAAAAAGTACCCGGATGACCTACTACTTCCGGCGAGATTCTGAAGTGTGTATGGACACTTTACTATACTATCCCATGAGACCACAGGAGGGGATTTATGAATGGCAGTGAAGCAACATAATTCATGCTGGTAGGTCACATGATAATGACAACATGGTAAATGTAGTATGTCCGTATTACATTCATAGTATATAGAATGTACTTTTTTAGCAGTAATTGTTTATTCAAAATAAGTACCTTCTCAAGAGTATGCGATTTCGGATGCAGCCAACGCTTACATTTGTCATGCGTCTCCTAGCAGTGAGGCATATGTTTCTGTGTGTTTATTGCGTTTGGATTTACTTAAAGGTCTGGTAGTGTGTGTGATCCTCAGTTGTTTAGTGTAGGATGCCCAGTTTTTGTCTGTAACAATTTACAAAGTCTGTGATGCCTAATGTATGATGGCGAGTATTTTAAAATCTGTTCAGATTTGAAAAGTCATGTTGTGTATTCCAGCCTTTAGTCACACACCTGATGGATCACTGATGCTCAGACTGTTGTCCAATCAGCCATCATGTAAACTCTTTTATAGAGCTGAATAATCAGATCGCGGAGCCAGTGCTGTCATGTGAATTCTGTGGGAGTGTAGACTTTGCATTTAACTTCAAGAGATCCAAGCGGTTTTGTTCTACGGTGTGTGCGAAGAGGTATGTGGATCCTTCTGTAGCCCACACATTATTTGAGATTTTTTTGCTTGTGTAAACACTTGATTGAGTGGTTGGTTTACCTGTTTTCTTCTCTTTCAGGTATAATGTTGGATGCACAAAGCGAATGGGACTTTTCCCAAGAAAATCAACCTCGGAGAGCCCAAAGAAACAGAAAGCCTCCAACGCCAATCATCAAAACAGCAGCATGGATATCAGGAAACAGGTAGGCCCATTTTTTTCCTTTTCATTGCAGTGTCCCATTAGGTTTATCTAGGCAAAAATGTGCTTAATTGTTTAACTGGGGTTTCTCTCATAGAATCCAAGGGCTCAAACAGCCATGGGAGTGTCTTTGTTGTCCCCACACTCCTCTCATCCATGTCACGGTGATTCCAGCCAGTGTTCAGACATGTCCAGCTACGAAGAGCCCATTTCGCCACTGTCCAACTCAAGCTTTGGAACCCAACGGCTTCCGAACAAGGAAAGATTCGATCACAATAGAGATCTCCCTCTCCTCACGCAGCACTTCCCGGCCAGCGACCCCACCAAGTGGAACGTCGAGGATGTTTATGAATTCATCTGCTCTTTGCCAGGTAGCTACCACCATAGTGCTGTCAAACGATTAATCGCATCCAAAATAAAAGTTTTTGTTTACATAATATACACTCACCTAAAGGATTATTAGGAACACCTGTTCAATTTCTCATTAATGCAATTATCTAAACAACCAATCACATGGCAGTTGCTTCAATGCATTTAGGGGCATGGTCCTGGTCAAGACAATCTCCTGAACTCCAAACTGAATGTCAGAATGGGAAAGAAAGGTGATTTTAAGCAATTTTGAGCGTGGCATGGTTGTTGGTGCCAGACGGGCCGGTCTGAGTATTTCACAATCTGCTCAGTTACTGGGATTTTCACGCACAACCATTTCTAGAGTTTACAAAGAATGGTGTGAAAAGGGAAAAACATCCAGTATGCAGCAGTCCTGTGGGCGAAAATGCCTTGTTGATGCTAGAGGTCAGAGGAGAATGGGCCGACTGATTCAAGCTGATAGAAGAGCAACTTTGACTGAAATAACCACTCGTTACAACCGAGGTATGCAGCAAAGCATTTGTGAAGCCACAACACGCACAACCTTGAGGCGGATGGGCTACAACAGCAGAAGACCCCACCGGGTACCACTCATCTCCACTACAAATAGGAAAAAGAGGCTACAATTTGCACGAGCTCACCAAAATTGGACAGTTGAAGACTGGAAAAATGTTGCCTGGTCTGATGAGTCTCGATTTCTGTTGAGACATTCAGATGGTAGAGTCAGAATTTGGCGTAAACAGAATGAGAACATGGATCCATCATGCCTTGTTACCACTGTGCAGGCTGGTGGTGGTGGTGTAATGGTGTGGGGGATGTTTTCTTGGCACACTTTAGGCCCCTTAGTGCCAATTGGGCATCGTTTAAATGCCACGGCCTACCTGAGCATTGTTTCTGACCATGTCCATCCCTTTATGACCACCATGTACCCATCCTCTGATGGCTACTTCCAGCAGGATAATGCACCATGTCACAAAGCTCCAATCATTTCAAATTGGTTTCTTGAACATGACAATGAGTTCACTGTACTAAAATGGCCCCCACAGTCACCAGATCTCAACCCAATAGAGCATCTTTGGGATGTGGTGGAACGGGAGCTTCGTGCCCTGGATGTGCATCCCACAAATCTCCATCAACTGCAAGATGCTATCCTATCAATATGGGCCAACATTTCTAAAGAATGCTTTCAGCACCTTGTTAAATCAATGCCATGTAGAATTAAGGCAGTTCTGATGGCGAAAGGGGGTCAAACACAGTATTAGTATGGTGTTCCTAATAATCCTTTAGGTGAGTGTATGTGTGTGTACTGTGTATAATTATGTATATTTGAATGCACACATACACTGCCGTACAAGTTTTTGATCTGTAAGATTTTACTTTTTTTTTTTTGAAGTCTCTTATGCTCACCAAGGCTGCATTTATTTTATTAAAATAAATATATACAAAAAAAATTAATATTGTGAAATATTATTAAAATGTTAAATAACTGTTTTCTGTTTTAATTTATTTTAAAATGTAATTTATTGCTGTGATGGTAAAGCTGAATTTTCAGCATCATTACTCCAGTCTTCAGTGTCACATGATCCTTCAGAATTCATTCTAATATGATGATTTGCTGCTCAAGAAACATTTCTGATTATTATAAATGTTGAAAACAGTTGTGTAAAAAATTTTTTTTCAGGATTCTTTGAATAGAAAGTTCAAAAGAATTAGAAGGCTTTTGCAACATTTGTACTACCATTTTTTTGGGAAAGAACTTAAATTTATTCAGCAAGGATGCATTAAATTGATCAGTGACAGTAAAGACATTTATAATGTTACAAAAGATACTATTTAAATTAAATGCTGTTGTTTTGAACTTCTGTAAATACAAACTTTTATTTGGATGTGATTAATCGTTTGACAGCACTATACCATCATATTCTGTTGCTTTTTGGGTCGCAAGTTAGTTAAACGTCAATAACGTCAAATCTTCTCTTTTGCGCCAGCCTGCCAAGAGATTGCAGAAGAGTTTCGCTCTCAGGAGATCGATGGCCAGGCCTTAATGCTCCTCAAAGAGGATCATCTCATGAGCACCATGAACATCAAACTGGGCCCTGCACTGAAAATCTTTGCCCACATCAGTATGCTCAAGGACTCGTAGCCTTTCCCACTGCTCCATCTGGTTCGGAAAGGACACCCTAACACCTCTGCACTGGTTTCCTCATCCCATTGTGGCTTTGGGTCCTGGGGATTGCTGCTCCACAAACTTGTGTATAGTTCTCGTTAAAGCATGATGGCTTGACTTGATTACAAATCTCTTGTGTATTCAGCTGTGCCAGGCCTGGGAGGGGGCGACAATCCATCATGTCATAAAGACAAGCACAAGTACTTTGCCATTTGTGCAAACAAATGTTCATTGTATGGTTGCATGCAAACAGGTTTACAGTATATTTTCTGTTTTGTACTGGACTTGTGATTTGTCTGTCATAAAGTGACATTGTTGTAGTTCTGGTTCTCACTGTCACAGCAACATGTTTGTTAGCCAAGGAAAATGTTGTACCTTTTAGCCTTGCAGTGTGCCATCATTTGTAGGTAGTCAACTGTTCAGGTTTCATCACCTCACAGGATATTCCTCAGTTCACATATTACATCAGATTTTTGTACTCAAATGTGGCATTTTTGACACTATAATTCACTGGTATAATGGAAATGAAAACTTTGACTCTCCAAGATGTGCCTAATATTTTCTAAATATCCCAAAGATTACACACATCATCATGCTTTTAGTTCAAGTGAAATTAGCATTTCTAAAACTAATTTCCTAGCATTCAGGTTTAGGGATTGCTGTTGATACCGCTCTACTTTAAGTTTTGAACGCATCTGATTATTTTTCATAAATCACTTTATCCTAACCATCAATGTGTGCACTCATGTTTGGAAAGCTAGTGCAGCTTGTCTCTATTTTTACATTCATCATTTGATCAAATGTCTGTATTTATTGAGAGCAAGTCTCTGATTCTGTTTTATATTTGAAAATAAAACTTGAGAAAACATTGAAATTGTCATGATTGTTTTCCCCCCCCCCCCAAAGAACCAAAACCTTACAGATCCTACAGAGCAAGTGAATGAAAGTTTTTATTTTTTTAATTTAACTCCGAACTGGAAGTACATAAAACATACTTTTGGATTTCTCCTACTACAGTATTTTTTTAAGCTTCCGTTATCATAGCTGTTTTTCATGTAACGTTAATTTAAACCACAATTTTGGTCACGTCGATAGTTTTAATTAAACGGATGATTAAAGAGTTGATTACACAATTAATTCCCATTGATAACAAAAACAAATAAATTAGAAGCTCAGGATTTTCTTTCATCAAATTGTTCCAACTCGTGTATGACGTACCAATGTAGGGGGGTGCTCTGATTGATCGGCTACCGATAATCGCTTTGAGATGATTGATCGGCGGCCTCTAAAAAAGGCCGATTTTATAAACCGATCTCATGCTGACGTCTCATTAAGACAGAGTAGCCTACGGCATGACATACAGCGCCACCGTCTCAATCTCTGCCCGACTCGGGTCAAATAATTATAATGCTGAAGGTGAGGTACAATTCATATTTCTTTATTACATAGCTTACACAGTCATTAGAAAACTTTCTGTGAGGCATCATTTCACTTCACCGCGCGCACACGCGCTCTCTTCCCTGCAAGGCTGCACGCTGCATAGGTGACGCAGGAATTATCACGTGCACAACTAATGCAGTGCTGCATTCTCACTAAAGTTATAATTTGCATTTCTTTTTAAGTCTTGCCAGTGTTTAACCCCTCAGCACTCGCGCGCTCTCTGAGATCACAAACAGATCGCGAGAAATTTGCGCTTAAATGTTTTTGTTGTTGTTGTTTTGTCCGTCTTCGTTCTGGCTTTAGACCATTTCTGCTTCTTCGATATACAGGTAACGATTCTCGCATGGTCTCCGCTGAGGAAGCACGATGATAAGTTTGTTCTATTGTGTAATTTCTGCTTTTCGCATCACCAAACTACACCGCACTACTTCGTATCTACAGATGCGGCAGCCAATGAGCGCAGGTAAAGCCCTACCATTTGGAAGACCCCTTATTACTTGTATGTACATATAATAAATTACATTTTAAAATATATGAATATAGAAAAGTTGTTTTTTAATAATTGTAATAATATTTCACAATTGTACTGTTTTTACTAATTTTATTGTAAAATAAGTCAAGTCAAGTCACCTTTATTTATATAGCGTTTTTTACAATGCTGATTGTTTCAAAGCAGCTTCACAGTGTTAAACAGGAAAATAATGCAACAGAATTTGATTCGGCTGTACAGCCGCTCTGGAGAAAACGTGATGTCATCAGCTCATTTCAATTATCATATAGTGTCAATGCAGGCAGATCAGTAATATAGTTGAATATTTAGTGTCCCCAACTGAGCAAGCCAAAAGCCAAAGGTGGCAGAGGCGACGGTGGCAAGGAACCAAAACTCCATCAGGTGACAGCCTAATGGAGAAAAAAAAAACCTTGGGAGAAACCAGGCTCAGTCGGGGTGCTAGTTCTCCTCTGGCCAACGAACAAACGGTGTATGATTATGATTCTGGCAACATTACAGGTCAGAAGTCATATTACATAGGAATATTCGAAAGATCGGAGTCATCACGCCGGAGACGGGTTTATTGAGGATGTCGTGTCGGTGAGGCATTTATTAGATCGGGATATGCGAAAGACCGGAGTCATCACGTATAATAAATATAACTTTGGTGGCAAGACATTAAAAAAATCTTACAGACCTCAGACTTTTGAATGGTACTGCACCTGTTTGACTAAATAAGAGCACTGGAACCATTGTCACACTAAACCAGCGAAGTCCTCACTGGCAACACTGTAGAAAATGCACACCATCACCCCAGTTTTGTACTTTTATGAATCTTTTTTGTCTTTAATTTATTTACAAGCTTTAAATTTGCTCTATCAGTATGAAGAATAACAAGCACTTTAGGTTCAGCAACATCTCCTTAGTGTTTTGTACACCATCGTCACCATCTGCTCAATGACGTCCATTCTGAGCTCTCGTTGTGTGATCCCAGCAGTCCCCTGAATGCATAGTTCCTGCCGGATTAAATGTTTCACAAAGAGCAAGCTAAAGCAGAGGAACATTTGGTATGGTTATTGAGATAATAAACACTTTAGTACTGATGTACTAAACTCAGACCAGGTCTTGTCTGTGCTCAACCCAAAAAACAAAGAAATCAACAATTTGAAAAGTTGTTTAATAATTGTTATTGTCATTATATTGATAATAAAACTATTATTAACATTATTTCTCTATCCACCAATAACCGCTCGTTGTGACTATTTGCAAATGTTAAATACCCTTTTGTGTATGCTGTTCTTAAAAAAAATAAATTAACGAGTCTGAACTTACGTTTTGTTTCATTGTTG
Source organism: Rhinogobio ventralis (assembly GCA_039654625.1). Classification (NCBI taxonomy): domain Eukaryota; kingdom Metazoa; phylum Chordata; class Actinopteri; order Cypriniformes; family Gobionidae; genus Rhinogobio; species Rhinogobio ventralis. The sequence continues at coordinate 18,043,912 of CM077203.1, forward strand.
CATGTTTGTATTAATAAAGTCCTCTTAAAGAGTAACAAAAGAAAAAACTTAAAATGCAACATTTCTATAAATAATAAATTTTTTTTTAGTGCTCCAGCAATTGTAAGTCGTCATAAGGTCACTGCACGTCAGTGAACTGTACCATTTGAAATCTTGCTGCACTCCATCCTGATGCATAATGTGTTGCTTGTTATGTTACATTTTAATTTAATGCAGTTACTGTTTCAGTGACTATTGTCTCTTCAGCACTAGTTGGCAAATGTGTCCGTTTGTCCCCTCGTCAATTGTCCTCTGACTCCTCCTCTGCCTCGCGCAGCCATGTGAAGAAGGCGGTGACTGACTTCAGGGCAACCCCCTTGCCTTGCTGTTCTGCTGGGTCTTTACTGACCTCCCACTTATAGAAAGCATCTTCAGATATCACATCCTCATCGTACAAACAGTCAAAGAACATCCGGAGCAAATCTGTAACATTTTTAGTTAGTTAGTTAAGTTAGTTTAATCTCTTGGTGATCACTCAAAGTATCAAAATTAAAGAAAACCATAATAATAAATAAAAAAAAACATGTAAATAAATGAAATGATTAAAAAAATGCTTTTATACTGGAAGCTCATCAATAAAAGTAAGTATAAATAAAAATTAAAGAATAAAACAAATATTCCATTTGGTGGAGTTTAAGTGGAAATGTTAAAAGTTTTACTCACTAGCAGGCTGGTCCAGTTTTACTATCAATGCTTGAAGTGCGTAAAGTGCTTGCAACTGTCTCTCTGTGTCTGAGTTAAGGTACTTGTGTAATACAGGCAATCTCCTCTGGATTATGGTCAAGTCCACTTTGCATGAGGAGCCTTCAGCTGCAGGCACAAGAAAGGATTTGAGTGTTTGACATGTTGACATTAGAAACTGTACCACATAAAAGATGCTGCCCAATAATATCAGCATTCCTGTGCAACGCCAAACTGCTCAAATTTGCATAACTATATACACTAATTACAAAAATTTGCATTGGGTGAAATATCTCATGAAATATCACTAAGCAATTCCCCCTGCATTTATATATATATATATATATATATATATATATATATATATATATATATATATATATATATAATACACGCACATTGCACGCACCAAGTGTCTCATACACACACACACACATATATATATACACTCACCTAAAGGATTATTAGGAACACCATACTAATACTGTGTTTGACCCTCTTTCGCCTTCAGAACTGCCTTAATTCTACGTGGCATTGATTCAACAAGGTGCTGAAAGCATTCTTTAGAAATGTTGGCCCATATTGATAGGATAGCATCTTGCAGTTGATGGAGATTTGTGGGATGCACATCCAGGGCACGAAGCTCCCGTTCCACCACATCCCAAAGATGCTCTATTGGGTTGAGATCTGGTGACTGTGGGGGCCATTTTAGTACAGTGAACTCATTGTCATGTTCAAGAAACCAATTTGAAATGATTGGAGCTTTGTGACATGGTGCATTATCCTGCTGGAAGTAGCCATCAGAGGATGGGTACATGGTGGTCATAAAGGGATGGACATGGTCAGAAACAATGCTCAGGTAGGCTGTGGCATTTAAACGATGCCCAATTGGCACTAAGGGGCCTAAAGTGGAGTTCAGGAGATTGTCTTGACCAGGACCACACCCCTAAATGCATTGAAGCAACTGCCATGTGATTGGTTGATTAGATAATTGCATTAATGAGAAATTGAACAGGTGTTCCTAATAATCCTTTAGGTGAGTGTATATTTATATATATGGTCAAGATGTCTTCTGAAGTTCAAACTGAGCATCAGAATGGGAAAGAAAGGTGGTTTACCGTGTAATGTACAGTAACATGTCATGGTTATTGGTGCCAGACGGGCTGGTCTGAGTATTTCAGAAACTGCTGATCTACTGATAAACAGTTCTCTGTTGTTATTGTGCAAAAGAAATACAGAGCCACTTACTTTTCACTGCCGCCTTGCACACAGCAGTCATTAAAGCTCTGAGGAAAGGAGGTGAACTCATTTCTGATTCATCTAGATTGGCCTGTATTAAATGATCACATCAATGAGAAGATCAATCACAGAGTTTCACATCCTTCAATGAAACAAGCCTGAAGAACAGGAAGTAAATCTACCTCAACCCAGTCAAAGATTTGTTCATCGCCAGCCAAGTCCTCAAGTAGTAGTTTTTCAAGTTGCTTGTTCAGTTCCTCAGGCGAGAGTGTTCTCTTAGAGACAGCCTCGGTCAGGGTTGAGCCGTCAGAAAGAGTGAAGTCTAGTTTCTGTTGGAAGGTCAAATTAGAGATGTTACTCGTTCAGTATGGAACAGCTGCTTAATAGGTGAATGTTTTCATAATTAGCACATATTAGACTAAGGGAGTGTAAATGAAGGCTCACATGTTCTGTGATAAAGCTGTGCACATCCTCTGTTTCAGGTATAAAATCTGCCCAGCTCAACCCAGAGTCCCTCCATACTGATCCAACTTTCCTATGGCTCTGAATCACAGACAATTAATTTATTTCCACCATCTTCACACTTATGTTATAAATATGGCAACACAAACAAATAAAAGTGTTTTAGCTTACCATTTGTTTGCATAGAAGGTGCAATATTTCAGAAAATAATATCCCAGCTCTTCCCACAGGGAGTAATGATTTGCTAAATTCACTGCGGAAACAAAACAAGCAAATAAAACAAAACTTGTGTGCAGGCAATTACTAAAGCCGATGAGTTTAATCTGAATCCAATAGCGCTGCGGTAAAAACTCACCTAAATAATTCTCTCATAGAGATTCCCCCCTCTCGAAGCACAGGGGTCACCAGCTCTGCAAGGTACAGCCATATATGGGGAATATCAATGGCCATATCATCTGCTAATTCAAGAGTTTCAGAGAACCTGTGGGGACAAAACAAATACTTTAAAATCCCAGAATGGAATGCAACATGAAGGGTTGAAGGGAGACACTTAGCGAAAATTCTGTCAATGGTGGGGAAAGAGTTATTTATGAGACAGCGCTTCCCCACTACAGCCGGAATTTTCTGGCTTTCTTTGTTTTCACTGTAATATGGTAGGGGGCGCTATTACACATCTAGAGAATCTCCAGATAAAAACAAAAAAGGAGCAGAAAAGCAAAAAAGGAGCAGACATAAGCGATAAAAGCATTGCATATGCACGGTGTACTCTTTTGGGGGGTGATCACGTGTTGATGTGTCACGCAAGTGCAAGCCAGCTGCGCACTTTGCTCGCAATTACAATCGAAGAAGCTGTTTATATTATGCCATATCTACTGTCAGGGCACTCGTTCATTATACAACACAATATGCTTGCTGTTGTTTGTTTGTTTGAATGTATGCTTTGTTAGTTAAACAATAAAAAGTTGATCACAAAAAAAAACAATAGGCTTGCTGCGATAGTCGGCGTTGCCGGTGTTACCGGTGTTCAGCCGCAACAACGGTAACATCGCTGGCCTACCACGGCACCGCCCCCACCGTCATTTTGATTTTGTATAGTAGTAAAAATAATTTAGTTCAGTTAGAGAACAGACACTGAACGTGCAGCATGAGATGAACGAGAGTCGCAGCACAGGCAGCAGCATGAATCAGATTTCATTCATCACGAGAGTGAGAAGCTGAATGACAAGATGATCACGGAAGATTTGGTTTCAATGCGAAATGTAAAAGCGTCTATTTAAGTGAGTTTGTCATTGTACTGTTTTGTTATTGTGTTTTTCATTATGAATAACAACGAACACACCATTCAAGCAATTGCCGCCCCCGAATTGGTGCTAATTCTAAAGTGAAAGTAAAATGTGCACGACCATTCATAATGGCCGCATTAATATTGCAAAACTTGCATATCGCAATTAAAAAAAAAAAAAGGTGAGGCTGCTTACTATGTTTTGGAACAGAACTCAAAACGTTAAAAGTGCTGCAATCTCACCCTTTAAAAAACTGAAGTTTGAGGAGGTTTCCAGCCTGCAGGAGCTGGTAGAGCAGCTGACCCATATGGTCTCGCGTGATCTGACTCCTCTCCAGCGTGGACTCCACACCCACCCGCACAAACACATAGAGCATGGCAGGTTGCTCTAGTTCCTCCACACACTGCACTGCCTCCTGCGTCACAAGTATGCAACGCTTAGAAAAACCTCAATTGCCATTCTGGACTGCAAAGTACAGTTTAATAAGTCATATATAAAAATGATAAAAAAAATGGTACAAACCTTGTAATCATTAATGTGCAAAAACTCATCAATAATGGACTTGGACCGCCTCTCCATGTCCTCTTCTGTTAATGAGGGCTTATCTGGAGAGGGTCCTGACAGTACTTCAAGTTTAACAGCTGCAATAAGAGACAACATTTAATTAAGTTTAATTTTTAAGTTAAAGTAACCAACATCGCATTTTGTACATCATCATAATGTGTGTGAGGGTATCCGTGCGGCTCACCAGACTCCCTGGGTTGGCTATGCTCCAGTCTGCTCTTTTCTGCAGTGCTGCTGGGCAGCTTGGGTGTGTCTGAGGCATTAGAGTCTCTGCGGGACACTTCCTGGACCGACTCCTCAGGAGCCTCCTTATTGCTGCTACCCAACGAGATTGACCCTGTCCGAGCAGGACCCACACTTGATGGCTTGTCATTGCGTTCCCGTCCTGAGCTTCCACGACTGAGAAATTCACAAACACACCAAAACATACATTCATCAATCTCCAAATTTAAAAGTGTTTTCCTTCAATTTATTATAAATAAAACATTCTAATTATAAAATAATAATATAAATTATTTAAAGTTTATTTATTTATTATTATTTAATTTAATTTATCATAATCACATTATCATATAATTTCAATGTATTATACAATTAAATAATTATAAGAATATTATTTAATTATATAAATGCAAAGTATAATTACTTATAATTTGCTAATAATATTAATAATATGCTTATAATAAATAAATAAGGCTGCACAGACTGAGTTAGGAGCCATTCAATGTGCTTAATAGTAATATTAATATACTTTATTATTATTATTATTATAATATGGGTATAATAATAAATACACCCTGTAAGTATATCCAACAAATATTTACAAATATCAAATATTGATCAACACCACAGATGAAATATAAGAACTAAAAGGAAGCTTACTATTTTCATTGTTTCACAATTATTCACAATTACTATATTTTACATGTGTACAGTACCTGGTGAGAACTCTCCTGGCATCAAAATCTGGGGATGTAGAGGGTAAAGAGGAGGTCAGAGGCGCTGAGGGTTGCAGGGGTGAGTAACGGTTCAAACTGGCACTGGGGCGAGAAACATCTAAAATAAAAAGAGTGCAAAACAGGAAGAAAATAGATTTTGCATTACTAACACAAAGTAAAGCGCCAGAAAATCCTGGATTAACTATAAAACCACTGGAATTGATAGAGCCAGCAGCCCACGTTTTACTGCATCACTCTTTCTTTACCTGACTCACTGGCCTTGGCTCCAGCCCCTCCACTGCTGCCCTTCATCCAGTTCAGCTGAGCTCTTGGTCCAAGCTGAATCTTCTCATCTATTGTTGGCTGAAGGCGGCAAACACACATGGTTTCAGGAAGATCATATTACAGTTTCTCATGTATTCATATAGATCAGTGGTTTTTAATGGCCTCATCCCAAATGGCACACTTCATATGCACTTATGGACAATGGCTGCCACACAATGGCTGCCACATGTGTGTAACCGTGAAGTCCACAAGACCGTAGGGTGTCCCATTTGGCATTTTAGGTTTCAGAAGGGTGCTCAAAAGTCCCCTCTTTGTGGTTAACATGCATCCTCAATGCGCACTTTTGCAGAGCCTGCACTGAAGCGAGCTCTGCAGCAGACTTCTTCCCGACAGTCAAAGCGCAGTTACGTCGTATTCGTAGGAAGACTGCAAATGTTTAGGGTGCCATTTGGGACAGGGCCAATCATCACTGCACACTTTGTATGTCTCCCTTATTTAATGCACGTAATTCAAATCTGCAGCTCATTAGCAGAAAGCTTCACTAACTAAACTAGGTCTGTAAGAAAAGATATAAAGTGTGTAGCACTGCGGATCCCTAGAATCAAGATTAAGAATCATTGAGATGCTACTACACAAGCAAACAGAACAACCATCAGATGGGGCTGCTAAGTCAAATAGTCAATTCACATATTTACATACACTGCAAAAAAATATTTTCTCAATCAATATTTTTGTCTTGTTTTCTGCAAAAAAAATAATTTTAACACCATTAAGCCTCACTTAATGTATGTTTACAACAAGAGATTTGCCAATAGGGTTGGAAAGGTCATCCAGATTTTTTTTATTTTTGTTTATATTTTGTTTTGATAGTTTTGATATTTTGGGGGTGGTGCTTGAATTGTGCTTATGCTGTGCTTTAGCTGTCAGACAGTTTGCATGGTAAAACCAAGCATATGTATACAGGGATTCCAGTTACGACCAGTTAGTTTAATATTCTTTCATAAAATATTAAAATGTTGTTTGGCACATTCAGAGTGATAAGAAAAAATGAAAAAAAATTACTGGAAAATTAGACAAAACATATTTTAATTGTTTGTTTTTTATTTAAAAATATATACATTTTTATATATTGAAATGGCTTTAAGTTAAATTGCTGCAAAAAAGCACAATCGATGACATGTAGCAAGGTGTAGTTCACACAACCTCCATAAGTATGATTCAGATGAGATCAATTGTGTCCTAAAAATGCAGCTTCCTCCCTTTTGTCGGGGAACGTGAAAAAATATGCAGAACGGCAGATCTAGAAACTCTTTTTTAAAACACAGCTATGCTAGCAATAAATAGACGTGACCAGAAAGAAAAAGTGTCTTTGTTTGAACTCTACCTTGGAGATCTTGGGAATTTTAGTGGGGTCTATTGTTCTGCTGTTCTTGGTCATAGGCACAGTGCTCCAGGTCTCCTCTCTCTGCACCACTGCAACATGAAGAGAAAGAACGGTTGGAACAGAGTACAGTTGCTTCATCAGCGAGTGAAGACAGAGAGGAGTCCCACAGGACTGAGTAAGCTGTAAAGAGGATTAGCCTATAGCAGAAGTCTCTTTCTGACCTGGTCTCCTCTTGTTGTCCTTGGACAGCAGTTGCTGGTGGACCTTTCTCTGTTCCTCCTGTTCCTCCAACTTTGCCTCTTTATGGATCTGCTCGATGGTCTTGGGGCCCAGGTCAGCTCTCCGAGAGACCCAATTGTGCTGAGATGAGTAAAGAACACAATGACCTAAAAATACCAGAATAACTGCCAAAAAATATATGAAAAGTTCCTTACGCTAAAGCTCAACAATAGGATTCAGAAAGTAAAATTTGTGAATTGAGAAAATACTGAATTGTATTATGTATACTACTGTTTAAAAGTTTTGGGTCAGTAAGTAAAACCAATACTTTTTCAAACAAATTAATTTTATTCAGCAAGTACACATTAAAGGGATAGTTCACCCCAATTTTTTTTTAAATGGTCCTGAGCATGTTCACGACAGTCTGGAGCGTGAGCTTCCTGTCGCATACATACATACAGTGGGGCAAAAAAGTATTTAGTTAGCCACCAATTGTGCAAGTTCTCACACTTAAAAAGATGAGAGAGGCCTGTAATTTTCATCATAGGTACACTTCAACTATGAGAGACAGAATGAGAAAAAAAATCCAGAAAATCACATTGTCTGATTTTTAAAGAATTTATTTGCAAATTATGGTGGAAAATAAGTATTTGGTCACCTACAAAAAAGCAAGATTTCTGGCTCTCACAGACCTGTAACAACTTCTTTAAGAGGCTCCTCTGTCCTCCACTCATTACCTGTATTAATGACACCTGTTTGAACTCGTTATCAGTATAAAAGACACCTGTCCACAACCTCAAACAGCCAGACTCCAAACTCAGCCAAGACCAAAGAGCTGTCAAAGGACACCAGAAACAAAATTGTAGACCTGCACCAGGCTGGGAAGACTGAATCTGCAATAGGTAAGCAGCTTGGTATGAAGAAATCAACTGTGGGAGCAATTATTAGAAAATGGAAGACATACAAGATCACTGATAATCTCCCTCGATCTGGGGCTCCACGCAAGATCTCACCCCGTGGGGTCAAAATGATCACAAGAACAGTGAGCAAAAATCCCAGAACCACACGGGGGACCTAGTGAATGACCTGCAGAGAGCTGGGACCAAAGTAACAAAGGCTACCATCAGTTACACACTACGCCGCCAGGGACTCAAATCCTGCAGTGCCAGACGTGTCCCCCTGCTTAAGCCAGTACATGTCCGGGACCGTCTGAAGTTTGCTAGAGAGCATTTGGATGATCCAGAAGAGGATTGGGAGCATGTCATATGGTCAGATGAAACCAAAATAGAACTTTTTGGTAAAAACTCAACTTGTCGTGTTTGGAGGAAAAAGAATGCTGAGTTGCATCCAAAGAACACCATACCTACTGTGAAGCATAGGGGTGGAAACATCATGCTTTGGGGCTGTTTTTCTGCAAAGGGATCAGGATGACTGATCCGTGTAAAGGAAAGAATGAATTGGGCCATGTATCGTGAGATTTTGAGTAAAAACCTCCTTCCATCAGCAAGGGCATTGAAGATGAAACGTGGCTGGGTCTTTCAGCATGACAATGATCCCAAACACACCGCCCGGGCAACGAAGGAGTGGCTTCGTAAAAAGCATTTCAAGGTCCTGGAGTGGCCTAGCCAGTCTCCAGATCTCAACCCCATAGAAAATCTTTGGAGGGAGTTGAAAATCTGTGTTGCCCAGCGACAGCCCCAAAACATCACTGCTCTAGAGGAGATCTGCATGGAGGAATGGAACAAACTACCAGCAATAGTGTGTAAAAACCTTGTGGGAGACTTACAGAAAACGTTTGACCTCTGTCATTGCCAACAAAGTGTATATAACAAAGTATTGAGATGAACTTTTGTTATTGACCAAATACTTATTTTCCACCATAATTTGCAAATAAATTCTTTTAAAATCAGACAATGTGATTTTGTGGATTTTTGTGTCTCTCATAGTTGAAATGTACCTATGATGAAAATTACAGGCTTCTCTCATCTTTTTAAGTGGGAGAACTTGCACAATTGGTGGCTGACTAAATACTTTTTTGCCCCACTGTATGCACGGGAGCAAACTCACATGTGAGCTGACGCTGTTTGTGTACTACAGATGGAAAACATTCGTGTTGTGTTGCTCATCAAAGGGTTACTTTTGCTTATCCTGGATGTCGCAACCTATTTAAAAATGTATTGTTCGCTTGTGCGATCTCAATCAGTAAGACTGGCTTTTCACAGATTCCCAACATTTGAGCTCATTTACGTCATTATGCCACAGAAAGCTCGGATTCCAGACTGAATACAGAATGCACTCGGGACTGTTTGCGGAGGCTGTGGATTACAGGTAATAATGTTGTAAATAATGTTTGGACTGTTTCACTTTATAAGACCTCAATGGATCATCAGGAGCTATGGGTATTAATTTTGTTTTGCCTGTATATGTTTTGCCTGTAATTATTTTCAATATTAAGAAATGTTTCTTGAGCATCAAATCAGCATGTTAGAATTATTTCTGAAGGATCATGAAAATTCAGCTTTGCCATAATAGGAATAAATGAGAAAACTGTTGTTTTTAATTGTAATATTTCACAATATTACTGTTTTTACTGTATTTTGATCAACTAAATGCAGACTTGGTGAACATACTAGATTTACATTTCCAGTTATTAACATTGCAAATCTAGTAAAGTTTTTCATATTTAAAAATGTAATGCACATTTATAACTTGTCAGTAAATTACAAAAAAACGAATTGACGCTGATGCAAGGGCACTTCCAAACGGCTGAGAGAGTGATGGCAAATGTGACATCTTTTTCTCTTCTGACCAACGTAATCAATCTCTGCATCTTTTCCCTCTTTTAGAAAGTCTATCACAGATTTTTCATTCTCCGCTATAGAAGTTTACCCAACTACAATTCAGCTTCTGAGAACCCCGAAAATGTGGAAAGGGTCCATAGGAAAATACATTAAACAAACACAAAATGGCAGAATGATTTGAAGCACTGTCAGAGCACCTTTCAAAAGCTCTGAAAGGTATTTAAACGAGAATGAACGCGTTGGCGATAATACATAGACTGACATTGTGTGAAAATGTGGAGAGTGTTAAAACAAATGTGCCTCTTAAATATATAAATAGCCTACAGGTATCGATTTTTAATGATTTTTAACATCGATGCATCGACCTATATCGATGTATTGTTACACCCCTAGTCGCAGTGCCCCTGCCCCTTTAATCGTGAAAGTGCCCCCGCGAACGCGATTTCACATTTTTACCGGAGGCGATTTAACCAACATCATCTGAATGCTTTATGGAACAAGTAGTTAATTCATTCACTCATATAGGCTGTTAAGAACACAATCTTGTAACCTTGTCTTTACTTTTGAGGTTTACTTCTGGAACCCAGGTTGCTGAAAAGGCTCTCTTGATCACCACTTGAAAAAAAAACTGAACTCACCAATCGCAGGTCAATAACGTCCTGCAGCATGAACCGAATGCGTGAAGAAGTCTTTCTCTCCTTTACGATCTTCTCCATCTGGTTAAAGTACTGATCCATTCGTGGCTAAAAGGAACAAGAAGAACTGTTTGTAAGATGCACAAGCTTCAAAAGAGACCTGAAAACATAAACAGACCCCCATCTACAATATAATGGACCATTATTCTGCTGACAAAGCCCAAGAATTCACGTTTGCCTTTAATTAAAGTAAAAAACAATTCAACTAATGACATGGGGATGAGTTAATAATTAGAGAATTAAAATTTGCATTTTGCACCACCTCACAGTCATGTCCTCAGCTGAATCCAAAGTGAGTACATTAAAATGACTCATTTGGGACTAACATTTCCAAGCTAACAGGTAGATTTTTAATTGCAGCAATATGTTCTGGAGAGGTTTACTCAAATTGTCAACAAGTACACAACACAAATCTCTTTAGATAAGAGAGGCCAAAGAATATTAGTTTATGCAGTACAGAAAGTGGCCACTACAGATTTATTTGTATAATTGCAATGAAATAAGCAACAATCTGTGCATTTACATGGGTTGCAGAAGCAATTAACACATTTAGGAGGATGTTTATTTTTAATGCCCATTATAGAGGACATCCTCTCGATTAGGATCATCCAGGCTGACCTTAGCTTTCTCGAAGTCCAGATCCTTGCCAATAGTAGTGAGCAGCCTGCACAGGCACTCCAGTGACTCCTCATCGTGGTTTTTCAGCAACTTCACCACACAGTCGTGCATGATGGCCTCTGTCAGCATTCGCAGCTTAAAGAGCTCGCCGATGAACTTGATGTTGCCAATGGAGCGTCTGCGGGCTTTATCTTTCGCTTCTTCCAGCTCTTCTTGCAGTCTCTCCCGCTCGCTAGCCTGAAAATGAGAATGAGAGAGAGAGGAAGACATGTCGGAAAGGATCATTGTGGACCTGCTGCAGCAAAATCAGCATTTTTTGCTTATGAAAAACAGAATTACAGACTACAACTGGAGATCATTTTCATAAGCCTTTATAGTTGCTTTTAACGGAGTTCAAGGAACGAAAACAAAAACCGGAAACTAACTTCCAAGGATACAATAATTTACTTTTTTAAAGATTTACTGTATCAGTAGTAAGAAAATAAATAAAAATGTATGCTTATGAATTCTTAAAAATGTTTGCATACCATTTAAATCTACACAAATAATTCTAAGAAACCTGAATCTTCTCACGGCATGTGTTATTTACATCCTACACATAATCTAGTAAATTTGAATGGCCTGTGAACCATTTAATAATGGTTTTAGTGATACATCCGGCTCTGAAGCACTTACTGAGGTAGCTGCCTCCAGCTCCCTGTGTTTCTTTTCAAAGGCATCGTCATCTACCTTGTCCTTCTCAAACTCTTTCTGACAGCGGTTCAGAAGCAGCTTCCGAAAATTCACAGTGCTGTTGGGCTTATCCGTCATGGGCACTTTTAACTGCAAACACAGCACATGTACGTGACTTGTGTAGATGTGTAATCTACATTCTCTATTCCAAGCTAAACATTTAGTTTGAATCTCTATTTGCTTTCAAATCATAAATAAACATATAATTCATTAATCAGTGATCTAACTTATATACTACTGTTAAATTTTAACAGACCCCAGTTTTAATGGAAAGCCTGTCTCACCGTGGCCAGACAGCTGCACATATTGCCATAGGCCACAGAGAAGCTGGGTTCATCGATGGCTTTCTCAAAGACCAGGTCTATGACACCTTTGAGCCGCTCCTCTGTGTCAATGGTGAGGTCAGTCACCTGCTTCATCAGCTGGTTGAACATCTGTGGCGTCAGTTTGTTGAGAATACTACGCACTTTTCGGAAAAGCTCCTGCAAAAAACATCAATGAACATATTACTGAATGTCTTCCAAGGCAACAATCAATCCCAAGCTCCATTTCCTCTTTGTATTAGAGAAAGTAATGAGGTAATAAACTACTCCGTCATAACGCCATCTGAAATGTGTATGGTTCAGGACGGAGTGAAAGTGCAGGAGGACCTGAGTTTTCTTGGCGTCTGGATCTTCAATGGGACTTTCCCGCTTCATGCCAGGCTTCCAAGCATTCTCTGTTGTCCTCAGCTGCACCTCATCGTTCACAGACACGTTTGTTATGATCTTGCGTCCAGGTGGTCGCCGCAGGCCAACATTCAGCAGCTGAAGGAACAGACATAATCATATAATACGGACAGGAATAATAAGTGTTTCTATTAGTGTATCTTAGAAAATGTCAATTGAAAATGCTTTTATTAATGGGTTAAGTATTACACGTTTGTATTAAATTAAAGACTTATTATAGTTATTAAGACAAAGCTCTATATTATTTTTGGTATGAGTGCGAGAATAAGTAATGGAAGGTGGGACAAACCGGTGCTCCCCTGCCTCCTTGAATTTGTCGTCCGAAATCCGCAAAGGCTGGTGTGAAGTCTGGGCCTCTGGAAATCACACGTGGGTCTACCGGCCGCATGGGCAGCTTATTTTGGTTAATCTGTTCAGCGAGGCAGAAACACATTAGGGCTTTTCTTAAAGAACAACTTACTACTCTGTACAAGAGCAGTAATGAGTTTTACAATGATTTAAAAGAGGGCCATAATCAGGTTACAATATCCCTTTATTCCCATAGTAGTCCATTTAATGGCATGGTGCAAATTAATTCTGATACAAGCAAAATTTCTATGTGAATTTTCAATTATTAACTTCAATCTACCATTCTATATGTTCAACTAGGGCTGTAAATTTAACAAGTTCATTAAGTGGAAGTATAACACTATTGTATTAACATTTTTTAATTAACAGTCTTTCTAATATTGCCTGACCTTATCTAGAACGACATCAGAAATGGGAGGAAGCCCCTCTGGTTTCTGCACACATGCAGGCATGAACTGGAAGCCCAACAGGAAGTCTCTTTCATACTGCTTCTTTCCATTCTTCTCTGCAGGCTCTGCAGAAGAGCAGAAACGCTTTTAGTGGTAAAACCTGGCAGATACACATGTAGGAAACTAGAGAACATTGTAGAGAGATGGGCTTACGTGGCACTGTTTTGATCAGTGGCTCTTTGACTGCAGGCAGGTGGATGCTGTCACTGCTTTCGGTTTCAGAGACGTGTTCAGCTCCGTTTCTCTGAGGCTCTACTTCCTGTTCTCCGTTCTCCTCAAGCACAACTCCTACTGACGGCCTCCTCTCCACCTCCACAGGAGGAGGACTGGGGCTCTCTGCAGCACACTCCATAGAGGGCTGATCCATGTCCTCCTACCAAACACACACACACAGCCACTTTAGGCCTACCTTACTAATTTGAATATAAGCAAAAGGGTTTGCCAAATCACATTCAAATTCCTGAAACACTACAGAGATGCATGATTGCTGTCCTTATGGTCAATCAATAAATCAAATTTATCAATCAATCTATCTATCTATCTATCTATCTATCATTTATATATATAAACTTATAATAATAAGCCTGATGTATCAAATATAGTTATAGACAATTATAATCTAAGGGCTACCTGGTTTCATCCTTTGTTGGCAATGAAACTCTTGACTACCACAAAACATGACCAAAGGTTTCCTTTATGAACAAAAATATAATTAAACTAATAGAACTGCTTAAAAAATAGTGAATTCAATGAAAAATACCTGTTTATTGTGATTAGATAAAATTAGAATAAAAACCAGATGCATCAAATGATGCATAAAAAAAACTTGCAAAATTATTTTACCTCTTTGTCTGGACACTGATCTTGCCCTACAGGCATGTTCTTTTTTGGGTTCTTCCAGGTCTTTGGTGCACTAGATGTAGCTGTACAGAGAAAAGGCTTGCGTTATTTGAATGACCCTCACAACATTCATCTTAATCTGCATTCACACTACAAGTGACACCTTCCAAAATGTTTGTTTGTAGCAGCAAGAAAACTGATTTGCTGTCTACAACATGGAGTAACATCGGTGGATGTCATTCATAAACGTTACTAAGCAACCAGTAGTGGGAACGCCCACTATTGACCTCATCGCCAGCCACTGGCAACATGCAGCGAAAAAAAGTCGTTGGCAGTGTGAATGCAGCTTTAGCTGTATATTCCGAGTGCTTACCTTGACTTGAGCTTTTTCTGGACTGCAAGAAAGTCTCTCCTCTCTTGTCTGACAAGGCCTCTGTATCCTTCCCTGTTTCCTTGAGCTCTACTCCTGTAGAGGGTCTCCTGGTTGACCCTGCAGAAACCTGACTTGGGTGCACGAGTCCTGGTGGAGGAGCAGGTGTGGTGGAGATAGCAGCAGTAGTGGAGGTGGAGAGGAATGGGGAGTCAGGACATCCAGCACTGTCCTCAGCAGGAGGGGTGGGACTATCCGTTTTTACCACCGCAGACTCAGGGTCCAGCGTCGGTGTGATAGGCCTGGGCTCCGGGCTGGCGGACTGGGGCACACTGGAAGTAGGCAGCAACGGAGAGACTTCCCTGGGTTGGGATTCCAAGTCTTCACTCAAGGGAGCAGCATCGGTGTCCCTCAGCCCATTGACGGCCTTTTCGGGCTGGGCCGGGGATGTAGACAGGCTCTGAGGTGAGGGTTGCTCTGAGGAGGAGGATTTCTCTGGCTCAGAGCTCTCAGGTTCTGGTGTTACAGCTTTAGTGGGGCTGGGCTCAGCTGATGGGCTCTGGGTGTCAGCTGACTCCACTGTTGAGGCAGGTATGGAAGGAGTGGGGGCTGTAGCTACACTTGAGGCCGTTTCTGGGCCAGAAGGGGGAAGGTCAGTTTTCTGTGATGGAGAGGGCTCTTGGACTGGGCTGCTGGGATCACTTCTCTCCAATGGAGTCTCTGGTTGCCGCAGTCCAGGAGATGCAGATCTTTGCGTGGCAAACTCTAGTTTTGGCTTGTCATCTAGAGCCATAAATAAAACAAGGAAATGCATCAGAGTTACATAATGTAGGGTAAAAAACAAAATGTGTGATATATTAAACATTTGCATTGTATTTGCAGGGATTTTGTTGGCAAAAAAATTAAGCAACATCATGAAAGTGGTGATCTTAAGCTTTTCTATATTTTTATTTAAATAATTAAACAATTAATAGTAGAATACATAACATACAATGTATTTGCAGTGATTTTGTTGGCAATGTAAAATTAAGATAATGGAGAGAAACAACAACAACAACAACAACAACAACAACAACAGACCAGTGGTTCTCAACTGGTTTTGCTTTAGTGCCCACATTTTACATTGAACATCAAATGCAAAAACTATAGCTTGCATAGTTTTGTTCATGGTTTTGAAAACAAGAGGCCATGGCACATGGCAAACCTGTCCAGGCTGGTGAACTTCTAGCAAGTGATGGATGCAAAAATACAATAGAGATACAATACAGCCTTTGACGTCAACAATAAAAGATATGATGTAATTTCTCTTCATTATAAAGGCTGATAAGCCTATTTATTTAGCATTTTGTTATTTACATTTAGGATTGTTTTTTTCCCTGATGTCCATGTCTCTTAGACCTGTGACCCATTGTTGGGCCAAGACCCACCAGTTAAGGACCACTGCTCTGAACCTGCGGGTAGAATGTGGCGATTGCTGCAAAGCCTGACCTGCTTTCAAGTCGAGGGGTGCAGGAAGGAGGTGGGCGCTGTCCACATTATACATTACGTGCCCGTGATCTGCTACCTGGCTGTTCAGCTGCTGGGATTTGAGGTAGAAAATGAGAGGATAATGAGGGTGCGAACATAAAAACTAGCAACAGAGAGACACAAGGCGCACGCACATATGCAGCACACAGACAGAGCGGGAAAAACAGAAACACACAGAATGGAGAGGAGAGAGAGAGGGGCAGAAATGGACGAAACATGGGGAAAAGGGGAAAGAGAGCAGAGGAGAGACGAACACTGTTAACATTCAGGGAGAGAAGACAGAGGAAGTGTCAAAACATAGTGAGTACTCCATCTACATTGTGCCTTTAGAACAGGGATTTTTAAACCATTTTATGCCAAACCCTCATTTATACATTTGTACTAATTTATACTGCATGTGAAATGTGTAATATTAAAAAGACAACAATATGTTGTTTCTGAAATTAAATGCAACTTTATTTTTATATTTTACTTTTACTACAGCTAAAATAAATGACTAGTTAGTATCCATGAACTATTTACTTATTTATTAAATTAACAGCATATCTTTCTTTCCTTATACACACTGTTAGAATAAAAGAGTAACATTTACAAATTACATTTATTTGTATAGGGCTTTGCACAGTAAAAATTACAAAGCACCTAATGAGAAAACTAAATATTATAATTATAAGAAAATATATATACAACAGAAATAAAAATTATTCTCAAACATACACTACTGTTCAAAAGTTGTCGGTAGAATTGATTAATTTTCTGATAGAAGTCTCTTATGCCACCAAGGTTACATTTATTTGACCAAAAATATAATAGAAACTGTTATATTGTGAAATATTATCACAATATATTAATAATACCTGTTTTCTCTTTTAACACATACATTTTTAAATGTACAGTGGTGGTCAGAATTATTAGCACCCCTGGTAAATATGATCAAATATGGCTGTAAAAAATAAATCTGCATTGTTTATCCTTTTGATCTTTTATTTAAAAAATTCACAAAAATCTAACCTTTCATTGAAGTAAAAGAATTGAAAGTGGGGCGTAAATCACATTATGAAATAAATGCTTTTCTCCAAAACACGTTGGCCACAATTATTGGCACCCCTAGAATTTTTTTATGAGTAAAATATCTCTAAAGTATATTCCCATTAATATTTACATTTTTTAGCACATCAGGGTGACTAGGAACATGAAATTGTCCAGCTATGATGTCTTGTTTCACAGGAGTTTAAATATGAGGAAACACAAAGGCCAAATTCCCTTAATCATTCATCACAATGAGTAATAGTAAATAGTTCTGATGTGCAGCAAAAGATTGTTGAGCTTCACAAAATAGAAAGTGGCTGTAGGAAAATTCCAGTCAACTAAAGATGTTACGAATCTGCCTGGAAGAGGACGTGTGTCTATATTGTCTTAATGCACGGTGAGGAGGAGAGTTTGAGTGCCAAAGACTCTCCAAGGATCACAGATGGAGAATCGCAGAGATTAGTTGAGTCTTGGGGTCAGAAAGTCTAAAAAAAATTTAATTAAACAACCTCTACATCACCACATGTTGTTTGGGAGGGATTCAAGAAAAATCCTTCTTGCTCCAAAAACAAACTCCAGCATATTCAGTTGTCAGACACGACTGGAAATTCAAAAGGGACCTGGTTTTGTGGTCAGATAAAACTATAAAAAGAGCTTTTTGCAGCAAATCCACCAGATGGGTTTGGTGCAAACAGGGATAAAAAATACCCCATGCCCACGGTTTGCTGGAGGTCCTGGACATCTTGGTCAGATACATGGTATAATGGATTCTAGCAAATACCAACAGATAAAAAATCTAAACCAGACGGCCTCTGCTAGAAATCTTATAATGGGCCATGGTTGGATCTTCCATCAGGACAAATGATCCAAAACAAACATCAAAATCAACACACAAATGTGTCACTGAACACAAAATGAAGCTTCTGCCCTTTGACCATCCCAGTCCCCTGACCTGAACCCTATAGAAAATGAGTGGCTGAACTGAAGAGAAGAAGCACCAACATGGATCTGGGAATCTGAAGGATCTGGAGAGATTCTGTATGAAGGAATGGTCTCTGATCTCTTGTCAGCTGTTCTCCAAACTCATCAGGCATTATAGAAGAAGACTCAGAGCTGTTATCTTGGCAAAAGGAGGTTGCAAAAAGTATTTAATAAAAGGGTGCAAATAATTATGGCCAAAGTGTTTTAGAGAAAAGCATTTATTTCATAATGTGATTTACCCCCCACTTTCAATCCTTTTACTTCAATGAAAGGTTAGATTTTTGTGCATTTTTTTAATAAAAGATCAAAAGGATAAACGATGCAGATTTATTTTTACACCCATCTTTGATCATATTTACCAGGGGTGCCAATAATTCTGACCACCACTGTATATAACTCCATTTCTTAATTTCTTCAGTGTCACATGATCCTTGCTGCTAAATATTTTTGTGGAAACCATAATACATTTTTTCAGGACCCTTTGTTGAATGGAAAGTTTAAAAGAACAGCATTTATTTGAAATAGAATTGTATGTCAATGTCTTACTGACCCCAAACTCTTAGAGGATATCTCTCCTTTCTTGCAATTACATACCAACCTTTGAGACTGATCTGAGATTTTTCAAAATACCACCTGTATATTTGTTTTTATTTCTTGTTAAAATACACATATTCTTATATCACTTTTGACATTGATAGCCTGCACCCCCTTACAGTCTGGACCCCAGTTTGAAAAGCCCTGTTTTAGATTAGGCACGCTGAGGATGAGGAATATTCTACTAGAGTGTGTAGATGAGGAGTCACTGTAACGTGAACACACAGGGATCAGGATGGCACAAACAATCATGAGGCAGAACTACAACATGACAATATGCAAGATTGAAACATTTTTTTAATTCTAAATAACAATTATAGACTTGCACATTTACTTCCACAGGAAAAATATTTTCCATTTTTCCATTGTCGGGCCAAACATTCTCATTGCTTAACTGTTCCATTCCGTGCCGATCCAGAGCAGCCAGTATGGATATAGTTTCATTTTCCACTGTGGGGCTGATAACAGAGCTCTTTGGAATGTAATACAAATACGTCAGTCGTTGCCTTTGTAACACAAGAGTTTACAGATGATATAAGATGTAAATAGCGACTGCGTTATAAAAGGATGATCAGATATTTATTTTAATTTTATTATTAACTTGCGGTAACTTTACTCAAATAGCGCGCTTGGCCAGGTAAAGAGAAACTGGCAGCCAGGCAACAGGCAAGTAACCAATCCTGAGTGGCGACGTCACTACACGCATTTTACCAGCACGGCTGCTGAGATTTCCAGGCCAAGATCTGTTTGTAATCGCGCCATGCCAAACCAAGCTCAAGTGGAAATATAATTGGACCTGTTCCTTATCGTTCAGCCTGACGGTGGAAAAGCGGCTAATGTTTCAAGGCGACATTCAGAGTTCTTCATTAAAAGTGCGTAAAATTGGTGGCTTGTGGGTTAAATTGTTAAGTAATAAACCCCTCAGCAAAGGCACTGACCTAAGGACATAAGCTGTGGATTTAGATAAGAAGATAAAGTCCTGATTATGAAGGAATGGAAACTCTGGCAGCGTGGCAACAGTCAATATGTGGGGTTGCTATGGTGTTCTGACTTGATTTTTGCATGTTGCTATACAGTTGCTAGGGTGTTCTGGGTGGATGCTTACTGGCTCAAGTAAAAAGAGCTCACCCCTAAGGTGCAGAAATTAGAAAGAGGACAATATCAGACTAAATCTGTATATGTGTACATAGGGGTTTTTAGGTTTGATTTGATGTGATTGGCTGTCTTACCTGTGGAGGTGTAGGAGTGGAGGAGGGCCGTCCCACAGGTGGGGTTGGGTTCCGACTCCCGCCCACCCCTGATAATATCTCGTCTGTGACATCCTTGCCGCCCTGGTTGGGGTCTCGGATGCGGATCTTGGAGGACAATAAGCAGACACAAAATTAACCTAAGTATCAGAAGCATCATGTACAATCTAATTTCCTCTAAGCATTATGGGGACATTCCAGTTTACATACTGCTATAAAGATGACGCAGAACAAACAGTTAATGTACACTCACTGTTTTCTTTTCCCTCTTAGCAGGTGGAGGTTGTTGTGGTGTAGGCACTATGATGGATGGAGATGTGTACATGGGCTGCCCAGTATAGTAGGGAGGTCCTGCTGCTCACAAACCAAGACAATAAGTTCCATATTAAAGACTCCTTCAGACCAGATCTGATGCAACTAAACTGTCTGCAAACTAAATTATTTTGTTGATTACTTCTTTGATTAATCGATTAATGAAATTAAAAAGTTACATTTATTTTCTGACTATACTGAAAAAAATATGTTTTCAATGTTTTGCCCAATGTTCTCCTTCAAGCAGTATGCAAATTAATGTAAATGTGTTACAGTTGGCTATGCTATGCATTTTGTGCACAAAAAAAGCCTAAAAATATATTTATATTTTTAAATGTATACCAATTATATAACTTTATTTAAAAATGTGTGAAACAAAAAACTGTTTGAAATGCGATAATGAAATCCTGCCCAATTTTCTCCCCCAAACAATATGCCAATTGAAGGCTATGAATATAATATGTATGAGTGTAGGATGTTATACATTTTGAGAAAAAAATTACAAATAAAATAAAAAACTACTGTATAATAATTTACATAAAATCTTAACAATTATATAACTTTTTATAAAAATGTATAAAATTCAAAAATGTTTGAAATTCAGTGATGAAATCTATTTGTGACTCTTTTGTCATTATCAATTAGTTGTTGCAGCCTAGGGCTGGGCGGTATATCGAGTTTGTGCAATATATTGATAAATTTTTTTAATAAACTATATGGAATGAAGCAATACCGTTTATATCAATATACATTGGTTTGCGAGCGCATCTGAAAAATAGCAGAGGATGCAGAGTGAGCTGCTGCGGGGATGTACATAATCCAATTTGTCCTAAACATAAGACATGGTAACTGGTAAGATATAGTTAACATATAGTTTAAAGCAGCTTGCCCCGTCAGATGCTCTGACAGATACATGTGCTGACAGATGCATAACGTACATTTCCTATATTCTCCATCTGTAAATGTTAGAAAGTCATGCATTTCCATTTTGCTGTCAGGAGAGGACGAGTCTTCTGCAAGCGAATGTCCGCCAAAATTCACAGACATCCGTGAACAAGCGCACAAAACAGATGGTGCGCAATAAAATAGGAGTGTGAGTATTCTTACTAAAATATACATACTGCTAAAATATTTGTTGTTGGACAATAAATGTGCCATATGCAGAATTTTAAACCTACAAGGTACTTTTACAAAAGTGACTATTAAAATGAAGTAATCAAGTGTAGGCTAATATAATTAGTCTGTGCTTTTGTTTTTATTTTCATTTTTAGATTAGTGAATTTAAAAATAAAATCATTATTTTTGTTTTTAGATTGTAATGTTACAATGTAAGAATGTAATGTGATTTAACCCCTTTTTTGCACATAATATATAGCATAGCCTACATTACATTCACTATGTTTGTTTTCATAGCCTTCAATATGAACGTTGTTTGTAGGACATCATTGGGCAGGATGTAAAATAACATTTTTTTAAAATAAATACAGATTTTTTTAATCCAAATAGAAAAACGTAGAAAATACCGAGATATATACCGTATATCGCCATTCAACCAAAAAATACCGAGATATGATTTTTTGGCCATATCGCCCAGCCCTATTGCAGCCCTAGAGTAAACAACATAGAAGTATACAATATTCACAAGCAATTTTTCGTATTAAAACTGCTAACAAGCAAATGCCACATTTTCGTAATTTTCTGAAACTTTGTCAGCTACCGGAATGAATTGTTTCGCAACTGAACAAAAAAAATTATTTTACAAAAAATTAAATTCTTGTTTTTATTCTAAAAAAAATCTGACTTTAAAACAGTAAACAGCAAATCAATTCAAGTCAGCAGACTGCATAAGAAAGTCGACAGCAATACACGGGTTTGTAAGCTGGCAGACAGGGAGGGAATGAGGGTGCTAAACTCACTATAAGGTGCAGGGAAGTCCCCTGGACTGGGTCCAGCATAGAAGGTACTGGGTCCAGTGGGCTGGACTGGATACTGTTGAGGAGGTCCTACATACTGAGGAGCACTGTGACGGTACTGTAGAATCACACATGACAAACAAATTAGTGAAAATTCAACACATATAACTGCAAACAAGACATCAACTGGGAATTCTCAGATCGATCGGCTGCAGACCGGTATTTGCCGATAATCACATTCACAATCACATGACTCGATTGGTAGTCAAAAATGTGGCTGATCTCATGAACCGATCGCAATTTGATGACGTAAAACCATAAAAAGTCTTGATTTACTATGCACCATAGAATAGGAGCGCACATCTGACACGTCGCTGGAAGATCATAACTCATCAACCAGGATCTTATAACTTGTTATTCTATGTAATTATAAATATTTGAATGCTCTGTGGCGTTTACATGTGTAAGTAGTTCTCAAGTTCAGTAAAACTCAGATCACTTGTTTGGGGACTAGAGGTTTTTGGGACTTTTGATAAAAAAGGATACCATGGTTTAAATTTTTTGGAATATTAAAGGATTAGTTCACATTAAAATGAAAACTACCCCATGATTTACTCAAGCCATCCTAGGTGTTTATGAGTTTCTTCTTCCTGATGAAAACAATACAAATTTTATTAATAAATATCCTGACGCTTCCAAGCTTTATAATGGCAGTGAACGGGGCCCATGAGTTTGAAGTTAAAAAAAGTGCATCCATCCATCATAAACGTACTCCACACGGCTCTGGGGGGTTAATAAAGGCCTTCTGAAGCGAATTGATGGGTTTTTATAAGAAAAATATCCGTGTTTAAAACTAAAGTAAAATATCTAGCTTCCACCAGACCCCCTTCCGTATACAACTTACGAAAAAAGCGTAACTGGTGCGACGTATGACGTTGGACATAGTGTAAGCGTTTTGAACAGCGAGAGGCATTACACTTTCTTAGTAAATCATGGGGTCATTTTCATTTTAAAGTGAACTAATCCTTTAACTTTTGATTGATCAACACAAAATTTGGCCCAGTTGACATGATTGTAAACAAGCCCAAACTTGATTTTATGACTGGTCATATATACTTTCATCATGAATGATAACAAGATAAATCAATAAATTGCATCACTTTTTTGTCTGGGTTTTTCTCAGCAGTGTTGTAACATAAGAACCACCAAACATGATCAAAATCAATTTTCATCAAAAGTTTTCTCTCAAATGAGACCATGTACTTGATTTTTTTGTAGAATTATAAGCCATTACTTTTAAGTATGCCACTTAGACATGAAACCATTAAAGATGCCTTCAGGGTGACAATCAACAGAGAGCTTACACATCACTTAATAAAGCTTTAATAATCAGGATCGATATTGATATTGGCTGATAACAATGACAATAAATCGGTATCCGTATTTTAAAAAATCCTGATCGGAGCATCCCTAACATCAACCTGAGACAAACTGATAATCTGTAATCAAACTTTTACATAAACAACACAACAAACAGAGTCTAGCACATTAAAATAACCTGATGTTAACACATGGTCCAGATATAGTAAGTGTAATGTGATTCTTGTGCAGTCTGACCTGAGGGATGTAGTACTGCGCTGTTTGTGGGGAATGGAAGGGCATGGGAGCCATGGTCATCATGATGGGCTGATTGTGGGGATAAACCGCTGCCGTGGGGGTCTGAGATGTGGGCCGAATGGAAGGGTTGTTGCTTGGAATGCTGGGCCGGGCCGTTTGCATCTGCGTCCTCTGGAAAAACTGTGAGGAAAAAGACAGGAGAGATCAGTTTTGCGGCTCACCTTTGGCAAACTGATGATACGTGTAATGTTTCAGCCATGTAGTATATCTAAGATGGCATCTGAATAAGTCCACTAAATAAGTAAACACATTTTTGTACTGAACTACTTATGTAAACGCATGCAAGAAAAAAAGACAAAACACATCATCCTAAGTAACATGCAATATAGAGGTAGGTACTATCTGATGATAAACACAAACAGCTTCGTAATAGATTGTGTATGTATGAACCACATGACAGTGTTTGTGCTTTTTCTTTTCAACTCCAAACCACCATTTAAGTGCTTATTTAAAAGAGAACTTTCTATTCATAAATTCCTCAAATAAACGTGTTGGCTCGAGCATCTCACACTTCTGACTACGTATGTACAAATGCCAAACAACAACAGTGAATCATCAATTTTCATCCAAACTGACAACTGGTTTCCCACTGAATCAGTGTACTAAATGTATCAGAAATTAGCCAGAAGGTCATAAGGGCCAAGTACACACTGCGGCTTAATATGGGTATCACTCCTATTCTGTGTACTTAATTATCAAAATGCAGTTTGATTGCACTACAGTAAGTTTAAGTTTAACCCGTTTTAGGGTTTTATTTCTGAAAAAAAAAAAAAAAAAAAACTTTCAAAAGTTTGGGGTCAGTAAGATTTTTTTGTGAATAAATTAATACTTTTATTCAGCAAGGACACATTTAATTGATCAATTGGGAAAGTAAAGACATTTGTAACCATACAAAAGGTTTATTTATGTGAATAAATGCTGTTCTTTTGAACTTTATATTCATCAAAGAATTCGTCTTTCACAAAAATATAAAAGCAGCACAACTGTTTTTCGACATTGATAATACTAAGAAATATTACTTGAGCAGAAAATTAGCATATTAGAATGATTTCTGAAGGATCATGTGACACTGAAGACTGGAGTAATGATGCTGCAAATTCAGCTTTGGGAATACTGTTTGGGTGTGGCCAATAGAGCAGAGTTTCCTTAAGGACAGTCAGCATGTTGTTCTTTGAACACAGACAGTAGCTGTACTATCTGCAGATACATAGAGGATAGATAACATAATTGTTCCTGCATAGAGGAACAATTCCAATGCAAATGCTGTTCCAAATAGGTAGGCATCATGATTATGCCTTTTATGATACCTCCTTTTGGCCAAATATCACATTTAAACATCAAAAAGACAGCAATTCCATAATGCACTGTGACAAGCTCAATGAGACATTTCCATCCAAGATGACAGAGAAACCCAGAGATATGTCAAATGTATATATACATGTATATACATGTGTATGTGTGTATATATTTTGCTGACAAAACAGCCCTGACCCGTCGAGGCATGGACTCCACTAGACCCCTGAAGGTGAGCTGTGGTATCTGGCACCAAGATGTTAACAGCAGATCCTTTAAGTCCTGTAAGTTGTGAGGTGGGGCTTCCATGGATTGGACTTGTTTGTTCAGCACATCCCACAGATGCTCGATTGGATTGAGATCTGGGGTATTTGGAGGCCAAGTCAAGACCTCAAACTCGTTGCTGTGCTCCTCAAACCATTCCTGAACTATTTTTGCTTTGTGGCAGCGCGCATTATCCTGCTGAAAGAGGCCACAGCCACCAGGGAATACTGTTTCCATGAAAGGGTGTACATGGTCTGCAACAATGCTTAGGTAGGTGGTACGCGTCAAAGTAACATGCATATGGATGGTAGGACCCATGGTTTCCCAGCAGAACATTGCCCAAATCACACTGCCTCCGCCGGCTTGCCTTCTTCCCATAGTGCATCCTGGTGCCATGTGTTCCCCAGGTAAGTGACGTACACGCACCCGGCCATCCACGTGATATAAAAGAAAACGTGATTCATCAGACCAGATCAGACAGAGTTTTGGAGATGCTCTGACCCAGTCATCTAACCATCACAATTTGGCCCTTGTCAAACTTTCTCAAATCCTTACGCTTGCCAATTTTTCCTGCTTCTTACACATTAAATTGGAGGACAAAAATGTTCACTTGCTGCCTAATATATCCCACCCACTAACAGGTGCCATGATGAATAGTTAATCAGTGTTATTCACTTCACCTGTCAGTGGTGATGCACCACAATGAAATTTCTTGCTGAAATAAAAAATTCTGGACATACTGGTCTAAAAGACTTGAAAGAAAAAAGCAAACCTAAAAAAAAATGTTTTATATGGCTTGGAATAATTAAACTAATTCTATTAATATTATAGTATTTTCTAAGTGATAACACTTGTTCTTTCTTAAATTGGCATTAACAAAATTACATCTAGACTTCAATTTTGGCTAAAATATTTCATAAGTCCTTTTTCAATATCCATCATCATTTATATTTAATTAAACCTGAATTTTTCCAAGTCAAAATTCTGTTGAATGTTAAAGTTATAAAAAAAAATTCTGGCTTAAACTGAAAAAGGCACATTTTTAGAGCATAACCCTTAACAGAGAATAATAACAATTTCCTTTCTGTTAGTGAAAGGACTGTAACGATGACAAAATAAGCCATAATTTAAGAACTTTTTTATTTGAATGTAATAATTTGCCTCTAAAAGCTTTGCCCACAATTTTGACTTTTTATTTTAACTAAATTTCCATCCCTGGCCTGAAACTACTTTTAACATAGTTCTGCAGTCCAGGGCATTGTGGTCTTTCCATTTTATTCAACAGAGTTTGTGACAGTCTCCTTGCCACATCACATTATTAAGTTAACATTACAAGCATAGAGATTATTTTAATATCACTCTGCTAAGCGGCTTATATTTTTCAAAACATAAATTGTAAGGACAAAGTGGAGCAGATCTTCTTCAGACAGGCTGACTGGTTATCATGTACAAAGACAATGATGCTTTTAATTATAAGACTGAAAGCTGTTTTAATCAAATGATGCTATCCAGTTTTAGACAACAACAATGCATTAATGCAATACTCTTCCACTACATCACTGAATTACTTCATAATGTATTTCTTTATTGCTAGAATATGGCTAATGAAACTTTAGTTATTAGGTCATGAGTGACAGCTTGTAACAACAGTTTATGGTTCACAAAATAAAGTTTTTTTAACAAAGTTCGAAAGGAGCACGTTCAGGTAATCCAGCCAATCAGGGCAAGAGGAAGCCGGTATATATATATATATATATATATATATATATAGCCGTCCCTCACCTCTGTCCCGCGACAGTATCACAGCATCCCTCCACCACACCATCGATTCCTATCCCAGTCAAGTAAGGGGTTTGGCTCGGGCAAATTTAGATCCCGGAGACCTCCCTCGGACAGCACGCCAAATAAGCATAATTTACTCATGAATAATACATACTTAAACTGAAGTGTCAACTTCAGGATCTACAGAGCCATAAGACAAAAGTAAAACTACTGTAATGTTTCACATGTACTGGAGAACATAAACACAGTGAGTGTCCTCTTTCCTACTGACAAAAGAATTACTCATAGTTTTTGGCACTTTTGTGGAGATACTTGGCCATGTTAAAGGATTATTTGCTTATTCTGTACTGGTGATCTGAAACTAGGTTTACAAAAAAAAATGTTTCAGTCAAACCTTTTCTATTTTTTTGTGCCATCTTGTTTGGTTTTTGTCCATTTTACACTGACTGAAAAGGCATATAATTCTGCAAAAACCACTTTATAATAATGTGCAAAATGACAAAAAAGCAACTGACCCAACTAAACCAAAATTGTCAAACATTTTTCTAATGTATGAAAATTAATTTAAACACAACCTTTTTTTTTTTTTTTAAATCAACATAAAATACTTTTCAAAATCATTTACTCTATGACAGTGGTTCTCACTGAGCATATGTGCATACGCACAAAAGCTAGATTTTGTATGCCAGAACCTACACATAATTCCCTTTATAAAACCTAGTCAGCAGAAGATTGTGCGTACATGCATCTCCACCCCGTCTCCTCCCAGAAAAAAAAACATATTTACAACGCCTAGTTTTACTATACATAATGTCATCTGCATATCATTCCTATGCATATTCCCATCCGTGTGATACCATGTTTAAAACATTAGGAAAAGGAGATATAAACTATGTGCCGTCACATTACATTGATAAAAATCATTCAGTATCCTTGCCTTGTTTTAGAATAAATAAATCAAAAATGTATAAAATGCATTTCAGAGTCTTCAGAGAGAAGTTATTCCTAATCTTTTCCACTTGCCAAATAGTATTTTTATTTGCTTTAAACAAATCAGATTGATCCAATTTTGCCTATAAGGTAACAAAACATTTTTAAAATAAAACGTGCATATCTTACGGTTTCCTTCAAATTCTATCTATATTTTTCATAATATTGGGAAGACCATGAAAATGGTTATCAATAGGCTACTGTCTGTCTGTGACACCATCAGCAGAGGTTGTACAGTCCCGTGTCATCAGCCAATGGACCGTTCGATCACTGAACGAGTCCTTCAGTATGTCATTACACCGTATATGTTGCTTAACCAAAATTGGCCCGCCAGCAATAATATCTGGCCCGCAGCCAGATTATTTTAATAGTGGCTGGTTCTGAAATGTATCTGTCATGATAGTGTAACTGCTAATCTGTCACATGCTAGTGAGTCTGTGAAGGTACTCTCCCCTCATGTCCAGAAACGTTAGAGGTTGCAGCCTTTAGCCTCCTTGCTCGAGCATCCGACTCTCATGCGGAAAGACGCGGGATCGAGCACCGCTTGAGGCGGGCGGTGCGAACGAGAGAGATTACAACAATTTAACAGTACTGACATAACAGTTACTCACAACCTATTTGTCTTTAGTGATTTTGCCTTCAAAAAAAGTACGATAACGTTTTTGCAGCATTTTTTTTATATTTTAGGATTAATTGAGAGCTTTTAATTTGAAAAGTACTGAAAGACATTCAAAAGAGTCTATTGAATGGATCGCTAGACACGCCTCTAAAATAACCGTCATGAAATGTGTGGTACGATAAAAACGAACTGTGAAGCAAGAATGTACCGCGGGGCCTCAGCACCAACACGTGAACAATAGCAACTCAAATTCTAATTCTAATTCTTTACAAACAGCGACAACTTCGTTGCAGATAAGACACACCGGCTTTGCGTTCACAACACCAGGTAAGATGAACGCATAACGTTAGTTGTCTTCCATTCTTCTTTGTATGACCTATTTTCGCTGTCGACTTTCCTCTTTAGACTCTTTGATAGTGCCATT
Source organism: Rhinogobio ventralis (assembly GCA_039654625.1). Classification (NCBI taxonomy): domain Eukaryota; kingdom Metazoa; phylum Chordata; class Actinopteri; order Cypriniformes; family Gobionidae; genus Rhinogobio; species Rhinogobio ventralis. Next base: position 18,073,239 of record CM077203.1, read on the forward strand.
TTCTCTCACCGGCTAGCTTTAATGTTAACATCACTCTGCGACATAATAGCGCACCTCCAGCATGCAAACAATAAAAAAATAATAATGCAGTTTAGTACGTGAGGATGCCAAGGAATAATTCTGAGTGTAAAAGTAGGCTACGTCAAATAATTATTACAATAAGTTAGGCTCCATTGTTTAACAAGCAAATTAAAATACACATTTATTATTCACAATATGGAAAGAGTTAATAAAACATAGTTCGTTAAGAGCATGACTCAAACATGCCATTAATGGGCTTATTAAAATCCTCTTTTATTTTTTGTTATTTTTATCCATTCCGCGTCTCCCACATACGTGTGTTTTAGCAAGGCAGCCTGTGTCAAGTGAAGTTGGTGAATGAAGATACTTAGGTTACGTGTCACTACTGCTTTATTTATCCAATTTTTAACAGAGTAACAGCTCACTACCAGTTACAAAAGACACTGTAACAGTATGTCAAAGGCAATTGAGAATGAGAAGGTGATGTAACGATGTTTACTCCGTGTTGCATTTCGGGAAGGCGCCGCCATATTGGGAGGATACGCTATCCGTTGCCATGGTTATTTTGATAGTGAGACCAAGAGAGCAGCTTGAGATTTGTTTGAATTTTTGCAATACGGCGCAGTTTCTTGGGGGAGAAATGGAGAAGAGGGAAGCGAAAGGAAAGACTAAATAACACCGCCAAACAGCTTGACATCAACAACATCGACCCGTACGACCTGCCAGCTACAGAATGGACGAAAGACACAGAAACACTAACACCTATCACACACCCTGACATCGTCAATTATCTGGTTTATGGTATCAGTGCCTACACAACGCAAACGTTCAGAAGCTTTAAATCATTAGAAGCTTATGAACAATTCTGCTCCGGTTGGGTGCAAGACATACAAACCTGTAAACTGCGAGAGCTCAGTCATACTTAAAGTAAGGTTGCACTCCACTTTTATTAATGTTTTTTTACCGTTCTAATGCTTATTATTGTAGAAAAAATAAATAAAATTATTAAATATAATAATAATTGTTATACGTTCATTGTAAAAATGAAATTATTTTCGTCTACTGTCATAGACTAGTTGATGTGTTTGGTAATGATCAGGTGATGATCAGGCTGAATGAATGGCAAGCAGATGGGCAATTGCTGCAGACAAAGGGAAATTGGAAATGTAGCATGGAATGAAATGTATGTACTTTTGTTGTGTAGGTCATGTTATGACTTCTAATGACGTAAGCTTCAGAACGCTTGCATTGTGTAGGCACTGATATTATAAACCAGGTAACTGAGTGAGAGGTGGTAGCGTCATTCTGTAGCTAGCAGGTCGTACATGTCGATGTTGTTGATGTAAAGCAGTTTCTCTAAATAACGCTGCTAGGCAGTGTTACTTAGTCTCTCCTGATATAGCACCTTACCTTTCACTTCCTCTTTCTCCCCAAGAAACTGTGCTGTATCTCAAAAAATGCAAACAAATCTCAAGCTGCTCTCTCTGTCTCACTCATAGATATGTATACATATCTATGGTCTCACTATCAAAATAACCATGGCAACGGATAGCATATCCTCCCAATATGGCGGCGCCTTCTTGAAATGCAACGTGGAGTGAAAACATTGTGACGTAACTCCTCATTCTCAATTCTAGTTGTATTTTTCATCAAATCATTTCTTAAATTATCCCTTGACTATATTCTGGCCAGCCATCTAGTGGCAATTTTTTTTTTGGCCTGATGCCAAACATACTTGCCGAACCCTGGTCTAGGATGCCTGTATGGTGCGCACATATTTACGCAGAGTAAATTTTTTTAATAAATCCCGATATGTGCGTGGTAAATTGCATATGCACATTTCTATGCGTATGCAACTTTTATACATCAGGCCCCTGGTCCTGGAGTTCCCCCAACACTCTCCAGGACCCTCGTCTCATTCAGTTCCCTATCTCCTGAGCTTGTGAGTCAGTATATCATGTACACGAATTCGGGCACTGGTAGGGATGGTAAAGGATGCTGGCTCACTACACATTGGGACACTGATGACTATTTCTGGCGGCGTGACACCATCCTCATTGTACAACATCATTACTGGTATTTATGAACAATGGCAGAGCTGACATCTTTCTGACATTACTTGTAATGATAAATACTTTGCTTGTTACATATACGTGCAACATTTCAGCCTTGAAAAAATTATAAATGTTAGCTAGATTGTGTTCATTACCTGTCTAACGATGTATGTTTATGCCAAAATAATGGTTTATATTTTTAAAAATGCATATCGCGTGTCATTATCGGTTGTTATGTGTAGTGAGTTGGCTCACATGATTTAAAGGGATAGTTCACCCAAAAATGAAAATTAGCCCATGATTTACTCACTCTCAAGTCATCCTAGGTGTATATGACATTCTTCTTTCAGACGAATAAAATCAGAGTTATATAAAAAATGTCCTGGCTCTTCAAAGCTTTATAATGCCAGTGAATTGTTGCTTCGTTTTTGAAGTCCATAAAAGTGCATCTATCCATCATATAACTGCTCCACACGGCTCCGGGGGGGTTAATAAAGGCCTTCTGAAGCGAAGCGATGCATTTGTGTAAGAAAAATACCCACATTTAAAACTTTATAAAGTAAATTATCTAGCTTCCACCAGATCGCCTTCCGTATTCAACTTACGGAGAAGGTGTAATGCCTCTCACAGTTTAAAATGCTTACGCTACATCTGACGACATTGCACACCAGTTACGTTTTTTTCCGATCTGGGGGAAGCTAGATCTTTCCAGGAATGTAATATGAAGATTGTACAAAGTAAAATATTTAGCAAACTGTGACAGTGAATAGCACATAGGAGGCACATACCAGTAAAAATATCTACCGGAACAATATGCGTTGAAAAAATGCCGTTTTCAAATGTATCCACAAAAAAAGTGCATCTTCAAAAAGCTCTGTTTTCGCAGGACAAAAATGCTGTCTCAGTGTGGACAGAAGACCAAAACGTAGATAAACAGATGCATTTTCAAATGTATCCGGATAATTAGTTAATTAGCTAAACTGCGTAAAAATTGTTGGGTTTTTTCCATGATCTGGATTGGGAACCACTGCGTTATACATTTGATGTTTTGATCTACGCTACCGTTCAAAAGTTTGTGGTCAGAAACATTTTTTAAAGATATTAATGCTGTTGTTTTGAACTTTCTATTTATCAAAGAATCAAACTATCATGCTTTACACACAAAAACATTTAAGCAGTACAATGGTTTTCAAAATTGATAAGAAATGTTTCTTGAGCACAAAATCAGCATAGGACGATTGCTGAAGTCTTGAGTAATGATGCTGAAAATTCAGCTTTGCCATCACAGCAATAAATTACATAAAAAATATATTAAAACTGTTTACTGTAACTGTTTTACTGTATTTTTATCAAATAAATGAAGCCATGGTGAGCATAAGGGACTTCCTTCAAAAACATAAAAAAATTGTGTATATGTTGCAAATTAATCTGCTTTCAAAGCAATATAATTCAGTTCACCAGTGTTCAGCTCTTCTAGCACACGCAGATCAATCCTCAACATGCTGAGTCAATTTGTTCTAAATTTTTTCATTGTTGGAGTGTCATTTTTCTTTTTGCACTTTCGTCAACCATGTTTTAATAAAAAAGGTTTTAAAAGCATCTTTTTGACTAGTGTTAATGACCACTGGTGCACATCAATAAGCATATCGTCACTAATTTCGACATTAAAGCTGTTAAATCAATGTCTAACAGCTGAAAAACAGCATGAAAATCCTCCAATAACAGACACACAGTCTAAATCTCTGCATTTTAGCAGTAATATTTCCTAAAGCATTACAACATTGCAGAGCAGAGAATCCACCCGTCGACAAGCAGTTCCAACAGGAAGCAATCAGTGCACATAGAAAAACCGTTCAACATGCAAACCTAACAAAATAAAAATACAGCAAGCACTTTCAAAAATTCAATCAGACCAACTTGAACATATACAGAGGAGAGATAAACTGAAATGGAGGATTCTGCTGTCATTGGGGTGGGTAGCTGCAGTGCAGTTGACTGGGCAGGGAAGCAGGAAGATGATGCTGAGAGAGAAACAGAGGACTTCATGCCATGCATTTTCCTAAAGACTGCAAATTACCTGAATGGGTCTGAATCCTCCCTTGAATATTGAAGCAGGAAAGAGAGAGAAGCTAATGGGATAATGCACTAATTGGTATGGAGGGATAGAGAGAGACTAACACACACATTTAAGGAGAGATCTGCAGTACAGAGCATGCAAAGAGCCTTTCCTTCAGGGAAAGCCATTTACAAAACAAGAGATCACTATGCCCTGCTTTTTAGTTAGCCAAGTGACATCATCTTTATGTGGCAACACGCAAGAAACAGGACCTGAAATCCGATAATAATTCAGAGAAGGAAACACAAACCCAGATGAAGACACTTAGTGCTAGTGTTAAATGCACATGATGATTGTGATAAAAATATAATCATCACGATAATTTTAAAAAAAAACTTTATTTTAGGGTTAGGAGGACTAGGGATTGGTTTAGATTTATTTATAGTTATTATACTATGATAACCACATGTAACATGTAACAAGGACACTGTAAAATAAAGTGTTACCAAAAATAAATGTATACAATTAAAAACAGCAATAGAATAATTCACAAGTAGTTGTGTAACTTATTATATTTAGGTTAGCACTACTTAAAAGGAAAATGTTTCAAGCAGACTGTTCCTCGCACAAAGCTAGCATATGACTTGGATTACAGTGCAAAAGTTGTATTAATTACTTTAATGATGCCTTTATGGTCCTTTTTTTGGAGCTTGACAGCTTCAGGTCGGCGTCTAATTTGTATGGAAGAAAGCAGCGTGAACATACTCCAGAACTTCTCCTTAATTGTTTCATAGAAGAAAGCTTACAGGATTGGAATGACATGAATTTACTATTTTAAAATCCCATGGGGTACTTCAAGTAAATGATTTAGGTCATAGTAGTTCAGTAACCAAAATATAAAGATTTGGGATTCCATATATTACACAGTGAATGTTCGCTTGTTTAGCCTTAAATTCTGACCGTAACTTTATATTTACATGGCCTTAAGGTTCAGATGTCAATTAAAAGGTCATTACTGTGTCAACTTTTGATAATTATCAAACAATCACATTTTCAGGCAAAATTATACATCCAATATTTCCCAGTGATCTTTAAAGTAAAACAAATTACACACAGTTCTGTACTTCATATGCTGCTGAACAGTGTGTTCCCAGACATTTATTTTTGAATTTGTGTTTCTGTCTTTGTCATAACTGCTCCAAAAGTCAGAGAGGGTGATCCCAGAATGTAGTAGATCATGTATCTAGTCAAGCTCACAATGTCACAAACTACAGACTAGATCTACTATCTACACCTAGCTATTACTTCTGGGGCCGTATTGACAAAACATCTTAAAAGGAACACTCCACTTTTTTTGAAAATAGGCTCATTTTCCATCTCCCCCTAGAGTTAAACAGTTGAGTTTTACCGTTTTTAAATCCATTCAGCCGATCTCCGGATCTGGTAGTAGCACTTTTAGCATAGCTTAGCATAGATCATTGAATCGAATTAGACCATTAGCATCTCGCTCAAAAATGACTAAAGACTTTCAATATTTTTCATATTTAAAACCTTAAAATCTTCTGTAGTTACATCGTGTACTAAGACCGACGTAAAATGAAAAGTTGTGATTTTCTAGACCGATATGGCTAGGAACTATACTCTCATTCCTGCGTAATAATCAAGGAACTTTGCTGCCGAACCATGGGTGCAGAGGCGCAATGATATTAAGCAGTCACCAATCACTGTGGGCATAGTTAGTAAGCGTGATGACATCATCCATAGCAACGAGGTCAACTTTGACCCTTTAAGACCAACTTTTACTAAGGAATAGAGAAAAGTCTTGAACTAAGAGTAAGGGTGGGCCCTTACTCTTAGTTCAAGACTTTTCTCTATTCCTTAGTAAAAGTTGGTCTTAGCAGCTTTGTGAACAGGTTAAGAGAAAACTCTTAACTATGAATTTTTAATGCTATTTAGGAGAACTCTTAGTGGAAAGATAAAACATTTTTGTGAATACGGCCCCTGAACAAAAGGATTTACTCGTTTGAGCTACAACCTAAGCTCACAGTAGTACAAACATCCTCTAATACACTAAGCACATTATAAGACCGAAGTTTGTTGCCATTTGATAGTATAAAGACAGTTCACCATCATTTATTCATTCTCATGTTATTCCAAACCTGTATGACTTTCATTTACGATAGATTTCCGCATCTGTCTTGCTGTTTTATCTGCCTCAGACAAATTGCTGTCTGACTAACTTGATTGCAAGATACTGCCAAAAATCACTTGGTAGAATCAATGACAATATTTTAAATTCAGCAAAAAAGTCACAATGCATGACCATGATGGATCATCGTTTTCATGATCAATTATTGGTGTCACTTATAAGACAACTAATTGTGGGTCATTAAAGAAGCAGTGACCAAAAAAAGTTACATTTTGTCATAATTTAATCACCTTCGTGTCGTTTCAACTGTATACATTCCTTCCTATTACGAAACACAATTTTAAAGAGCTTTGGAACCCATAAAAAAAACACTGAAAATGACATGAGGGTGAATAAATAATGACATTTGTTTGGGGAGGTGAACTATCACTTTAAATGAGTGCAGGTTGAATTCAGTTTTGTAGTGTTCCTCAAGAAGCTTCTAAGGGGGCTCCACAAATGTCTGATAAAATAAAAAATAAAAAGTAAAAATAAAGATGTACAACACTGTACAACACTGAACTGACATCAAATTTTTAAATTTAAATAAAAAAAAATATATATTATTCTTTTTTATTACCAGGGGTATCAGCTTAGATAGGAGGGCCTTCAAATTTTGTCTAGAAATTAAAAAGGTTGGTACCCACTGCCATATCGGACATTATTGAGGCCGGTGACAAATTTCCAGTTTTCGGTCCTGAATGTATTGGAACTGTAAACAATCTCTCTGAATGATCGCAACAAACCGGATCAATGTTTTACTTTAGTCCATGAAACACAATAAAGCTAGGCCATGCATATGCGCACATTACCTGATGATGGGTAGGACGAGGCCCAGTGGCAAACTGATTGAAGGCAAACAGTGGCATGGCAGAGGGAGAGCATCAGAGAGAAAAAAAGAAGCGAGAGGTAAGAATGATCACCCACAAACACATAAACCACAAGCTGTGCATGGCATATGCAACGTACTTCCAGAGAGGAAGTAATGATGCAAGGCATGTTATATGTACCATATACACACAGCACCAACTGATCATCACAAACCACACTATAAACAACAGCATAGCACTTAGCAGAAAGGAAGCATTTCTAATAGAAGTATAATTTGAAAAGATTACACGTTACTATCATGAAGTCATGGACACTCACCGGGCGGCTCTGAGGCTGTGCGTTCATTGGCTGGGTTGGTGGAGAGTAGACCAGAGAGGTTGTGCCGGCATTCTGCCCCGGTGTGTACGGAGACTGCGGAGTCACGGGGTCCCCGAGAGGTCAAGGAGGAACGACCACCAGCGGAGGAGAAACAGCAGTTAGGATGGATGTGAGTGTTACCTTCTCTGACAAAATCCCTACAGCTGAGTGAGTGTGTGCTGCATGAGTGTGGGTGACAGAGTGAATGTGTCCACTCCCTGCCGCTGCAAACACTGCGGTCTGCTGACACTGACAAATCTGCCATCTCCTCAATGCTGCCTTCAAGGCAGAGAAAGGGAGAGAGAAATAGAGGCGTAGTCCTGAGGAGACGTGAGTGGGCGCAAACAGAGCTTTTGTGTGCCACTGGTTTCATACTATATTAAACTATACAGGATGACAAGGAGTTTTAGATGCTTTCATTCAAATCAACTTACAGTACATTTCTTTTGCTGTCAGTCTACCTTGCTCAATGGCAAAACGGTAATGGCTCATGGGTTGTCCAGTGTAAGGTTTGAACTGAAAACTTTTCAGTTTTCCTGAAAAGATCTAAAGACGATTGTCTGGTTGACAGCAATATATATATTATTTTGTTATTGCAGGTATCTAATATGCCAATATTATAAACAGTGGTCAACCAGAATGGGTTTTTTAATTATGCAGAATTAAATGCAGATACATATATTTATTTAGCAAACGTATGACCAGCAAATAAGATTTACACAAAAGTGCTCAAATAAAACACTTATTTTACACCAATTTTTTTTTCAAATTTTGAAATCAGAAAGAACACAGTTATTAGACAATGATGATTATCTATCTATAATAATAAATGTATAAATTAGGGCTGTCATGATTTTTCGATTAAATTTCGAGTACTCTATTTTAAAAAATCCTCAATTGCAATTTACCTGTGCGGAGTAATTATTAGACCGTTATTAGACCATTTTCTAAGGCTATACAATGTATTAAAACCATTTAAAACCACACTACAACATAGATAATGCTATTGAGAATTCACAAAGCTGCAATTCAATTAAATAAATATATATGCCCAGCAGGTTTAATTATTTACATGCGTGTAGGTTACGTGCATTTTAGAGCGGCAACGTTCACAGTAAATGCTGCTCCACATGAACTGCTATCATTTACATGCGTACTAAAGCACCTCAAAGTCCATTTCTGCATATGCTGTGAGTTTGTATTACTTATAACGTACATCTTGGAACACGATGTGTGCCATTTCATCAGATTTGTAAGGTAAATCATTTATAAACCTATGCCAACATAGGAGAATACATCAATATGTTTCTAAATATGCTAACTGTTCATCGCGATTTCAAAATAAAAGTTTAAACTCTCTGAGTTTGCATGTTTTGATTATTTGTTTGATGTTGTTCAAAAAATTATAGTGGCTGTAGCTTTTCTATCATAAAGAAGTGGCCAAATATTAAAGATTAAGTAAACATTTGAATTAAATGTGCCATGTCACAACAAACCTCCACAAGAAGTCGAGATGTGATTGCTATTATTCTAGTGCTGCATTCTTACACTGTAGAAACCCACATGGTAGACAAAAAAGTCTGTGTTCATTTGACCCACTAGTTACAAAATCTATTAGTGGTAAACGATAAATCGTTCGACCTTGAACCCCTAGATAGCAGCCCAAATCTCTATTCACCTCTGACATCCACAAACCACACAGATTCTGTTTTGATGGAGGAAAGAGTAGATCGGTAATTAAGGTTTAGCCTCTGGAGCACTCTTAGCCTATTAATAGGCATTCGTGCTGGCAGTGCGGTGCAGGCGTGGAGTGGGAATGTGAGCGCTGGTCTCAGACAGATAAGCTTGAGAACAGCTGAGTCACCCTGACAGACTTTCTATTCCTGTGGCAGAGTCCACCGGGCACAGCGCGCATGTTGTCTGTGTGTGTGTTTGCGTGACGGCACGAGTTTGGTGGACCTCTACACACCCACAGACACTAGTCTGGTAATGTGCATACTTACACCATGATAAACAAGTAATAACTTCCCTGCAGGCTAATTATGATAGAGAACATGCGGCATACCCAGATAAGCTGGGTCTCTATCAAATATCAACAATACAGACCAACATCACAGCAGAGAGAGGAGTCTAGCAAACTGGTAAGACATTATGTCAAGCATCTTATTAGTTTGCCAGCATTATTTAATCATCGCAGTAAGGCGCACTGCTTTCTGTTTGACAGCCAGCACAGCAGGTTCCCAAAGATTATGTAAACTTACAATCCTATCTGCAGTCAGGTCTCAAACAGATTGCAAAAAAGCGATCAAATCTGGGAAACTCAAGGAAACACACTAGGCTTTAAGTCCAGTCTAAGAAATCTGTGTTTTTACAGATCAGTAATGATTTACCATGGAAATCAATGATTTATCACGTTTCATAGGAAATCTTCCACATCTGCATCCAGTTATCTGAAATAACTTTATCTGTGTGTAATGTATCTGTGAGTAACAAGACAACCAAACAGTGATGTGTTAAATAATTGTGGCAGGCATTAGAGCTGGGCAAAATAGCTAAACATTGAATTTTTCTTAATATTTAGAGCCTTTTGAAAGCATTCATTATATACCACAATATTTATGTATTTGCGTCAAACTGGACCCATCAATTTTACCAAATAAAAAAAAATTAGAAAGTAGATTCAAAATGTTTTGCAAACACTTGCAAGACACAAGTAGCCCCCACTAATATTTTGATTTAGAGGGTTAGTTCACCAAAAATCCTGTCATCGATTGTTAGATATGATGAACAGATTTTATTTACACTTTATTCATGTATAAATACTGATCAACGCAAATACATAGAGCACATCAAATACAGTGAACAGAAGCTCAACCGTATTTGCTCAACTCATATAAAACTATCATGTCTCCTCAGAATACTTGGATTAAAGAGCCCTTGTTTTTTTTTATGTCTTTATGAAATGTTTGATGTGTCAAAGTTTTGGTGGAATGGACTTTCAATTGAGGGACAGAAATCTCTCAGGTTTCAATAAAAAGAGAGTTAAAGTCTAATCTGGAATGACATGAGGACAGTAAATGACAGAATTTTCATTTTTAAGTGAACTATCCCTTTAAAAATGAGACTGCAAAATTAAAACTGCAATTAAATCTTTTCAGGATTCAGAATGTTGTTTACTTTTATTTATATTTATGATTCAAATATTCAATATATTGCCCAGCCCTACCAAGCACACAAACAGTCAGGCAGTTGTGCGGGTGCACTCACCCCTCCTCCTGCCTCCCAGCCTTTATGGTGACCATACAGATGCGCAGTGGATACTGTTGAAACTGATACCTGAGAGAGTCCAGGGGAGGAGGCGTGACCCGGTGGCGTGGCCGCTAGGTTAGGGTGTCCCTTGTTGATTTCATGTGCTGTATATGGGGGACCAGGGGGTCTCTGTACCTGTGAAAACAAAGAGAGAAAAAAACAATGATTAAGTCAACATGAAATGACATTCGTAAACCCATTTCACTTTGGTAACATGACAGGTTACCAAATAATATAACATTCAATGAAAAGGGTTAAGAAGGCGGGGGGGGGGGATGGGTCTTGTGAACAGTAAATGCAAAAGTTCACCTTCAAGGGCATTGCAACGTCTCCCAAAGAGAATGTTCGGTTTTCAAACTGATTCTTTCTACAAGCATGCTCTGCTTACATGAAGATAGCAATCATTTACCACATGAAACTCCCCTGTGAACACTCATTACATCTCCCTTGATTTTCAAAATTGCTGCTGTAATTATAAATTGTAAATGTGGGCCAGAAAGTGATAATGAGATTAACTTGCTGGTTGCACATTGAGGAACTGAAGCCAGAGCAACTCCATATCTCATTGAAGAAAACAGGAAACCTGCAGTCCTGTCATCATCCCTGCAGATCAAAGGCTTCAGGCCCCGTTTTTACCTACTCTGAGGGCTAAAACACAGCCATCTGCAAGCCAGACGTGTTCATCTGGAAGGAGCTTGCAGTAAAATAAAACATCTCCACCTTGGTTGTACACCACATATTCAATGAATGACAATCAGTCAGTCTGAACTGAACACCAGGAATTTTACATGACTGGCTTTCCCGCTTTCCCAGGCAACATCAGCAGGTGGAGAATGACCCAGTTATTTGCAGGAATTACACAGCTTACCCAGCAGCCTGGGCTTTTCCAGGGTGGGGTGCTGCTGTGCTAAGGAGGGGTGGGTGAGATCACACACGTAGCCCTGTGGCTCCCAGAATGAGGGGCTTTCTGACCCAACACAGGAAGCAGGAACAGGAGAAAGACCAGCTCAGCAGAAAAAAGCACCCCACCCGTTTACTTCCCTCAGTACTGTTCAAAAATCATCTGTCCTGCTCTCTCAACCTCATGTCACTCCAGCCTGCTGTCAGAAATCAATGTTCTTATTAAATGGCAATATTCCACACTGGAATTGATTTTGCAGCCACATTTTTACTTTATAGGAGAATTTTTGTGGATTTTTTACAATACATCTGGAAGAGTATTTAAATGTAACCTTAATTGTTAGCATCTGAAACACACACACACACATATATATATATATATATATATATATACACAGTACCAGTCAAAGGTTTAGAAACATTACTATTTTTAAAACCAAAGAGTTCTATTTCAAATAAATGCTGCTCTATATGCATGAGAGACTTTTGAACAGTAGTGTATGTGTGTGTATGGTTTTGGACTCTTAATTAGTAAGAAAGCAATATAAGCCGAATTTGATGATACACAATTTATTTGACAATTTTCAATCAATTTTCATAATGAGTGGAAACATTTACTTGCATCTCTGAACACTACTCTGCATGTTACATTTTGACAGTAAAACCAAAATGAAAAAGAAAAGAAAAAAAAAATAAGAGTAAAAGAGAGAAATTAGACTTTCCATTTTTTGAGCCCTCTCAAATCATGGCTACAGTGGTAAACAGCTTCCACCAGTACACATGGTGGTCCACATGTTTATGACTCATGTGTATAGAAACTCACCAACGGCTGACTGTCGGCTTAGTGTGTCAAGTCCAAGCAACCAAATAATGTGCGAAATTGGCTTTATTTCTCTAAAATCTTTATTTCTCAGAAATGTAAGGTAAAGCCGCCTGACGACAGGTTTAGATGTAAAGAAGGCGAATGGAGCGTTACACTCACACTGTAGACAGCAGTGACGGGTTGCGTGGAGAAGATTCGCTCTTCCAGAGGAGGCGGCACTCTTGGAATCCTAGGGGGGATATTAAGGAAAACTCTGGGGAAGAAAGTACTTAAGGCCAAACACAGCAAGAAGGTGGGAGAACACACATGATGCATGAAGGAAACTGTTCAGAATGAAAAGAATTGACAGTCAAGCAGAACACATTTATCCACATGCAAATTAGCCAATTAGCTTGTTTTACCAAAGTTATAAAACATAGAAGTGTTCTGCATGACAGATCGGTACAAATCAACTTTTCTGTATTTTTTTTGCTTGCCCTGCCAATATTTTCTCCTGCACCATTAAAAAAATACATTTTTAGCAATATTGTGAAATATTATTTCAACTAAAAATAACGTTTCTATTAAAAAAAATTAAAAAATTATATATATATATATATATATATAAATAAATAAAGGTAATTCATAGAATATTATTTGTCTGTAATAATGTAAATGATTTCACTGCAATGTTTGATCAATTTAATGCATCCTTGCTGAATAACTATTAAGTATTATTTTTTCCCAAAACTTTTGAACAGTAGTGTTTATGTCAGAATGAAATACAATTATATCTTTAAATATACATTAACAGCTATAATATACAGATACTCCACCATAGCTATAAACTCTCATAAAAACTGTCATTCAGTAATTTATCACTTTCAAACTCTAAATAATAGATTATAACAAATAATTTATCCAGATAGATAACTTATTTCACCTTGGAATGTTTATGCTGATTTGTTTATTAAAATATGCTTTTTAAATAAGATAAATTATTCACATTAATAAACAAATTTTTTTTTTTACTGATTTAATTCATTGTTATTTTAATTATTATCTTTTGTTATTTACATGAACAGAATTGACACATTTCTGTAGCTCAAACAGCATTACCAACAGTAGGGATGGGCGATATGGACGTAAAGCTATATCGCAATATTTTCTGGTATTAATTGCGATAACGATATCAATGATGATATAAATGTAGTACCATTCCCCATGTTTTTGGCTACAAGTGAGAGCTGCATGCATTCTTGAGAGCCTCAGAAAAACAAACACTGATCTCAAGTAAAACATACCCATCATCAATAGGCTCCTATAATATACAAATTACATAAAAGAATTAAAAAAAACTGTACAAATCCAAACACCAGCCTTTTCAGAGATGGAAAGTTGCAGATATATTTTTCTTCTGTAAAAGTGCAGGTAATGTTTAAATAGTGCAACTGTGCTGAAAAACATCGCACAATACAAACAATAATAATTCAAATCAATGACAAGTTTGAAATGTAAACATAGATTCTGTATTTATTCATATTCTCATGGTGCAAACACTGGCAAAAAAAATAGTGCAAACAGCTAAAGTAATTATCCCAACCATGTCTTCAGATTACAAAACAAAATGCAAATAATGCTTTAATGATAGAACTGCTGGGTTTATGAATAATAATCACGTTGTCAACGTTCGCTCGATTTTTCAAAACAGGGACGGTAAAAGATGAGCGCCAGGCAATGAGATTGCCGTTTGCCCATTAGTTGTGCTTGTTCATAAAGGCTGAATAATTCCAAATGAACGCCGTTATTTTACAGGAAATACAACAAAGAATATTGTTTGCGTGGTATGTAAGACTCTCTCGCTCTCTTTGAGTGTGTGAGAAACACTGAACGCTCTCAGTCGTGCGCGGTCACACTAGTGTTTACTGTGCGTCAAATACACTGTGCATTCATTATGAACTGAAAAAGCGCGCTTTACGGATCGAGCGAATCTCTCAAGCGCTCAGTCCAAGTGCTCAGCGAGTGAAAATATATCTGTGTACATCGTAGAGGTAGCTCCTCTTTTAACGATAAACTCCTCCGCAGCTTCCGCTCTGCACACGAGCTGCGAATAGGTCGCGTCATCAACTAGATTGTACCGTTATTATCGCGGGAAGACTAATGCCGCGTTCCAGGCAACCCGTAACCCTTGTTTTTCCAACCTTCTACCTGTGAAAGTGCACTGGAACGGCAGTCAAACCCGTGACTTCCCACCCGTGAACTCGTACTAGATCGACGTACTCCCAGTTACGAGCTCTGACGTCACATAGCCCGCTACGGATGCGGTGTTATGAAAGTCGTACGTTAAAAACCAAATCGTTTATTAAAATAAGGTATTGCTCTAACGTTATTTATTCGCAAATGTTATGCATTATCAGCAGCTTTTATAGCATTACCTAGTTTTCAGTCCATTGAGTGCAAGAATAAATTACTACCAAACATTTCCAAATATACAAATAACGCAAAATAAAAGGTATAACAGCTTCTCTTGCTTTGTTTACATCTAGCTGAAGTTACCACAATTCCTTGCGCTCAGGCAGTTTGGAGTGACTTTGCTTGGAACGCTACAAATGGTGCGTTCAAGTCATGTCGTAAAGATCGTATTTACGAGTTGAACGCACATGAACGCCACCATAAAGTCGTAAATACCAGTGGGAAGCTCTGGATTTTCTTTAAGCCCCGATCTTTACGAGTTGGGGGCGTGTCAGTGAGAAACATTGCGGAATATCAGTATTTAGCAGTGATATTGTCAGGCTTTTCTATTTACAGCGATGGCATATGATAACTATGATAGTATAACAATATAATATGTAACGATAAAGTTTACAGTGGCTTCATAAATGAATTAAAAACATAAAAAAGTGAAACACACCTGATGCACATTCCTTGTTCTTCATTTTCTGGAAGTAGATTTTAAGAACCTTGATGTATTTTTGTGTAATTAATTAAGAGAAAGTACTCCGCTATCTTACTCCGACGAAAGTGACTTGAATGCACATGACGTCGTAAACACGACTTCCTATCTCTTAAATACGAACTTCCCAGGAGGACTTGAACGCACCAATAGTCGTGAGTCGTGGTTTGAAGTCGTCACTAACGGGCTCAAAAACCTGCCTAGAACGCAGCATAATTCTTATCGTGGGGAGAATTTTTACCGGTATATCGCATATAATATCGCCCATTCCGGTTATTACTAATAAAATCTGAACCTTTAATAAATATGTTAAAAACGATATTTAATGCATCACAGAAATGCAAATGTTCAGATTTGCAAGGCTTAAAACATGTACACAATCCACAAACATAATGACAACACACTTCTGGGCCCAATATCTATCAAATGACCTGAAACGCTCTCACATTTGCACTGGGAAACAGTTAGTGTCAAGCCCCGCTCTCTTTTACACAGATGTCTTTAAAAAGAAGGAAACGTGTATTTTTTCTACTCCGACTCATTTTGCAGTGTTTCCCTGTTCCTCTATGAGCTCACAACCTCCAGCTACGCCAAGGTTTACATAAATAGTACTTAAAACTACTCCATATAATAAACCATACTTCACATTACTGAATAAACAGTCTTTTGAATGATGGAGTCATACTGTGTGATTCCTTTAAGAAATGAGGTTCTCGCAGAAATGAACATCATCGTCCGTGCTGCAAAAAGGTGCAGCAAAACTGTCATACACAAGAAGCTGATTGTGTATTAACATGCTGCTGGAGTACAGAGGATGGAGATGCATCTTCCATCTCCAGCCCAGCAGCAGATCCGTGCTGCCTCAGTTCTGTCTGTACAACCAGGCTATTGTTAACTTAAGAGGGTGGGGAAGCCCTTCCTCCTCCACTGCACCACAGGCACATACACACAGAGAGAGTTCAAACACAGATAATGGACAGTTTACTGTAACCAGGGTAAAACAACAGCTGTTAGTTACTCATTTTAACTTTCCTTTTGGCACACTGCCAAGACACGTTCACAGTATTCTCATGCTCCACAAACACGTCACCCTTTTACAGCCACAGATTTGTAGGTTACAGATTATTTTTAGTGCTACAGATATACATTTGCAATGACACAGCAGTCACAATGTCTCATTTTCACTCTTTTCCACTTCAAAAATTATCCTCAATTGCTTTTGACACAGTTTATTCTGCCATGCAATTCATCATTGTCTAAATACTTAAATCAGAGTGCTAAATGAGAAACAATAAATGCAAATATAAACTGACATGAGTTACATAAGAGATCAACTACTGATTTGCTTGATATCTTATATCCCGTGTTAAGAGTTTATAGCAAATAATTGTCAGCTAGCAAATGTTTGCAAGTAGATTTCCTGACAATTAACACGTAAAGGAAACCAGTGCATTGAGGATGCATTTTTACATAGTCAAAAAAGGAAACAGAAAGCATTAACTCTAAATATGTGTGGGGAATCTCCCACGATTATAAAAACCCAAGAGAAACCCATTATTTTCTCTGACTGCATTATTATGCACTGTTAGCACTATATTCCCCATTGTAAACAGTCTAATTTAGTCTTTAACCCTGTTCTTTTATCTCCCAAAAACAATCAGACTCATTGCAAATGCCAGATCAACATATTTACTTTCTTGTGATGAAAAGTGAAAGTTATATTAAAAGCCAGATATACAATAAACTACCCTATAAACCCACCATCAAAAAGCAGCTTGTTTGTCCAGCAATTAAGATGCTGACAGAGGGACATGGACAGTTACAAGAGAAGGGTGTTGAACATTAGAGCCATAAAGAAATATAAACAAGACATTGAGGGCAGGCAAAACAATTTATCTCTATGGGAAAACATGCTGCACACGGTTTAGTTCACCCTAACTTACTATAAGGAACGGATATTAGAAATGTAAGGCAGAATCACAACCGTAGTTACCATTTACTTTCAATGTATGGAAAAACATGCAGTGAAAGGTGACACAAGCTGTCAATCTGAGTCATTTCTAAGTCAGACATACTCAGTCATAAGGATTTGTAACACATACAAATTGAGAAAATCATGACATAATGATCTAAAAATCATTTAAATGCGATGCAGTATCTTATTTTTCAAGTGAGCTAGCGTTAGCACCGTCAAGCCGGCCCGGCTGGATCAGACCAACAGGCTGTGTTGACAGCTCGGCTTTTGACAGTCACATAAACACTGTTTATCACGGTTTACTGCACTAGTACCTCTATGTACAAGAAACAAAACAGGACTTAAACCACAACCAAACCAAACATTTAGTCTTGCTGTGCTGACACTCAGTTAGCGGGGCAACACTCTAGCGCTGTCAAAACCTAGTGACCCATCTGCCTAGACAGCAGTTTCTGCCATCATATTCGCATCAAACCGAATCACTAAGATGTTCAGAAATACTGTCCAGCGTCCCGGCAGGCAGCTCACTGGGTTTAAAAACATAAACAAAACAAAACACATATTTGTGATGAAACAAGAGGCTTTCAGAGAAGGATACGGTGTATGCGGCACTGGCGGAGGCTGAGCCACCGGCGTCCCCTGCGGTAGCGGTACTGTGGTCAGAGTGGCCCGCAGCTGGCTCGAGGGTGACGGCCCGGTTCCGGTTCCAGATCCAGTTCCAGCGGCGGCAGCAGCGGCTGGTTTCGACACCGCTTTCGGCGGCAAACTCATCGCAAATAAAAAATACAAAAATACAAACAAACGCACGGCTTTACAGATATTTACAAATAAATTAGCTAGACAGTGCACGTAAAAAAATATTGCTGGCGAGTTACGTCAACACCGGGCCTTGTAGAAGCGGTTTGCCGGTATCTGAGCGGATAGAAAAGCTTGAGCTAACAACTAGCTAGCTTATTGAGAGAATAGCAGGCTGAAGTTAGCCGCTAGCGCTTATTGTGGTTTATCTTCATTGCTGAAGGTTGGGGGGCTGTTCCCCCTCCCCGGCCGGGGTGTCGGATCTAGTTGACCTCTTCTTGCCAGGGCGATCTTGACAGGTGTGCCCCTTTTGGAAAATGAATAACACCTTGTTTACAACTGCTCTTTGACGAGAGTATCTCCACGGAGTGTGATGATTCCGTTCAACATGGCGCTGTGGCCGCCTCCAGCAGTCCTACAGGACCGACCTTTCGTTTCACTTCGGGTGTTTTCGTGAAACTTCGGAGAATGGAATTAGCAACGAGTGTATACGGAAATACGGAATGCGGGGTCCGGAGCTCATAACCTACTTGGATGACAGCCAAGGAGAACATTATAAAGGGCCAAAAAGAATGGATTCAGATAAAACTTGCTTTTTAAATGCCATCTCTGTATGTCTATATAAAATATGCAAACCTTTCTATGTTTATGTTTCTATGGTTTGGCCCCAATTTGTGATGTTACAGTGACATCTTCCGTCCACAGCTGAACACGCATTTCAGCCCATGAGATCTGCGAAAAACTTTCGACTCAGAGATTGATATATAATTATAATCATTATATAGTAATGAATGAAAATGCTCTCTTATAAATAAAAACACTTTCAACACACTTTTTTAACCTTTCTATAAAATGAACAGCCTGAATGACTCCATAGAGATTGTGAGCTCCATCGCAATCAACTAGGCCTATAAATGTATTTAGCCTATGTAAAAACTATTCTTCATTGTACAAAGTCTTATTTTTAAAACTTTTTTGCATATATGATTGCTGGATGATTTCAGAATCAAGATGAAAAACGTTCACTTGGACAACATACAAGATAATGTTTTACACTTTGAGGCAACAATGTTTTCATCTTTGAAAGATCTAAAAGGCCTTAGTGACATTGCCTCCTCCATTACCACAGTTTATAAACTATAAGATGAATAATTACAGTCTTAAGTGGGCAGACCTTTATTGTGCTGGTCTGTTATCTTTTGGCTGATCATTTTATGATAACTGTCCTTTAACATAGGCCTATTGATTTTGGAGATGTGTAGGTCAACAGTGATGTACAGCTTGATTTTTCCCAGTTGCAGTATCCCCAAGACTCAGTGTGGTATGGGCCCATTGCTAAACTTGACTGAGCCACAACATTTTATAACTAATAATATCACATTTCTGGTTGCCTCTGTACAACAGCACTGATGTAGTGTCACTGCTACAGACAGTATTTACTTACTATAGTGTTTCTTTACAGCTGCTTCATAATATTCAAGTATTTCATTTATGAATTATCCATGTATTTTATTAATATCTCAATTTTTGGAGAATACAAATGTACTGGTATAAATCAAAACAAATGTGGAGACACATTTTATAGAACATTTTTTATTTTATTTGTTTAGTATGCATATACAGTGTAAGAGTAGATAGATTTACATTATCAATAAAAATTAAGGTGATAAAATGAGGCCCGTTCACACAAAGAATGATAATTATAGCTAAATGTAATTAAAACAATAACTTTTTTAGCATCCAAACTAACGTGCAATAATGTTCTTTTTATTACAAGCATGCACTGCGGTGGGATTCTGATTGGCTGTCACTGTTTTTTATCCTTCATCAGCTGGAAAAAATATTCTACAAGTGGTTCTAACTATATCTATTTATTTTGGAAACTGGTGCACAGGTGCAAATGCTTAGGAAAGGCACACACTTTACTTTTAATTAAGACATGCAGTTCAAGCTTCTCAGAAACACACATACTGTAGGCTACATGAATAGATAGTCGTTACTTGTGTACTGATATTCCTCTGTGAAAAAGGACAAACGATCATACGGCAAAGGATACTATAGCCTACATAAAAATTCAAAATTGTCAAAATAAAAATAAGAAAAAAGTATCCTATACTTTCATTTCCTCTGAATTTGACACTTTCATCAATGAGAGCACCTTACTTAACAATTCATGATCAAATGATTTCTTCAACTGCTGAAAATCGGTTTGCGAGCTATCCGTCCGACTTTATAAGTGTTTAACCCTGGGACATCAAAACCTGGTGAGAGCCCCTTTTTGTTGAAGATGTAAAAGTTAAAGAGCTGCCCGTCCTGAGATTCAAGTGACACAGAGGCAGCGTTAACTTTCAGCTGGCATGGGTACTCCTTCTCAAACACCACCCTGAACACCCTATCCTGCAGATAACTGAGTTTCAAACTTCTGTACTTCATAGGAACCATGGTGTCTACTTGAGGTCCGAACTGCTCCAGAGACAGCACTCCATCTGTGTCTGCTTTGATCTCATAGAACGTTATGTTGCTATAAGTAAAGTAGCCTACGTAGGGAGCAGGGTCCGGAGGAGGGATGAGAAAATGCGGTGCATCTCTGAAGGCACTTTCCATGGCAGGGATGAGATAACTGTAGGCCTTGGCCACGAGATCCTCATCTTCAGGTTTGGTTCCAGCCATTAGGATGACTAACCCGAGTTTCAAGCGAGGAACAAGGGAGATCGAGGCCGAATAACCATCTAGAACTCCATCTTTGCGTATGACATCATAGTCCGACTGTTCATTCACCTCCCAAGGTGTGCCTGTTTGATCTGCAAAGTAACTGTTTTCACAGCGAAACAGAGGAGTCAACATCGTTTTGAGGGTGTCGGGCTGGAGAACCTGACGGTAGTATGCACCCAGCAGCGTCATCACCAGTTTGGCCATGTCAGCAGGTGTTGAGTACATTTGCCCTGATGGCCTATACCAGCCGAGGTCATACAGGGGTGCAGGCCGCCCACTTGAATAAACACCTATTGCCATCTGGTCCTCTATCTGTGGGGTGATTTCGAATCCGGTGTCCTCCATTCCCAGTGGTTGCAGGATATTTTCAGACACCCATCGCTGATAATCCGTCCCTGCTACCTTTTCCGCCAACACGTGGGCTAGCAGGGAGAAGGCCAAGTTGCTGTAGTGGCATCTGAGGACAGCAAAGGACTAGAATTACATCCTCCAGGGAGAATCCACAAGTGCATAGACTGCATCTGCTGTCGTCAATTATTTATACCACCTCTCATTCATTAAACATCCTCTCAATACAAATTCTATGTACTAACTTTGTTCCAGGGTCAGCCACGAGAACATCATCTTGTAATAAATCCACAGCAGCCTGAGTGTTGCCTTTCCAGAGTAAAGTAGTCGCCCTGAGCCGCCTTGGTAATCCTGTAATTATAAAGATATTTTAAAGGGATAGTTGACCCAAAAAGGAAAATTCTGTCATTATTTCCTCACCCTTAAGTTGTTCCAAACCTGTATAAATTTCTTTGTTCTGCTGTACACAAAGGAAGATATTTAGAAGAATGTTTGTAACCAAGCAGATCTCGACCCCCATTGACTACCATAGTATTTTTTCCTATTATGGTAGTCAACAAAAGAATCTGCTTGAGGGGGAGTAAATGATGACATTTTTGGGTGAACTATCCCTTTAATATTCTGAAGTTTGCAATTTGAAAGTAAAATTATTGGGGATGTAGATGCACCCATATTCATTTCCAAGTCAATCATTATTTAGATGTTATAACTGATGAGTGATAAATGGCAGATATTAAAAATGTATACTATTTTAACACTAAAAACTGAAATAAATAATTTTATAACATTATAATGTGCATTATGAAAATGGATATTCATTCTGAGATTTTTCTAAAGATTACAATTCAATGTTTTAAAAATTTGAACGTTAGATGACAGCATAAGTAATGTAAATGAAAAATAGAGAAAATGAGCATTAACAATAAAATATAAAAATCGGTCTAATACTGAATAATAAATACAAAAAATAAGAAAATCTCTAATATCAGACGATAACTGATTTGATGCTGGTATTGTGCATCCTAAAAATGACAGAAGCCTGTTTATGCTTCAGGGTACATTTAAAAAAAAAAAAAAAAGACATAAGGTCACATTGTGTGATATAAACTCATAAAGGCACAGTTATATTTGTATACTCCAAGGCAGAAATGGTCTTTTATTATAAACAGTTTTATGATGAGTGATGGCAGAAAAATATTCCATTGTAGATTTCTTGTCAAAACAAATGAATGGTTATTTCTGAATGCAATTAAGTGTACCAACATAATCAGCACCAGTATTTCTGACACATTATATAAATATCAGGTTGATGTAAGCTGAGTACAGTATGCTAGGGCCATTCCTTCCGGTCTAAATCTAGACCAGAGAACCAGGTCTGTGACAAACCATCTTAATCATGTCAGGTAACAGAGCTGATTAAGGTAGCCATGAAAACTAGTCTAAAAACAGTTGATCTAATTACAGGCTTCACCTTCTTTATTTTACAGCACATGGAACGCACTAATTATATACATGCTAATCATCTACCAGTGAGGTCAGTGACAGATACTGTGCGGTCCTCACCTGACAGCTGACTGGCCATCCTTCTCAAGGTAACTGAGGAGATGTGGGCCTGAGCCTCTTTACTGCTCATGGACTTGAGGTCATGACCCCATATTTTCCCCAGAGGGTTTTTCATGGTGAAGTTCTTAACATACTTTCCCAGAGGGTCATCCAGGGAATCCACCTTTCCTTCCTCCCAAAGTTTATACAGCATCAAGGTGGGGAAGATTTTTGAAAGGCTTGCAATTCTTTTGTAATATAACCATAACAAACAACAAAGAAACAAATTAGAAAAAAAGAGCCCATAGCTATGTACTGTATGTACAATACTAAATATTTATAATGTATGTTTATCTAAATTTGAGTTTCAAGGAGGTGAGCATCAACCTTTCCAGGTCATGTGCAAGTTTGGAAACATTACCATTTTTTATGTTTTTGAAAGAAGTCTCTTATTCTCACCAAGGCTGCATTTATTTAATCAAAAATATAGTAAAAACTGTAATATTGTGAAATATTATTACAATTTTAAAGAATTGTTTTACATGTTAATATTGTTTTATATGTTAATACATTTAAAAATGTAATTAATTCCTGTGATGACAAAGGAATTATTTTCAGACATCATTCTAATATGCTGATTTACTGCTCAAGAAATTTATTATTATTATTATTATTATTATTATTATTTTATTTTATTATTATCATCATCATTATTATTATTATTATTATTATCATTGTTTAATTTTTTTTTGCTGCTTAGTATTCTTGTGGAAATAATGATGACATTCCAACATTCCAACAAAAAAGAGAGAAATTAATATTTTTATTCATCAAGGATGCATTAAATGGATCAAAAGTGACAGTGAATTTTTTTTAAATGTTTAATAGATAAGGAATAATAAAAAAGTGATGAAAAGTCTTTAGAAAAGTAAAGACGTCTATAATGTTACAAAGGATTTCTATTCAATATGTTTTAATAAATAAATAAATGTAACAAATGCAAATAAATGCTCGCTGAACTTTCTATTCATCAAAGAATCCTGAAAAAAGTATCACCATTTCCACAAAAATATTAAGCAGCACAACTGTTTTCATCATTGTTAATAAGACGAAATGTTTCTTGAGCAGCAAATCAACATATTAGAATGATTTCTGAAGGATCGTGTGACAAGTAATGATGCTGAAAATTCTGTTTTGCCATCACAGGAATAAATTACATTTGACAATATATTCAAATAGAAAACAGTTCTTTAATTTGTAATAATATTTTGCAATATTACTGTTTTTACTGTATTTTAGATGTAATGAATGCAGCCCTGGTGAGAGCATGAGAAAAAATTCAAGATTTCAATGTTTCCAAACTTTTGACAGGTACATTGTATGTGTATGTTCAATATATCTATGCATGTTCAATACACTAAACATATATGCAAAAAGAATAGACTCATTTTACTCATAATTTAAACTTAAATTAATCGTGGTACACCCCCAAGAACCAAAGCAACAAGAGAAGGACTGCTTCTCTTATTGCTTCAAAACTCAAATCATAAGTGTGCAAAGCTACTGTAACCCACCTGTAAACTGTGTACTCATTTGTTGGGGGCGACGTCGGGTCACTTCCATTCTTTCTTCCAAAATTACCATTCCACAATACAGTGTCATTAAATATTACAATGGCAGAAATGGCCGGCAGTTTTGTGGAATCAATGTTGGACCTCAAAAGCACATCCACCTGGAGCACATCATATTTGTAATAGTTATCAAACTGGTTATCAGTATTTAAAAACATAAAATAACTGATATTCTAATCAGAGTGGTCTAGGAATTTACATAGATAGAACTTCTTTGGTTTTTACTCATCACTGACAGCAGTCTAACCTTGTCCAAAGCTTCCAAGAGGACAGGTATCGGGTGCTCCAATGGCACAGGCTCAGGGAAACGTGGGCACATCTTCTCCTCTTTCACTTCTTTTGCAGCTCTTATATACACTGTAAAGTAAAAGGATCACATGGCTGTCAAATATATGTAAAGAATTTTCAGTGTGACCCACATGAATGTATAACACAACAAATATGATATATAAAATAACATGTTAATGCTGTCATCTTATTATATAATATAGTACATTCGTCATGTAATGGAGGATGGGGGTGGGTGTTTGGTCCATAATCATGTATTTTATACAAAGTTCTTTTTCCCTTCCCCCAAGTGATAATCAGGCTTTACAGCACACAGTAATCTACAAGCCACTATGTCGAGCTCTAATCCATAGTCAGCTCCTGCAAATGATTAATTAAGTATAAGGAAATCGAAAAGCCAAATGTAAGGATGTTCCTGAATGCTGTAAATGTTGTCTAGGCACTTCTACCCACTAAGTAAAAAAAAGTTTGAGCAAAATGCTAATTTCTTATAGGAATTCATCATCCGTTGATGTTTGATGGTCACTTGCTGGATCTAATGGTAGACTTTTTAATTTGGGCAGTTTTTACCTGGTTTTGCTTTGGGAAGCCTGTACTGCCAAATGAAACAGCCTGTCATTACAAAGGAGAGAAGCAGAAAGAAGACCATTCCCAACTTTGTCCATTTCACTTTCATCTTTGCAGTCTGGTGGTCTCCTTCTCTGGCAGGCTTAAAGAGAAAGGACAGTTTCACAGATGCAACCTTCTGAAGAACTTCACATATAGGCTAGTCACATATCTATAAAATATATATATTTAATCTTTAACAAGAATCGTAAAAGAAATTGATGATTGTAATATTTTCTATGAGCATGATGAAACAATAAAACAGCATTGTGTGTACTGCTCAAAACGTTGATTCCAATATATTTTCTACTGTAAGATTTAATATTCTCAGTAGGATAAATTATAAAATGTCTTACCACAAGGTATATTCCTTTACCACAGGGTTTACTCTTCCTGCCACATTGTATATCTCCCAAATGATAGGTCTATCCACACAGAGACTTGTTTTTCTTTAAAAAAACAAAACAAAAAAACATTTAAAGTGGAATTCCATTAAAGCTGATAACAGACATAACCAGAGCTTACCAGCCCCTCATCAGCCATGCTTTAATCTTTACAATAACCCGAGCACTAACTTCTCAGCATCCTCTCAGCCAACTGCAGTCCTGCACGTCATAATCTGAAGATCTCTTCCTTTAAAGCCGTACACGTGTCTTTACACATCCATTCTGTTAATCAGTTAAATAAATAAATAAAAAATGTTAAACAAAGTTTATTTTAAAGTTATTAGGTAAAATTAAAATAAAAAAAATGTATATATATATTTAAATTTTACCTAATAACTTTTCTTTGTTCATGCTTTGTTTAACATTTTTTATTTATTTATGTATCATTTATTTATTTATCATTATCATTTTTCTGTATAAAAGGCCTATAATGTCAAGTTTTGTTTAAATTAGATTTTTTTTATATTAATATTTAAAGTAAAATTCTGTTAATCAATCATGCAAAACACCATATGCACAATACTCTATATGTCTTAATAGGTTAGTATGAAAGATTGTTATTTATTATATTTTGAGGAAGTAGTTTTATATATATTTCAGGTATTATTTCATTAAAAAAAACATTTCAAACGTGTTACATGCAAAAGTTTCATGAAACAACATCGAGTATGGTTTTAATGGCTGGCATTATTTTGTATAACATTTGTCACAAGAGGGCAGCAAATTCTACTGTATATGTGTTTCTGTTGTGTTTGTCCCTAAATCTCCATCAATTTAATTTTCAATTCAGTTCACATTTATTTGTATAGCGCTTTTCACAATACATATAGTCTCAAAGCAGCTTTACAGAAAATGCATGTATCCACATCATTAGAGATCAGAGGGCAACTCACAACTGTTAATAAAGCTTCTAAAGAAATTGAGAAACACATTATCAGATGTAGCCAGTTCAATAATGAATCAGGCATGAAGTGGATATCAGTGAAATAAAAAGAGAATTATTGACTAGTGGCCATCTTGGTTTTGAAGTGTGTCAGAGAGCTGCTCCCCAGATCCCTTTCCCTCGGGCTCCATGTCTAAACCGATAGTGAGATCAATACCATCAGCCTGCACACAAGCTGTGACTGCTCCATGCTGGTTTTATTGGGCCCACACAATCCCATATCTAATAACATAAACATATGTCAAGCTGTTAATTATACCTGACAAAATCAATTGTGTGACACCTAACTGTAGTAGTGTGGGATGGGGGAACAGTTTATGTTCCAGATCATTATTATATTTACTTATTCTCTCTTTCTTTCTTTCTTCATGACTTTTCACAATCTTGAATTCAACTGATACCATCCTACTATTTTCAGAGCCTAATTCACAAGGGACCATGTGCTTGCTCCAGATATTAAATTACTCATAAAATATTTGTTCATCCTCCAGGCCTTGTTCATCTTAACAGAAAACTCTGCTAAGTCCAGGAAACGTCAAAGAGAGCAAATTTGAATCACCTCTGTGAGCTGAGCAAGGTCAATTTTTCCAATTTAGAGCAGCAGGATTAGAGAGCCAGACCCGTATCAGTGTGTGTTACTATCAGAAGCCACCAAAATGGCACAGCGTGGTGTCATGTTTTTTCTACTCTCACAAAAGAGTGTATTTTGCGGGTCTGTGCTCTCATGGTAGAATTCAGAGCAAGACGCACTGACCCTCTTTAAGGGTCACTCAGTTTAAGACTTCAGTGCTGAATTACTGATACAAACATTGATCTGAATGTATTCATCATGCAGAACTTTATATACATTTGTGTATATTATATATATATATATATATATATATATATATATATATATATATATATATATAATGTTTTATAAATAAATATATATTATAATAATAACACTGTAACCATACTGCTCCAAGACTCAAAGGTTGAGGATCCAAATGCAGCTTTATTGGAGGGTATTTCACAGTCGTAATCAAGAGTACAGGCAATGGGTCAATTAACAGGCAAACAGTCCAAACAGGCAAACAAGGCAGGAGAGACAGGCAAAAGGGTAATCCACAGAACAGGCAAATAATCCAAGACCAAGAGACGAGACGAGACGAGACGAGACGAGACGAGACGAGACGAGACGAGACGAGACGAGACGAGACGAGACGAGACGAGACGAGACGAGACGAGACGAGACGAGACGAGACGAGACGAGACGAGACGAGACGAGACGAGACGAGACGAGACGAGACGAGACGAGACGAGAGAAGAGAAGAGAAACCAGGAAGAGCGCTCAGAATGGCAGTTATTACACTAAACAAGACTTAGCAAAGGATGACAAGGTGAACAGGCTAGATATAGGCAGATGTAATAAGGTAAACGAGACACAGGTGTAAACAATGAGTGATGATGAGTCCGGGCAAAGGGTGATGGGTAATGTAGTCTTTGATGGATTGACAGTCCGGGGTGGAGTGCCCTCTGGTGGTAACCACGGGGCACTCTCACTGGTGATTGTGACAAACACATTATTATGTTAATTTATATTATTAAAAAATTATATATATATATACACACACACACATGCACGCGCACACACACACACACACACATAGGCTATATATAGTCACGTGTAGATGAACACGCACAAATCAAAGATAAATAAAGAGTCTTTTATTAAGAAAGGAGAACACACAGGAGTATCAGGATCACAACTACACATTAAACAATACCGGACAAAGAAGAAAAACTAAGGGTATATAAAGCAGGGAGATATTGAGTAAAACAGAAACAGGTGTGTGGGAACTAATTAGCATCCAGGGAAACAAACTGGGAACAGAGGAAAAGGGAAATGAGCAAACAGAGTAAAACAAAACCAAATATTTATGTATTTATTGACCTTCATCATGCATGCTTTTAATGACATTATGGGAGTGATTGTCAGTGTTGAATGATCAACACTTGCTGGCACTGTAGAAACGCTAAAAGAAATGCTGAAAGAAAAGAAAAGAAATGCTGTGAGACAGGAGTACTGGCTGCAAGCTCCGGAAAAGTTTATTTTGACTCTCACCCTGGCGCTAAACACCCTCTACAAGAGGCAATAATAACAGCAACACAACATTCTTTTACCCACAACAAAGAAGGTAACAATGAATTTAACCATCAAGAAATGAAAAGGGGTGCCCTTTTTTGTCTTTTATTTCTACCTAGGCTATACACATATCCATATTTTCCTATCATACATAGCAAACTGGCTCACACCTCCATCCATGTCATGCTAAGACTGAACACTCGGGCCTGACAGACAGATGGTCACTTTCCAGGATGACCCAGCAATCACTGACACAGATGAGGGGAGGGAAAGATAAAATACTATAGGCATGTTTCCAACTGAAACAAAAAATAAATAAATCAAAATGTACATAAGTTCAGTGAGATGTAATTAATTCAAATTAAGCAGAATGATGCATTTTAGTCACCACCCTGGCTGCATTTTTAGAGTGCAATCGTATGATTTTACTACCTTTTGTTTGTCTTTGGTAGCATAAGTGAGGACCTTTTTTTATCTTATTAAAAACACACATGCATGCAATAATCAGTTAGAATTATATATATATATATATATATATATATATATATATACACACACACACACACACACACACACACACACACACACAAGCAGTGATATGAGCCAGAGTAAAAAACTGTTTCATGGTTCAATTCATGACCCATAAGTCAAGACAGATTAGACCTGATTGGGTTGTTGGTGCCATATGTGACCTACAATCTTCGCTCTGCTAGCATTAGTAGACAGGAGGGTCGCCAATCTCCCTGGGCAAAGGTTTCCATGGGAACGACCCCTGGATTCTCTAGTCTGCCGTTTTGCTGTCTTCACTCATCTTGAGCCTGAATTATCCTAGATTCCTTTATGTCAGTTCCATATTCTTCTGCTCTATTTCCTCCCTCTCTCACCCTCTCCATCTCCAACTCTCCATCTCTCCCTTTTCCGGTTATCTATCCCTCTCTTGCTCTTGCTCTGTTGTATGCCGTTTGGATTTTTACAGAAATTTGTATAATCATGCTCTATTTTAGTAATTATGATTTTCCTCTTCAGTTGTATGTTTTTAGATACAAGCAAATTTGCATGTAAAATACTCTTATATTAGATCAAACATATAAAAATTATTGTATCAGTGATTTAAAATCTGTATTCATTTTACTCAAGTTTTTACTTATGTTTTGACAGATTTTTTTTCTTTTTTTTTTCAAATTTATTATTATTATTTTTTGTTGTAAAAGTTAAATGTTTTTGTTTGCTGTGAAAAACGTAACGTTGTGCATGTGCTAATAGCTCCACTAACCAAAATCCAAAATTATATTATTAAAGTCACTGGGTCATTCTCACATGCGGGAGTCAAAGATCACGAGCAGCAGTGGTGTTGAGAAACGAGGCCGTTTGTTTTCTTCACACCAGCCCCTTGTGTGATCTGTCAGTTTTGTAATGTTCAAAACGATAAAACTGCAAGTGACTCAAAGGATTAGATAACTATTTGATAGATGATGATCACTGAACCCCCCCCCCCCACCCTCACCCTCACCCTCACCCTCACCCTCACCCTCACCCTCACCCTCACATAGACGGAACAAACTCCAGGGGGCACTGTTGGTATAACATAAATTCATATTGATCAAACAAGTGAATGCCGGGCAAATTACTTTGCTTGTGTTGTGTATCCAAAAAAAAAGAAAAGAATTCTATTCATTTAAAATTTCGAAGTAAATGGTTATTTATTTGATTTAAATGCTATGCTGTCTTTTGCTTTTTGTTTTAATAGACGTTATCTTGATATTATGTTACCAGTTGCTAGGCTAACAGATATAGGAAAAGATACTATAAATACATAAATTGATTTTAATTTGAAAAACACGGTCTAGATTTTAAAGAGCTTAAATTAATAATTATTATTATTTTCAGAGATAGTCTGTTCAGTTTTAAGAATTTTGTTTGTTGGACTTTTTTAACAAACAAAATTTAAAGTATGATTATTGTATTAATATGAATAAATGAAAATGAAAGTAAATTAGCTTTCATAACAACATGATAATATAATAATAATGTATTATTATTATTATTATTAAATTGTATTAAATTAAATTGTAATAATGTATTATTATTATTATTATTATTATTAATAATCTTGCAGACACTAATGATTATCACGTTTGTTGAGCATCACTCTTGCCATACACACATTCCCGCCCCCTCGTCTGCGTTTCATTGGTTTCGTCCAAACTTGCTTTAGTTCTTCCAGTCCGATGGGGTTTGTTCGAGAGCTTGTGATCATAGTGTGTTCACTGATGGCCTGCCGGACAAGTTTTCAATGAATATTTTGGGTCTTTACAGTAAAATGCCCAAATTTACGGCAATTATGGATATAATTCGTTTGTTATGGATAACACGGATTGTGTGGGCTGTTGAAGGTAAGAGCATGTCTGTGTCAAGCGTATGTGCTTTGAAATGTCTGTTACTTTTTACGCTATATCACACTGATGATATTGATTAAGATAAATTAACATAATTATTTGAAGAAAGCCGCTGATACTAGTGTTTTACAGTCATGTCATATTATCTCAATTTAAAGTCTTCCGAAAACAGGTGCACTGCAACTGTCTGTGGATATAAATGAGTTGATTTTTTTTTTTACATTTTTCAACTGTTGTACTCTGTTTACAATACAAACTGTTCAATCAGAGAAAAGGTTAAAGGGATTGTTCACCTAAACATTCAATTCTGTTATCTTCATTTACTCACCCTCATGCGGTTCCAAACCTGCATGACTTTCTTCCTTTCTGTGTAACACAAAAGATGATGTTAGGCAGTCTGTTCAATTCACTTTCATTGGAAAAGATCTTTTCCAATGAAAGTGAATGGTGACTGAGGCTTATTCTGCCTTGCATCTCATTTTGTGTTCCACAGAAGAAAGAAAGTGTGTAAATGATGTCTCATTTAATGTTTAAGCAGCATTATCGAGTCTCTGTGTCTGATACATCTTCAGTAACATTTGAAAATGTTTAGGCTCAAACCTAGTGAGCTGCCTAGTACAGCATTTTTAGTATACGTGTACGAATGCAAGTATGTGCCCCAAAAGGCTGTCTATATAAGTTTTAATTGAAATTAAAAATATCTTAAAAATACCTTAAAGTCATTTACATTTTTTTGTCTGTCATGCTCCACTATGTCTGTTAGTACACGTGGGCCATTGTCTCAAATCTCTGTCTGGAGATCTGAATCAGCACCTCATCATCACCTGAAACCTTCAAGAGATCTCTTTTTAAACTCCAAGACAGTGAAGTCTCTCTTTAATATATTTAGAAAAATAGGGACATAATTATGTCTGCAGATGTCCTCTTAGAAAATTGGAAGTGATTTAGATTCTCATTGGAAATCATGTGTTATATACAGTAGAGTGAATAAGTGCTTCCCGGCCATTATATCCTGGAGTAGGTCCTCGATGGTACGATGGACCTGTTGCAACAGGACATGGGAGGAGAAACATTACAGTAGTTATGCATTTCTTCTGAGCCTGATTTTATTGATTTATATCATCGTCTTGATTAGTCTTATTTTATACTATTATAATAAAACTAAAGATTTCACAGCAATGTCATAGAAGATCCATTTTGGTTCCCCAAAGAACCTTTCAGTGATCAGTTAATAATCAGTGAACAATCTAAATTACCTTTTGTTCAGTGAAAAAAAAGGTCATCCATGGTGGTTGTTAAAGTTTGCCTTAGATGGCAATAAAGGACCTTTATTTTTAGAAATGTGATTCATTCATATATATTACCTATGGAAATTTCTCTGTGGAACATTAGGTATGATTTGTCTGGTATGTTATTCTGATGATAAACCATCTGTTTAGTGATACACTATAAACAATACCTACATTAAGCTTAGCCATAGGATGGAATCACACCGTCCATTCCTGTTTGTTGGGTCGGTGATGGATGTGAGGAGTAAAAGCTCATTTATTACATCTTAGAGCAGATACAGATCTTGGGATTGAAATAATTGTTTACAGCATTGAGACACGCATGACTTAGGCTGCGAGGACATGAATATTTCCTCAAGTGAGTGAGGATGACTGTGTGAATTAGACCCCGCTTTGACTAATCTAATGAATCCGTCCTGTTTAAATTTTGTTCGTAGGGTTCTTCATTTGCCCAGGGGCAGAGAGTAAATGATTTGCTGTAATGTGAAGAAAATACAAGGCTGGACTGCCACTTAAGCTCCTGTTCTGTTTTGTTCTGTCAATCATGTTGCAAGCTATAATGACAGGACTGTGCTGGAAAAGTCGACCCCCTAAGCTTTTGTTGGGAGAGTAGTGTGCATAAATTAAAGTAGCAATACATTAGTGGCTGTTTGTCATGTCAGAAATACACTATTTGAAATTTTCACAATGTACTAGTGAATCTGATTCTGACCCATACTGTATATCACTACAGGGAATGAGTCAAGTTACATACATACACTGACTTGAATGTTCATTTTTAAGGTTAGTTCAGGTTGCAAAATGTTATTTGATGTGACTCCCTTATATAAACTAAAAACATTAAATAGAAATGTAGTTACTGGAAATAAAATAAACTCTATCTGAAATAAAGTAAATTTTTTATTATACCTGCATACAAAACCTTAAACTTATTTTATTTTAGCTTGAGGCTAAGGAAACATTTCTCATGTTCATATAGTTTAACTTGATGGATTTAAATGACTAAAACTGAAATAAATAAAAATAAATAAAAACTGTTTAAAAAAGAAGACAAAAACACACAACAAAATTACTAAAACTAACTAAAATTAAAACAACTGAAAATATGAAAAGGAAAAAATTCAAAATATTAATAAAAATAATAGTCTCTCAATGATACTAAAAGAACACTGCTCCATACAAATGTAATGATAATTATGAATTAATAATTCAGTTTTTACATGGAAACAAATGTAATAAATAAATAACTATAGTGAAAATAATGTTTAAGTACATTCACCTGTTTTCAAAGTGTATGGCAGGGATGGGCAACTTTGATAATGATGAGGGCCAGCATTTTTCTTCTTTATAGGAAGGGGCCAGATTACTAATTTCCTTTTTGAGGGAAATCACATGTACAATTAATGCAATGAGTTTTAAAAGATTTTATCTATTATTATTATTATTATTATTAATATTATTATTATTATTATCTAACTATTAAACTGGTGCAATAATGCAAATTCAAATGGCAACTTCATTGTCAATTGACAAGCAAATGTAAACATCTCAGTTACATTGCCTGTAAATTTGCACATAATCATAAATGAAAATAATATTAATATTACATTACAGAACATAACAATTCAGTGCATACATTTCCATACCAGAGGAACACCCCCAAACACATGCATTTACCATTCAGTTTAGACAACATTCCCACTATCATAAAGGCATGTCTGTGTTTACATGTTACTTTTTTAAACTAAAAACTGAGTTTTTTTCCCGTGTATTTTGGTTGTTCATTTATACGACAACAGCGTGTTGGGGGCCTGAAAACGCAAACTTTTGAAAATGAGTTTCAAAGTGCACGTTTTTGAAAACGGTGACGTCATGTGCATGCATATTACGTGTTCAGCCTATAGAGTGGTGCAGGTATGACATCACTTTGTAGGCAAAACGTGGAAGCGAGTTAGCATTTTAGCACTTGCGGTTCCCTCATCTCGAAGTCAATGGATTTTTTTAATGGGATTTTGGTTAAACAGCTGAAATAAGGTCTGTGGTGAACACAAGCTCAAGACACTTTCACGTTTTATTCTACAACATAAAATACATTAGTATTACCCCACTCGTGATTTTTTTTTGAAGCTGTTGCTAACAAGTTGCTAAATGGGATTACAGAGGCTGTTGAGGAGATTAAATGTCATCACGCCGAACAGGTAACCTCATTCCGCTTTTACAGCCTCATTATGCTTATAATTGTGCTCTTATAAACTATTCTAACTCAAACTTTCTGGGAAAATGTTTTGAGATAAAAACTGGGAGCGTTGTCAGAAGCTTAGTGATGGTGACGTTGAAATCGAGCGACTGTGGTGTAGTCCGTTTATAGCCTACCTTACTTCTGGCAACTGCATTTAGGCTTCAAAATTCATAAAAGTTATGTTCATCTGTAATAAATATCTTTATGGACAAAATGTGCAAGTATTATACATTTTTGTTGATCACAGAGCTTGTTTTTAGCGATTATCCAAAAGCCTATGGGAAAATCCTATTGGGTATTTCTCGAGCAATGCTAACTGCCGGTTGGCCTACAAAGTGACGTCATACCTGTGGCACTCTTTAGGTAGGCGCGTAGTTTCTTTACAAAGTGTCAGCATCGCCACCTACTGGCCTGACATGCATAATACTGTGTTTTTTTTAGTTTTTTTCTGTGTGAAGAGGGGGCTTTTGACAATGTTGGTCTTTTTTGACAATGTTGTCGTCTGTACGTGAAAAATTATTATTATTTTTTTTTTCATTTTAGTACATGTACATCATTCATTTCGTGAGAAAATTGTGGCCTCTCCTGCTAGTGCACAGTTGACTCAAAAAGGTGTTGATTTTGTATTTTACTTTTGTATTTTAACTCTGGCATCACCGGTTTATCTTTCATGCTTCTCTTTGTGAGCAGTAGTGTAATGGTGATTTAAATTAAAATCTATCAAATCTTTCAAAATTTTTCATTATTTTTCAAACAAACCAAACACATGGGTACCCCCTTAAACTCACTCATTTTGGTGAATGTTCACATTAGCGTGCATATCCTACTATGCTCACGCTGTAATTATATGGTTATCGGCAGGAACTAACAAGCTCTCCTGGTTGGGGTTAGAATTAACATCCTAATCTGAAAGCAATCTTTACTTGACTCACTTTGCCAATGTATTAAAATTGATCAGAATATAATGTGGTTCAGTAGGCCATTAAATATATTGCGGGGCCACCAGTTACCCATCCTTGGTGTAGGGAAACTTTTTTTTTTAAATAAACGTTGTCTTTTCAAGTGCTATTAAAGTTTTTCAAAGCCATATGAAACCAATATTAATACACAAATGATATGAACAAGATTTTTGTAAGCAGCCGTGTATCCTAGAAAGCAAATGTCCTGTTAAATTGTTCAATCGTTCGATTGTGTGACGTGTGTGCGTGCAGGGCCCATGTGAGGTTTGTCATGCAGACCTCAGTACTTGCTGCACTCCCCCGTCCTTCTTTATTAGGAGCAAGACCTGCCTCTGGCATCTGTGACATCTTTCCGAGCCTTTACATAAGCACAAAAAACCTGACCAATTTCAGTCATGCCAGACACAGTCGGCTCTGTTGCCCGTCAGCTTTGCAGAGCGACAGACAGAAAAAGCTGTCACTGAATCAATGAATTTATGGGTGATGTGAAACTGGGAGTTTCCATATGGCCTCTCATGAAATGACAAGATTTTGTCCACAGGCTTGTGAGAGGGTCAAAATGGTGAAATTATCAGGTATCCAAGAGGGACTTGCCATCTGCTTGACAATTTAATTATCCATCTGTCTCTTTGTCTTGTTGAGTGGTCATTTTGAATAAAATGAGGTAAAATCATTTGTCCTTTTCATGTTAATTATTAGCCAGTTTGATGTGCTGTCATATTGATTTAAATCCATGCTTTTTTTGAATGTGGGTGAGGGTACAAAACAAATTTGTATGTGTAAACACTCAGAATCTCATCTAACAAAATGTCAAAATGTCAGCTGTTATCGTGGAGCAATATCTCTCTAACTACCACATACGTGGGCAGACATGGTTCATTTTTTTTAAATGGAGAACACAAGCAGAGGACAGCGGTCAGTGTGAGAAAGTAGAAAAGAGTTTAAAGTAGCAACCCTTCCATTTTATGAATGTTTGTGAAGTTTAGGATGAGGAAATAAGTATACCACACAGGACAGGATCATATTCCTGTTATTTCTCTCCAAAGTTGTGTGCACACATTCATGATTTATTTTGCCAAGATCTATTAATTTATCCAAAAATACATAAAAATGTGATTTTATATGTACAATGACCTGAATAAGTCTGTTCTATGATGAGCATGTTTTTCATTTCATTGACTAAAATAAAGTATAAGTACATAAGTGGCTGTTTGTCATGTCAGAAATACACTAGTTGTAATTTCCACAATGCACTAGTGAATCAGATTCTGACCCATACTGTATATTACTGCAAGTTTTTTTTATTTTTATGGTATCTTTGATATCAAAAATACATTTAAAAATTCAATTCATACATACAATAATTGTGTGATGCAACTGTCCTGATATCACAATGAAGAAAAAGCCTCATTAACAGAATGAAAACCTTAAGTATTTTAGCAATTTTTTTGAAAATGTTCACTATATTTTAAGATTTGTACTATTCTTTATTGTGGACCCTTGTATTTTTCATTAGCCCAAGTACAGCTAACACTGATAAATTCAGTCCAGTCATTTCTCTTGTGCTTATCTGATGAAGGTTTATTTGAGCATGCG
The DNA here is from genome assembly GCA_039654625.1 of Rhinogobio ventralis. NCBI lineage: Eukaryota > Metazoa > Chordata > Actinopteri > Cypriniformes > Gobionidae > Rhinogobio > Rhinogobio ventralis. The sequence continues at coordinate 18,110,603 of CM077203.1, forward strand.
TCTTCATTCTGCATTATTGTGTTGTTGCTTTTTTTGAAGAAGATATATTTGAGCACATGGCATTATTGTGGACTATTTTGTTTGTGCCCACGTCTAATCTGTATGCCACCCAAGCTGGAAAGTCGTTCATCTTTTTCTACTGAAAAAGTACACGTTTTTTATGCCAGTCCATACAGTGCAGTACTAATGGCTTGCTTCCACCGAGCGGTGCGGTGCGGTACGGATCAGTACAGTACAGTACGATTCGGGAACACAAACCCTGATCTGGCTTGCGTTCCAACTTCATTTTCGTATGAAGAAGAAAAAAGCGACACAGTAAACAACAATGGACGACATACAGCAGATCTTGTTCTTGCTTCTCGGCATGTGGTTGTTGTCACAAGAAGACACACTTTGTTTAAGCCAAAGCTGCAGACTGCAAGGAAAAACGCAGCCGAAAAGGCACATGCAAGTGACGATTCTCTGTCTGCAAGTCTAGCTCCACCCTTTAGTACTGGACTACTGTTCTAGGTACACCAACAGAAGGGTGCCAAAAAAGTGGTACGGTACGAAACGAGCCATAAGTGCAATATAATTCAGCCCCTGTACTTGATAGGGTTAAAACCTGGCTCAGTCACTGCTCACAGGTGTCTAAATGGACTGTGATAAACTGATATTTTCTTTTTCGAAAAGAATCTGGATATGCATTGTATTGACCTAGGAGCTTTACATTCCGAAGTGAACTTAATGAAAAGAGAAGAGAGATCCCTGAGCTAAAGAATTCTATTCAAAGTGATTAAAAGTCAGATGAAAAGTTAATTTGTTCTCATAGCCCGAAGCTGCTAATTTACTTGATATCCATAGAGGATCTGATTTGCAAATGGATTGTTGTTGAGTGATCATTAGTCTTCAGTCAAAACCTTCTCAACTGGAACAGTTTGGAATCATTTTAATTTCGTTCTGTATTTGTTACCTGATTTTAAGATTTATTCTGGTCGGTAATCTTTCCAAATGGAGAGAATTTGTCTCAGGACATGACTTATGTGTTCCATGCATAATTTAGATATGTGTATAAGCTTCATTATGTTTTCTCCATGCATTGAATGTCCCCAAAGCAAGCAAGAAATGATTATGAATGGACATCCCACCCCAGATAATAAGCTGATATTGCATAATCATAATATCCTCAATAGTAACAGAAGTCAGACGCAATGGTTTTGCCGTCAGAGCAGAAGCGCCCTTATTCCACAGAGAGCTGACATAAAATATTGAACTTCAGAAAGCTCATGACCTACTTCTCCACTCTCCTCGATTTTGTAACTATGATTATCTGAAAACACAAGGGTACATGTTTGGTTTAATATCATTTGATTACCCATTGTCCTAATTATAATTTAGTATTGTATTATTATTATTGCTACCTCAATAGAAAACATGAATGCCTTGGGATGCTTCTTCTAGCTTCTACCTCCTCATATATTAGTCATGTAGACTGTATTTGCATTCAGTGCATTTATGGAGAAGATTATTTTTAAGTTAATGTATTTTTCATTAGTAATTCATGAATGTCGTATCTCTATTTAGGCTGAATATACAAAAGTTCATTACATTTTCTTTTTGTAGAATGCTTTCAATTGATAATGGTGACAGTAAAGACATTTATAGTGTTACAGAAGATTGCTATTTCAAGTAAATGCTGTTCATTTGAACTTTCTATTCAAAGAATCCTGAAAAAACATGTACACAGTTTCTACAAAATATTAAGCAGCACAACTGTTTTCAACATTGATGATGATGATGATATTAATAAGAAATTTTTCTTGAGAAATTGGCACTTGTAAAGCTCCAAATGTATAAAAAAAATAGAGTTTGCCCTGTAAATAAAACTTGGCAGTTAGCCTGTAACTTTATTGGGCAATGCAAAATTACATGGGTCGGATTGTAAGAATGATAATCTGACCTTCACTAATGTAAGTGACATCCAGAACGAAATGCAGATCAAAATCACAGAGAAAACACAACAACCTGTGCCGTTTGTCACAAATAATCTCATCATCGCAGGGATGAAAATCTTTTTCTAATTTTTCTAAGTAGCAATACTATAAAATGTTCTTGTCATTGGCAAGCGTGGTTAATTTTGGCCCCCAAATGCGAGTGGTCAGGTTTGTCTGCTTCAGGGTGCTTTTTCGGCTCTTGGCCCACATCGCCATGGAGATGAGAGTTGTAAATTGGGAAAGCAAGGGATTAGTGTTGGGTCTGTAAACTATGAGCAGGCTGCTCCACTGACCCACTGCTCATTCAGTGCCATCACATTTGGCTCCTGTCTGCAAATGTTAGTCAGTCACACAGCTGAGATATGCAGGGGTTTATGGGCAAAACATTCTTCTAATGTCTGTTTGAAATCCTGACATAACCGAGTGAGACAAATCTCTTGTTGGAACACAGCGCATGCTTTACTGCCACAGACATGTTTCATCAATAGCTTTTGTAGGTCAGCAAATCCCAATTGTGTATCCAACAATGGATTTAGGAGGAAAATGCTTGCTTGATTTCTTGAGTCGACATAAAATTCTTATTTTTTTTAATGGAATATTGCAGTGTTTATTATTAATCCATGCATGTTGTTGTTGTTGTTGTTGTTGTTGTTGTTGTTATTATTATTTTTATTTAATATGCCCTAGTTATCTTTAATAAAAACAAAATCCTTCTCTTCTCTGATGATGTGTTTACTGGCACAAGGGTGGGACAATCTGTCACTCACATGAGATCAAATGACAACGATCCAATCAATTCGTGTTGGAAAATATAAAGTCCTGCCCTACATTTTGTCTTGTTCTAGAAGCCGTTTCACTTGGATATGTCACAATAGGGACAAAAAGACTATCACCCAAAAACAAAACAAATTCTGTCACTAATTACTCACTCTCATGTCATTCCAAACCCTTAATGCTTTGGCACACAAATGAAGATCTTTTTAATGAAATCTGAGAGATTTCTATCCCTCCATAGACAGCTACATAACTACCACTTTGACGCGTCAAAAAGTTAATAAAGAGATCGTAAAACTAATCCATATGAATCGAGAGGTTTAGTCCAAATTTTCTGAAGAGACACGATAACTTTTTATGATGAACCGATTGAATTTAGGCTTTTATTCACATATGCGATCAGTAAACATAAACAGAAGCTCAAACGAACCTGCGTGCTGCATAACACACGAGAATAAACTTCTAAACCTTGTGCGTTGATGAATGTTTATAGGCTATGTGAATTGATTCATTTTACGAAAAGGATATCTCGATAACGATATTTAAATGATATTTTGCTGAGTGTGTTATTGTGCTGGCACCTTGGCAGGTTTAGGACTGCCGTGGTCAGCTGACTCAAAGTTTTTGATATTCTTCATATTCTGTGTGGTGGTCAGTTCACAGCAGTGACAGAAATGATCTTTTTTACCTTTTATACATTTATTTTTTAAACCTAATTATATGCATGCATCATCTTTTGTGTCAATTTCATAAATGTAATAAAAAAAATATTATAATAAGACACAATAGGGCTGTTACCAATCAAATTAAATAAGTATCAACAGAATTCATCTTCGCACTCCAGAGGAAACACAGAAGCTGCATCTGAAGTGGCATTTAGATCATTTACACAGACTGTTTAATGCAGCTCAGAGATGACAAATGAATAACCTGCAGTTATGCATAAATAATGTTTTGATGTTTAAAACTGAATATTTAATATTTGAAATGATTTAAAACATGAAAAGATACTTTAACTGTGAAATTAAAACTGCCAGAAGGTGGCAAGCAATTTTTTCTTAAACTTAAGCTTATGTCACTTAATATTAACTTCTTGTTTAGTAAACTTGCATAAAATCAATATCACATTTATCATCATGCTGATACCTGGAGAAAAAACACTCTTTGTGTGATATTTATTAATTAGGCTATATTAAATGATATAAATATGGAGTAAATCATGCAGTGAAAGCGTGCACTGTAAATGCACTCGCACTAGTCTAAGCTGCAAGACTAGGCTATATCACATGCGTGCGCTCTCTGCGTGTGTGTGAGGGATATACTCCATAATGTCAGATCGCACTCGCACATCGTTAAAACATCGTTAAAACAACAATTACGATATTCTCGCACACCCCTATGTCAAAGTGGTAGTTGCGTAGCTGTCAATGGAGGGACAGAATGCTTTTAGTTTTCATTTAAAAAAAAATTCTTAATTTGTGTTCTGAAGATCCCGTCTTACGGGTTTGGAACGACATGAGGGTGAGTAAATGATGACACAATTTTCATTTTTGGGTGAACTAACCCTTTAAAGGAATAGTTCACCCCCCGAAAATTTTACATAAATATAATATATATATATATATATATATATATATGATGAAAATATAAAGAATAAGAACATTTTAAAATATTAATATGCTGTAATTGTATATAAATAATACTAAAATAAGTGAGCAAATGATGACAGAACAGAATATTTGTTTTTGGGTGAACCTTCTCTTTAAATATATTGTGAAACTCCAAAACCATTTCCTTCCTTCACTTGTCATTGGTTGTAGACTGGTGCTATTGTTCTTTTGAAGATGAATTGTGAATTTACACAGTCAGACACACTGCGGCGGTCCCCGTGGTCTAGTGAATGTTTTAGCATCCCACCCACAGGTTGACTGACAGATCTGGAACACAGAGGATCAATGCACTGTCTTTCTGGATGCGGAATTCTGAGCGTGTCCTCACACTAGTTCACATGTTTACATTGCGTCATAGCAGCTCATTGTAGGACATGGAAGCTATTGATCAGTTAGAATATCTATTACATTAAGCACTGTTTGAATCCATCATGTACTCTTTTGAGCATGCTGTTTCAGTTGCATAATCATGTTTACGTTTTTTTTCTTCTTTATTTCAAATTACTGCAGCAGCAGCTACGTATTTTCAGGTTCAAATTAGATTTTGAGTCCCAGATTTTCAAGTGGTCTCAGACTTATGGATCCCATTGTATGTCAGTAACATAAGCAGTATATAATATCAGTATTGCGTGTGTTCGTGTGTGTGTGTGTGTGTGTGTGTGTGTTGATATAATGGAATGTAATACTAAAGGGATCTGCATAGTTTGTAAGGGGCTGTTGCATATCGTGGATGATCAAAGCTTGATTTTAATTAACTGTACATACATTTTTTCGAGGCCAATTTTTGTGCTTCCATCTTGATAAAACAGACAAAACCAACATTGGAGATCAGCACAATAAAAGCATCAGGACAAAAAAAAGTTTTGTTGAATATTTTAGCCTGTTAGCCTGGGAAAAAGATGAAATGTTGTGTTAATTATGTTTCCAACATGTCTCTAAAATAAATAAATTACAGTCGGTTCATCCTTACAATTGGACCTCATATTGCAAACAATAGGCAATAATATATATATATATATATATATATATATATATATATATATATATATATATATATATATCTCCTGCCTAGTTTTTAAATTGTCACAATTATTCTATGTTTTAGTCGCGATCTGGAGGCCTATATTTCAGTGAGTTCCAGATGTGTCTCGACTAGGTTTTTTATGAAGTCTCGTACGTCCCATAGTATGAAAATGCAAAGGAACATTGTAACTGTAAAAAAAACAATTAAGTCTAGATCATAGATTCTCAAGAGCACCATCACAAGAGCAAATTAAACTTCAAGTATTCATCTTCTCAGTTTCTGTTAGATGAAGTGGTGTTTACTGAGCCTGCTCAGATTTGTTACTGTAAGTGTTTACCAGTTTCTCCACTTAAAATTTCACTGTTGATATTGTGGCTCGCTCGTAGTAACGTCAAGAGGGAGGATACTATGTTTATGTGTGTGGGTGCGTTTGAATCAACATTATTACTTAATACTCCTTGCTTGCTATGATGGTGTCATTATTTATGGGTATTTTGAGGTTTATTCGTCTCCATTTGAAGAGAACTTTTTTGTTTTTAATCTTTAGCATGGATAGCATAAGGTCGCAAAGAGAGTGAGGATGATAAGGTTCTGTGGATGTGGGGTGCGTGCTTTTGTTCACCACATTGGCTCGGCTCAGCATGTGCAAACTGGGTGATGAAATGAATTTTGTGAAAGTTGTGCCTTGGCACGCTGACCTAAAATCCAGTGAAGACTCGCCATGTTTCCCGTGGGATTAATCCAGTGTGGCATACAGAGTGTAGCGCAGCCTGTAAGGATTATATGTACTGGACTTGGGCTCCCGCTGCCCTACTTTTCATTAAAATATAGAGAGAGATTGCATGAATGCCTGGACAGATGGAGTGGGGGTTTGATTAAACAGTGCAAGTACTGGGAAATGCTACAACTTTTTCTTTCAATGGACAGACAGTTGTAATTTACTGGTTTTCATGATACTATTGCAGGGATATTTCATTTGAAAGCATGACGCTGTATTTATAATCATGTTTTGTGCTTTTTTGTTTGACCCATGAGCTTATAAAGTCTAAGAGTATTGTTTGTTTCCTCTTGTATTTTCCTCCCGCAGCCTCATCATATTCTCATATTCACAGCCCTAAACACACAGCGATGGTGCAGTTCCTGAGAGAAATATCTTTGGTTGCCCCTGAGCTGCAGAAGCTGCTGAAATATAAATGAGACACTTAATGGCTGAGGCTGTATCGAGCTAGTGTTTACAGGGATCCCAGGATTGTGTGTCACGGGGCTTCTGGCTTCGATCTCAGGAAGTCCTCTTGCCACTTGCCAAATCCCGATTCATAAATGCCACGGGGTGTCTGTGTGTCACACTGGATATGTTTATGTTGCCTTGACTGGGGCCCATATGCCCTGCTAGGACCCCCATATGTGATCCTCCCTCAAGTCACATTTCTTTTATACATAAAAATAAACGGCTATACACCATACTACAGCCTTGGACAGATGGTTGTACTCTATATTTTCTAAATATTTGGGGAAGAAAACCCATTCTGAATATTTCACCCAGTTGTCTTGCGCGATGTTCACATAAAGACTAGAGATGCACCGATGTACTGGCCAATAATCGGTATCAGCCGATAAAAGTTATTTTCACTATCGGCCATTGGCCAATTGTTTAAAAACAGCCGATGATCAGGGCAAAGTGGAAAAACGTGTCCGACTGAAACTCAAACTGTGAACCGTGTGTGAAGAAAATGTCTCATGTTGAATTTAGGGCAAGTTAACGCGACAATAGCGCATTAGCAGTTAAAAAATAGCTACATAAAAGTAGGCTCTATTTGACACTATGAATCACCCGTAGTTCAAGCCAGGGTTGCCAGGTCTGCAGTTTTTCCCTACACTAAACCATTATTTGAAGAGTTTGGTTCCAAAGTGCAATAAAAGCCATTTAAAAAAAAAAAAAAATTCCCGCCAAAATCTGTATTGTATCTGGTCGGTATTTAAAAGTCCATTTTTAATTTTAAGCAAAATGCGATACCCAACGTCTTATTCTGTCATGTTTTCTCCCTATCTCCACTCACTCACTTTCTCTCGCTCTCTCTTTAACATATTTTTACTCAAATTAATCCAAATGGATATGTTGCATTTTGGAACCAAACTCTTCATTTGTAGCGCACCTCTCATCCAATAATGGCAAATAGCGCTGTGCTTTGTTACTTTTAAAAAGAAACAAAGTGTCATCTTTCAAATTCTGTCCATTTTATCACGAAATTCAAACAATAAATGCTGCTTTGACGCTCTTAAATGTGACGTGATAGATTGCTGTAGTGCCTCAGTTCAAGTGGCAGCGCAGAGAGCAAGTCATCTCTTCCATTTTAATAGAATTTATATCTTGTATGTTGAAAGATACACTACAACTTACCAAAATCTATATTATCGCTCAATCAGTTTTTCAACCGCGTAAAGATGTCAATACAGCTTGTAAACAGTAGGTCACATAACATTGTATTTAGCCTACCACAGGAAAGTCATCCGTCATATTGTTAGTTAGCAATAAAGAAACACTAGAGAGGAGCTTACTTACTGTTAATTATATGCTTGAATAAATTTGTCATGAAGACAAGTGCTTATGAAAAATACCTTATATGTGCAATTGAGTCATGCAAACATTTCAGCTTTTTATTTGGGCGTAATTAGCCTATTATATCTGAAAATAAATAGAAGTTTAATATAATAGCTTTGTTGTTAATTGCAACCAATATTATTGTGTACCAAATGAGAGGGTTCGCTGTATAGTTTGTAGGATTATTTGGGAGAGGTTTCTTTTTCTATATAAGAAAAATCTAACTGGTATTGGCATCGGCTGATATCAGTCTGAATAATCGGGTATCGGCTGAGAAATTTATTATCGGTGCATCTCTAATAAAGACCCTATTATATTGAAATTTGTTGGTGGTTTTGTGACTTATTTGTTAGCTTTGAGGCTGTCTGTATGCAAGTGTGCTACTTAATGCTAAAAAAAAAATTAGTTTTTGCAGATATACACATTTAAAATGTCTGAAAAAGCAGACCGAAAATATTGCACTCATCCTGCACTGCATAGTTGAATCTGTGTTGTGCCTTTGGTGAGAGAGAACTCTGATTGGCTGTACAGCTTAGCGGACGAGTCAGTGCATGAGAATAAAAGCGAAAGTGATGAAAGCGAGCAAAGAAGTCAAGCTAGTACAGACAGAAGGCTGTTATAATTTTATGTCATCTTACCCAAGCATTCGAATTAGGCTTGCTGCGATAGTCGGTGGTGCCGGTGTTCAGGCAAACACCGGTTACATCACATGTCACCGCGGCACCGCCCCCCACCGTCGTTTAGATTTTTTTTATAGTAATAAAATCATTAAGTTCAGTTAGAGAACAGACACTACAATTAAAAACTGAACGTGTAGCGTGAGCCGAACGAGTCGCAGCACAGGCAGCAGCATGAGTCAGATTTCATTCATCACGATTGAGGAGCTGAATGACAAGATGATCACGGAAGATTTGGTTTCAATGCGAAATGTAAAAGCGCCTTTTTAAGAGAGTTTATCATTGTACTGTTCTGTTGTGTTTTTCATTAAGAATAATAGGCTAATGAACCCACCATTCAAGCAACCCGCCCCCTAATTGGCGCTATGAAAGCTTCATTGAATTAATTGAAAAAATTAATTGAAAACACTCACTTTGCTCCACACTGTTATGAATGCCATTGCAGCGTTTTAAAAGCCCCCGCCGGTGATACCGGTATTACTGGTGTTGTCACACGTCAATTTCCTCACCGTCACGTCCCTAATTCGAATGCACAAATATTTTCATAATAACATGAGCCGACTGGAATGAAGAAAGTTATAAGCATGACTAAAACAAAAAATGGTAAGCAACTTGCTTACCATTTTTTGTTTCAGTCATGCTTATCACTTTCTTCATGCACTAACTTGCTTGAAGCAAGTGCTTTTGAATGACAAAAATAGACTAATCATGATACCTGAAATAGACAGATATGTACTTCCACATGCCAGTTGATAGTCGCTTTTAGTATTTTGGTGTATTCAAGCATGCTTTTTGGCTAAGACTCAGCCGACGAGAGGCGACAACACCGTCAACTTTCGTCGCTGCTAGTTCTTTGACGTCGGCTTGGTGTGTCCCAGGCTTAATACCACCTGCCTCCAACTAACAAGTAGCAAAGCATGCCTCTGGTGTAGCTGTAACTAAAGCCTCCATTTCGCTATGTAAAGAAAAGGAACAACACTTTTGTTATGTCCAGCCCTAATTTCCTGTTTCAATAGGAAATCGGGGTGTTTTTTTTCCATACTTATATGTATTTAATTCGTATGTATGCAGGGAGGGGTGGATATCTGAATAATGATTGAATAATGAATGCCTTTAGAATAAAATAAAATGCATCAACATGAAAAACCTTTGCTTGTATAGAAGTGATAGTTTTTTATTTGTGGTAGTTTTTTTATCAAAGCTGCACAGCACTAAAACCACCCTTAGGTTTTCATTTGACTGATTCTGGCAGTATGCGGAAACCACTTGTTCTCAGCTAAATAATTGAAAATGTCAGATCAGAGTCATATTTCTAAACTATTTTGTCCTACTTGCCATATTGAATAGAAAGGCACTCTCTGTCATTTGAGGCAATTACGAACTAGATGTGAAGGGAAGCAGATGTTAGAACATGATGTGATCTATCATCTATGATGGATAACACCTTCCAATATAGTAATAGTCATTTGTAACATTTGATTAACAATAAGAGTCAAAAATAGCGGGCTATTACTGCTGTGAAATGGGCAACTGTTATTCTGCATCTCAAAGTGTGAGTCATCCTTTATTTAACATTCAGAAAAGCTATCCATTATGCATCATAATTACTGTTAAGAGACTTGAAGAACAATGACCTTAGAAATGCTGGAACGTGCAGTAATGGGCTCTTAGAGGCAGCATTTTAAACTTACAGGTTTTTGGTGTGCATTTCTTTTCAGATGTGTTGATGGACTCCACGACGGCAACGGCTGAGCTAGGATGGACGATATATCCATCATTGGGGGTGAGCCTCATTGAAATAATTTATATAAATGAATAATTCAGTGCACAAATTCAGCATGACTCATGTGGTGCAGAAATAGAAGTTGAAAGAATTCCAAATTAGATTATTTTTAATGCAATCCATGCAGTTTGTCTCACTTCTGCACATTTTTAACTGAGATGTCATAATGTATCTGTAATGGTGTGAAACCAGAACGAATGTTCTATAAATATGCAAACAGGCTTTTTCTATTAGCCGCACACATTGCTTATTCAAACATTATTATCTGTTCTTTGGTTCCAGTGGGAAGAGGTGAGTGGCTACGACGAGAACATGAACACCATCCGCACCTACCAAGTTTGCAATGTCTTCGACGCCAACCAGAACAACTGGGTGCGCAGCAAATACATCCGGCGGCGGGGTGCCCAGCGGATCCACGTGGAGATGAAGTTCTCTGTGCGAGACTGCAGCAGCATCCCGAAAGTCCCTGGCTCTTGCAAGGAGACTTTTAATCTGTACTACTTCGAATCAGACTCTGATGTAGCCACCAAGGTGTATCCCGCCTGGATGGAGAACCCTTGGGTCAAGGTGGACACCATTGCGGCCGATGAGAGTTTCTCCCAGGTGGACCTGGGCGTTGGTATGATGAAGATCAACACGGAAGTACGCAGCTTTGGGCCGGTGTCCCGTAATGGCTTCTACTTGGCCTTTCAGGATTATGGAGCCTGCATGTCGCTCATCGCCGTAAAGGTTTTCTATCGCAAATGCCCCCGAATTATTCGGAATGGGGCTGTCTTTCAGGAGACCTTGTCAGGTGCGGAGAGCACCTCTCTGGTGTCGGCCCGAGGCACTTGTGTACCTAATGGAGAGGAAGTTGATGTGCCCATTAAACTGTACTGTAATGGAGATGGGGAGTGGCTGGTACCTATCGGGCGTTGTGTGTGCAAGGCTGGGTACGAGTCTGTGGACAACGGGACTGTGTGTAAAGGTGAGTTGCTTATTCAGTAATGCTTATTAGGTATACCTTGAATTGATTTTGTTCTTAAAGGGACAATCCACTAAAAAAATTAAATGGTCACACTCATGATGTTCCAAACCCATATTCTGTTATTTGAGGGTTGTTTTCTTTTAAGATAGATCATAGATAAACAGGCCATCAAACTCCAAAAAGGACACAAAGCACCATAACTTTGGGCTGTGTTCCATTTTCTTTGAAGCTGTATGATTTTTGTGTGAATTCAAATTCTTAAGTTTTGTCACCAGAACAAACATAGAAAAAAGTAAGGAAAGAAAAAAGATAGGAATACTCTTAAGAGATGTTTTTGGAAATTGAAAAATTGAAATTGAAAATTAGAAGAAAATGGGAGTTAGGAATAATTTTATTCTTAATGTTTTGTGAAACCGGACCCAGAGGATAGTACAGACTTTACGGTCCAGCTACTTTTCTTGGACTTGATAGTACATAAAATTATATTAAAATTAGTGTATTTTACAAATCTTTTTGTCAAGCTAAAATTAAAATGAGAGTTTGAAACCACATTAGGCTGAGTAATTAATAATTCATATTTTCATTTAAACTATTCTTTAAAGTCTTCCATTATCATCTTTGTTTGATCTGATTTAAATGGCTCACTAAAAAGGAAAACTCTTGTTACGTAAATGAGAAATTTCTAGCAGATTTGACCCTTAAAAATAGCTTTCATCTGTGTAACAGGATGTTGTCAGGTTGATTTAGATGTTACCATATGATACACATTTTTAGGTAGCCTGACAAAACATTTTTTACAGTGCCGAATGCCAGCAATGATAAATAAATAATGAATAGACTCAGCTTTAGCCTCAGATTTCTGCACCCACATAAAGCACCATGAAATAGAAATACATCAACAAATTATTGCATACAGAGTCTTTTTGATTATTATTTTATCCAATGACAGAAAAGGAGAACCTAACGTCCTGAATGCGCGCGCGCGCACACACACACACACACACACGCATTACAGAGTCTTACTATTGAGAGCTTCCCTGCAGGTACAAAACATTCACTGGCCTTATCCTTATGAAAGCTAGTTGAAAGACATCGGGCCATTGTGTCCTCCTGCCTGTTTCTATCCATGTGCAGAGGATTTCTTCGCTTACAATCATTGTTATTTCAACCTAAATCCACACACGCGCATGCACATCAGCACTGACCCTTAAAACTGTTTTTATAACATGAGATTTTGCCGTTATTCTTGCATTACTCGACAAGGAAGTAGCTCTCTGTCTGTGAGAACAAGGGAGCTGTAATGAATAGAAATCCTCCAGTCAGTTATAATGCTGCCTTGATAGGTTGGAATGAATAGAGGGATTTGGGTAGAAAAAGGTGGGGTTTTTTTCGCCCTCGCTCAGCACTCAGCAGATATGATTACATTCAAGGAGAGCAGGGTGGCGATGAGGGAACAATTTTGGCAGGGTTCTCCTGGGTACTGTTGACAGAATCTAAATTACTAATATCCCCCCATCTGGAGCAGCTGATGGATGGAAATCGGCAATATCCTGGGCGAGCACAAGCCAGACCATCTCTTTTATTTCCCCTGGTGTTAATCCTCCTCGCTGCCACCACTTTAATGACACTCCTAATTGACTAATTTGGAGTGCACAGAGGGAACTGGGTGGACGCTTAAACGCTGCTATCCCTAGCGAGTCCATTCAGAAATCAAGCACAACTAATGAATCCCCCTGTGGTTGTCAACCAAGGGCTGCATGTAGACAAATGGATTTATGAGTTCCATTTTCTGTCTCTAAAAGAAATATGCAGTAGCAATACTCATTAAAGCCAAATAGAGACATAATGGTCTAATTGATAGCAAGCTTGACGTGTAATTCTCCTGTAATGTTATACTGGTACAATGGCACAGCACTGTATGCTTCAGGTCAATGCAAATTCAAAAGCCCTTACAGTGCTCAACAATAAGGATTTTTGTCTGATGGACTCACTTTACTTTTTTATTTAATAAATAATAAATACATCTTTATTACATTTGCTCAACAATAAAGATTTTTGTCTACTGACTTAAAGGGTTAGTTCACCCAAAAATGAAAATTCTGTCATTAATTCCTCACCTTCATGTCGTTCCAAACCCGTAGACCTTCGTTCCTCTTCGGAACACAAATACAGATATTTTTGATGAAATCCGAGAGCTCTCTGGCCCCTCCATAGACAGCAATTTAATTACCACTTTCAAGGTCAGAAAGGTAGTAAAAACATTGTTAAAATAATCCATGTAACCGCAGTGGTTCAACCTTAATTTTATGAAGCGACAAGAATACTTTTCATGCGCAAAAAACAAAAAAAATAACGACTTTATTCAACAAATTCTTCTCGTCTGTGTCAATCTCCTGTGCTGTTGACCTGATAAATGCAGTGCAGCGCTTCAGAGTTCGACGTCAGAACGGCAGCTCACCATTGGCTAGCTCCTGCGTCAGCGTCACACGCATGCGTTGTGGTGCTCACGTGAACCGCGTTGGCCAATGGTGAGCCGCCATTCTGCTATATGCATACTATACTATATCCACCCAGAATATGCAATTTAGCATGTTGGGTTCATATTTTAGTCTCATCTGCTTTCCTGTACAGGACTATAGTTTCATCATCATCAATAAGGTATATAGTATACAGCCTTATGAATTCAAACTCATAACATCATCGCATTATTTTTTTCACATAGTTCTGAACGGAGAGACGAACACCCGAACCATACATGTTCAACGCTCCTGCTCACAGCTGCTCTTTACGACTGCTTTTGCACCACTGTTAATCTCACAATCCACTTCACAAGCATAGCCTGAGATAAATTCAAATCATCCGCTCACCCTTCCATCAATGTCATAGAGTAGAGACAGATCTGCTAACCGTTATGGGCGGGACACCAAGTGGTGCTCACTGCAGAGTCAAATGATGTCCAGCTCCACCTCTCTGGACGTCTAATGGGGTAGAGGGATAGAGTTGTGGGTGGTTAGGGTAGGTCCCTCAGACCACTTTGGTTGACGGCTTGACGCCTAAGTGTAGCTACTCTGACTGCATCGGAACCCTGCTTAATGCCGAGTTCAGACTGAACGATTTTCAAACTCGTCGGATCACTGCTCTTTTCACACTGCATGACTATCTGGGCCAGCATTCAGTTGCTGTTGTATTCACACTGCACGATGGATCAGCGACAGGGGGTTTCACACTGCATGACTTTTCAAGAGGAAGAATCGCCGACAACTCTGTCCCTTCCGCAAGACTGGAATTGTTATTAAAAAGATAGACTGCTGAAAGTTTGCGATCCAAATGGTTGTGCGCTGATTTGCAGCGAAAAGGAGGAAATGGTTGGGGAGATGCAGGGAGCAAGGATTGTGTTCTGCAAAGAAAGTTGGAGGTAAATAAATTATTTTGCAATTTGCGGCTGGTCGAGCAAAATGTTTGTTCTTTGTTTCTGTTTGATATAATTGTAAATATATCTATTAAAATACTGATATTCTGGTCTATAACTCCTCCCCGAACTTCCCGCTGCCCTGTATCTCACTCTCTCATTGGCTGTAGGTCATCGCCGATGTTATTTTCAGTCAGATCACATTTCACACAGCAGGATTTCGAATCGCCATTAGCATGCCAAATATCTCACGGGCGTCGGCGACTCGTCTGCGATTCTCTCAGATCGCGTCTTAATAATTCACATTGCGTGATTGTCACTCACGTGCATGAGCACCGATTTGCCTATGATTTCAGGCATTTGTCTGTGATTTCGCAAAATCTGTCTGCGAGTCAAAATCGGGGCTATAACCGGGCAGTGTGAACTCGGCATAAGAGCCTCACTGTGAGTTGGACGACGTCTCGCCCCCTGAACACTATCACTTGGGAATAAGATCTCTAGTGTTCCACTAACCTGCTGCACAGCAATAATTAGACAGACGCCAGACATAGCCTTCGAATATGCCTTAATCACGGCTGGAGGACATTGTATCAATCACAGAGAATCCCACCTGCAAAAAGAGTACAACAGTTTTTATAGAATAGGAGCATAGCAAAGGTGACATGATTCATTACATAATTTTCCTACAATATGATTGGTTCTTCATGTATAGTTCAGCAAACCCTTTTGTTACTAGGTAAAAAAAATCTGGATTACTTATTTCACTTTGTTACTCAAAATCATGAGTTTATATATTTAGATATCGGTCTAGTTTCATTTCCTTTTTTGTAATATTCAGATATGATTGATACACACTGACTTTGGCCCATGGTTGTGGGACATTTAGGTTTTAAAAGCACATAATTGTTAATCCTGCAAGAAAAAGAAAAGTTGGCTATGATTAATTAAAAATTCCATCACAGCATTCTCTCAATTGAACGGCAAGTGCAACGCAGATTTGGAAAAACATAGAGAAGACATAAAATGTACATGATTGATAGATGTTGTTAGGAAATTTAGGGGAGAATAAGACAATGCAAAATAATGTTTAAAATGAGTAATGTTTAAAGATTAGTAAAATAATGCAAAATGTTCAGTACATGTACTGTATTTACAAATAGACTACTATTAGCCCTTTAACCTTAAACTCACTTTAACCCCTGCATGCTTAATTAATTGTAATCATTGGTCTTTATTTTCAGTTTTTACATAAAATAATAATTAATATTTTACAGATTTTTCTGTAAAATGACACAATACAAAATATAAGCAATTACCTGTAAATTTAATAGTGGAACTTTAAATTGCAACAAATATCTGTAAAACAACAGGTATTTCATTGTATAATGACAAAAAGGGGAAATTCTGTAAAAAAAAAAAAAAATACAGACCATTTATCTGTAAAATCTTAATTTTTATTTTTAATACTTTTTTTTTGTGTGTGGGCAAGAATAGCTATAAATTATACTGACCCAAAACTCTCACACACTGGCCCTGGGCCATCGGGCCATTCTCATTGTTGAGTCCTGTCTTGTATTTAGCCTATTGAAACATGACTAACCATCCTTATGAAAGGAAGTACAGGAACAGCTTGTGAAATATAATTTACATATGTCTTGTGCCAGGAACGCCTCTCCTCTCCATAGTCAAGAACTGAGACTCACCCACACCTCAAGTACTTTTAGTGGTAGCACTAATTCAGTTAATCCAACTGACCATCTGACCCTCTTTGTTCTTCTCTTGAGATGTTCTTCAGCCCTCTCGCTGTCATTCAGATGTGGTTTGTGATGGATATTATTGACTGGCCTTCTAGATTGCATTTCATAAGTAATTACATAGACCTCATAGTACAGTCTCTGCTTGTTTTAACGTTTAATGATTATAAATGGCTAAATTCATCTGGACAGTGTTGGCTGCAGATGCATTACCTCTACTGTATGGAGCTGGACTGTGGCCAATCCCTCAAGCCAAGCCTGCCTGTGTCTCCAAACAAGATGAATGTCGGCTGATTTTGCTTATATTGTGTTATGGCCAATCAATACATTCCTCCACGGCCAACCGCAATGAGCATTTGTTTCAGTATGTTGACCTTTCAATTAGAAGTAATGGTTTTGTTATCTTGTTAACTTTGAATATGATATTTTATTATCTAGGGAGTACCTAGGGCCTAATCCTCAATTTTTGATTTGTTGGAGTAACCTCAAAGCTAAAAGCTTACAGTAAATCAAGACTGTATATACTTTATTATGTAAATGTATGAGTGTCCACTGGAATGTTGTATCTATCTTTTAATCTTTCACAGTCACTGTTGAGGGCCGCTTAGTAACTGGTTTCATGTATTTACTAGCTGGATAATCTGTTCAGATGGGCACTATAGATCATCATGTACCAACACTGTCTGTTTTCAGTGAACAAATGACTCTTCAAATGACTTATTAGGCGGTGAATTTTTATGAATCAGGAGCATACGGTGTGACCGTGGAGTAGAGACCTGCACTCCCACGGGAAAAGCTAGAGGGAAAATCTGCCTATAACTGCTGGTCTAGGATCAGTTTTCTCAATAATAATAGCATATAGGCAAAACATTTGGCAAGTGATCCAGTGCATATCTGCACTGATAATAATGATGTTGTGGTGAAGTAAATACTACAGAAAAAACAAATGTAATGTAATGTTCAGGCAAGAATTAAAAAAGTAAGTAAATTCTATAGTAGTACTCAAGCTTGTAGAAATTAAAGCGTAAATATCATCATTATAAAATTAAGTAAAACTACTCCACTTTTCTGATACTGGTGTTCCCATCATGCACTGGGGAGCTAAGGAGGTAGATTTTTCACTGTTTTCCAGCTTTATTCACACTGTTTTATCATTGCTTTTGTTGTTCAGTTTAGTAACTTGCCGTTTTGTGACATTTGAAGTAAATTTTCTACTCAAAATGACACATTCATACTTAAAAGTGATCCATCGAATGTTACCGTCACTGTGTATTGAGGTCTCTGTGTTCAGGTGCCGCTTTACTTCTATTATGTAGATATGGTATCTACACAATATCTATTGTGTTTTTGACTTAGCTATTTCTAAGTAAAGCATACACTTTAAAAGTGTGGTTTAATTCAAAATTAAATTTGAGTAAAATGTATTTCAAAGGAAACTTCAACTAAGTAGAAATTACTTAACCTTTTACTGGCCAAGTTAAAAAAAAATATTTTCTTTGTTAATTTTACTTAATTTAGTTAAGTAGAGTTTACTTAATTCCATATGTGAAATTTACTTAAAAAATATGCGTGCAAAACTTGCCAAAGAAAAATTAAGTAAATCTTGTTTTTTTTCAGTGTGTTTGTGCTCTGGAGAGTGTCAAAGGTTTCTATTTACAACGTGTTTTTGTCACAAACATATCTGTTGATATCTTTAACGTTATGGCCAATCAGAGGTGTTTAAGTTAAAATCCACTCGTGCGCACTTATGAATCCTCTCATTATAACAAACAAAGTGTAAACAATATGTAAATAAATTATTAATTGTGCAGTGTAGACTGATTCATATTATAACATAGTTTTGTGAGATAGTGATTGACTAAAATAAGTGACAGGTTTTTATTTGTGATTACAAAGAGAACACTCTTTTTACGCTTTTTGCCATGCCAAATCACGCATGCAGTAAGCTTGCTTTTCTATTAAAATTAATAGTGGTTTGTGAATGTAGATGCTTTAATAACAAATTATTTATCATGAGCGTTTATGCTGGGATGTGTAGGTTGTTGCTCGGTGGCCTAACTTGAAACTATTTCATGGACGTACTGAAAAAAATCTATGTATTCTTTTGTGGGGGGGTTTTGTGGGCAGGAGCGGGAAAATCGGGCTGATCCCGTGTTTTTCCATGGGTGCTGGACCATTTCCGGTGGTGCTCTCGACAAATGGAGGAGAAGTACTACCCATACTAGGAATCCCGCCCTTTATGATGTCATACAGGGCCATACTAAAAAAAAACGTACAGGAACTTATACGACCCTCAAGGAGTGTATTTGGCACAGAAATACTCCATCATAACTTTGGCCATGTTTAGCATGAGAATCCAACTTTTTAACTGTGTAAATAAGTCAGAATGCATGAAATAGCATTAGACATCCCTTTTAATGTTGCCAGAAGCTTTCAACCAACAGACTTTCATGATTGACTGGCGAAAAAACACAGTGTACCTTTAAGTTGTAAAGGATTCACGGATTCAACTTTGTTTCATGAGATAGCATTTTCAAATTCTCTAGTTATTTTTTTATTTAATAGGGCCTAGTTATTTTTGAGTTAAAGGGGACATGAACTGGCTTTTAAAAAAAATGTATACTGTTGTCTGAGATCATCTTATGACATTCGCGTGGTTTTTACATTCAAAAACATCATAATGAATAAGTAATAGGCTATTTTCTACCCTGGTTTTGAGCCTCTCTCATGGGACGCTTGGTTTTTATGGGCGTGCCGCACTGAAGACTTGGAAGTAAACGCCAACTGCTATGATTGGATAAGCTTTGCATATTATAATGAGTTTCGGCTCCCCTGTGAGTACATGTGAGGAATTGTTTTGAAAGTGTGTGGGAAAATGGCAATGGTAATGATTCGCCCACAGGGCTCGCAAAATGTCTTTATCAAACAAACACAGTGATTTATCTCTCATCCACCCGCAAATGATTGGAATGTTATTTTTTATTACTTGGCCCGCCCAAACCGTGCATCACTAACACACACATGCACGCACAAGCCTCACTGCAGAGTCAGACAAATCAGCATGATCAAAACTTCCGTGATTGTATTTTTCTTTCAAATATCAAGTCAAGAGAGTGAACAACGCACATCAAGAAAGGAATGTTATTTCACTATTTAAGATAGCCCGTCGGCAGGCCGGTGATACATTTTGCCCGTCTGGAAAACGCTAGCCCTGGACCATACATGTCCGAGTCTGATCCCGAATCGCAGCACAATGGACCAACAACACCTCAAATAAAGGATTCTCCAGCCTGTGACAGTGTGCTAAGTTATGTTCAGTTAGACACGTACACATAATCAATAGATATCAAACGATCTGTAACAATGCAATACTATCACATATATAAAAAACTTTTTTTACTCACATAAGTTGCTTCATTCATTCATGTAATCTCATCCTGTCTGCAAATCCAGTCTCTTGTTTACAAATGAATCCGTGGCGAAATGAAGAAACAAGCGCGCAATGTCTTACCCACGTGAGCTGGATATTCATTAAAAATAAAGTTCATCCATACATTCATAATTTTGGAATCCGAATGAAGCTTATGCAGCATGTTTATTGCTTGGAAGTAAGTAGGCCTATGTTATTTATCTATAACATGCCATGCACAAATCGGTGGGCGCGGCTACAGAATCGGGCGTTCGCCTTCTTCGGTTAAGGCGGTGTTGTACCACACTCTGACGTCACAGCTTGGCACATTCTGAGATAGAGCGTTTGCTGGGCCTGGTGTCAATAAAAGCTTTTCTTTCACTAACAAGGAAGTTTTCAGCTCCGAAACTTACAGGATATTCTTATATCATGATGAACTTTTATATATCAAAGGCTGAATGAAAAGTTGATTTCTCAATTCATGACCCCTTTAAGTGCTTATTGTAAATAGGTATTTATTGAATTATTGTGAGAGGCACATTGTAGCATGACCATATGACTGCTTAAAATTGTATCTGATCTAATAAAAAATAAAAATAAAAAAATAAATATATATATATAATATATAAATATTTTGTCTATAAAATATATTTTCTGTATAACAAAGGACTTTTTTAATAATAAAAAAATAAACAAATGCTGGAGTTTGACAGTGAACACTGCAAAACACAGCTATACAACTTAGTTCAAATCAATGTGGGCAAACAGATGACGAAACATTCAGACATTTTGAAGTATACAGAGCTTAACACAACGCATAGCTCTCACAGAACAGGAGACAAATTAAATAGCCAGAATGCTTTAAATTTCTTGAAATAATAATTTCTGAACATTGAACATTGACTCTGAGTCTAATAGCGGGGCACGTTGCAACACTGCGTTACAATGTGCCCCGCTATTAGCACTATGCTATTATTCTATGAGGTTAGCGATATAATTCACATGAATAACTTTTTAATTTTATTAAGAAACCATGAGAAACAGGAGAATAAAGACTCAGAGTCAATGTTCAATGGGATTTAATCCTGACTAGTGTCTTCTGCTAGTTAGCTAAGCATTAAAGAGCTATCTAAACTGCCAAATAACAGATTGGAGATTAAAATAATAGCAGATCTTTCTTATTTTAAATAACTACACACTAAAAAAAGGAATTAATAAATAACTTAAGAAATTTACTTTTGCTATGGTTAAATGTTCATGTGTCAGTTTCCATTTTTTTAATCAATTTGGTGCATTTTCTTTCTCTAAGTAGTGTTGATATGACAACTAGTAAATACATGAAGTTTTGTCATTTTGTGTGGAAACTACAAGTAGCCCTGCTTTAGTTTGTGCCCCGCTCTCACCTCTTGTTCAAAAAGAGTCACTGGTTTGAATGAGTCTGAAACCCTGCCTTGTATATTTTTCAGCATTGGCACGTTTAGCAGAGAGAATATGTCTTATGTGTAAAGCAAAATGGACATTTTAAATGAAATATCATACCAAATCAATCGAGAGATTCAAATCGAACCAGTGTTTTTTGTTTTAGTATTATGTTTTCAATTTAATTTTAGCTTAAGTCTTAGTAATTTTATTTACTTTTTTTATCAGTTTTTTTTTTTTTAGTACTTCAGCTTAAAAAACTTATTTCAGTTAGTTGCCAAGGCAACAGTTTTCATCTAATTTTTATTTTATTCCATCTTTATTTTAATTATTGAAAAAGAAATTTTAATAGTTTTAGTTAGTTTTAGTTAACAATAACAACACTTATCGAATAGGGAAATTTAAAACAATACCCAGCCCTGAAGAGAGAACAGTACAATAGATCACTTAGGCTGCTTCAATCTCCTCACATTGGAAATGGTTCTAGAATATCAGGCATATGACACATTCACTGTGACAAAGGGTATTGTATGTGTCTGGGTGTAATTATATATGGCAGTGAGACTGCACTGTGGATGTGAGGTCTGGAAAGTCCCAAGATGAACCGTGTTATTCGGCATGGCAGGAAAAAAGGGTGCTGGAGCCTGTCTCCTGTACTGACTTTATCAGGTACAGCTCTCTAATCCAATCTCAGCAGCACATTGCTGCAGGGAGGTCGTCTGCAACCTTATTTGTACCTGTGACAGGATGTATTTCAATTTGTTTCACCACAGCACTGAATGTAAAGAGACTGCAGTCAGGCTATACAGAAACCAAATCAGTTTGTTAATTGTCCGTGCAGAAGAAAAGCACACACATACAGTATACATCACAAACACCACAGATGCATACAATATCTGCATATTTTAGTTGCACAATGACAACTTGCCCATAGGCTGCAAGGTTATGTTACAATCCTTGGATGTTAAATCAAAAGCTTTAGTCTTAAAAAATAAAAATCATTTCTGAAGAAGGTTCAGTGGTCATGTAAGGCCGGTTCATTAATGCACAGGTTTTGATTTCTGTCATACAATGGATTATTGAGAATTTGTTTGGATTGCTTCCTCATTCTACAGCTCACAAAACATTGATATTAACGTGTTGACCGGTGAAGACCATCTGATCCCTTTTTTGTTTAGCTGAGAATGCAACTGATAATATGATGGTTACGTTTTTATTAGGGTTGCCCCCTAATAGTCGACTAAATGTTAATCCATGAAAAGAGGCTTAGTCGACCAAAATTTTATTAGCCATTAGTCGCAAAAAAAATCAGGGACAGATCATTAACGGCGGGTTCTTGTAGTAATTAAAGTATGTCAGGCAGGAAATCCAAACTAAGACCTTTCATCCATGGACCTCAAATTTCGCTTAACTTGGGTGCAGATATCGGGTGCAGATCTAAATCAGAGAGAAAAAAAATAGGTTAGTGGGTGGCAAGTGAATGATTTTTTTAAAACTGCGAATTAGGTCTCTTAAATCTCTTTTATTGACAGCTGGTTCTGTTGGCAATCCTGACGCGAGTTACTGACTGGTGTGTGCGCAATCATTCTCCTAAATATTGCTTTTTACTTTATTTTTTACATATGTAACCTTGAAGGAATCCAAAAGTAATCAGATTACATTAATTTCATATTGTGGTGCTTGGGTTACATTACTGAATGCTTACTCTAACGGAATACATTTTTAAAGTAACCCTCCCAACTCTTTTATGCCTATTAATTAAGCCTGTATACGTATATTTAAGATTCATTATGGTTTAGTATCCCCCCTCCAGTATACATTTAAGTAATTCAATTAAATTTATATAAACGTGTGATTTAGTGGACTAATGGCTCAAATGAATGACTACTAGTCAGGGCTGTAACCACCATAGACAAGTCCCCCCCAATAATTAGAAATGGCCAAATTGTCCCCCCCATTATTTGAAATTCTTACACTGCTTTGCTGCACTTCATTATGCAGCGCTCTGTATGTTGTTGTTAGGATGACAAAAAGGTTTAAAAGTTACATTTTAGTCTGGTTTGCCTCAGTGGTCTAACAGCTCTCGTCAATGTCAAAATGACTGAGATGGCCAATCAAATCAAAGTAGGCGGGGTTTACGTTCTCTTTTGGCTCGTGCTCGTGCACAGTCTTCACACACAGACGAGCGCGTCAATCTATCACTTAATGCCGTTGCGGGGAGAGACTATTCTTTCCGGTTAAATCACAAAACAAAATGCACACAAACGTGCCCCTGCTCTTAATATACAATCATTGATGAATAGCTTTGATTTTAATAAAGAAGGAAAAAAAAACTAGAGTATTTCAGAGTGGAGAGTGGATTAGAACCCGGAGCCTTTGACACGGTTTGCAAAAATTCTACCACCAGACCACTAGGGAATTCAAATATAACCAGCATCTATGTATTCATTCACTAATACAAAGAATCTTGAGACTAATAATATGTGACACAAATTAATGCAAATATTGTTTGCAAATAGTCCCAAAAGGATTATTTCCCAACTAGAATTAGACCTAGAATTTCGTTCACTGTTCTGTTTCTTTATGCTTTATAAAAAATTTTTAAAAATTGGTCCCCTCCCAATGTTCAAGACATGGTTACGGCCTTGCTACTAGTCGGCTAGAAAAATCTTTACTTGGGGGCAGCCCTAGTTTTTATTGTGTGGTGAGATTTCATGTGTTCATGTCGTTTTGGTTTGCTTTGATAGACACTGCAGCTGCTGAGATGCAGAAGCTTTGTACAGAGTTTCAAGTCAGAAGAAAGAGACTTGCAACTAGAGCTGGATGAGTAGTTATGCCTATGATGATGATTGTTATTGATTGTTCTACCAGGCCAGACTTGCATCAGCTCTTTGATCTTTCTCCTTGCTGTGAAAAACCAATCCACTCTGATATTCCATTTATTTTAAATATAAACCCTGATTTAAGGCTTGACACATTCTGACTTTTTCTAAGTGATACTTATACTGTTATGTTCAGTGTGAAAGTGCTGCAATTATACGCTGCTTACAGGTATTATTGAAGTGTAATTTCCATGACTTCACAACCTGTGCAAATGCCTATAGATATGGCACTTTTCATTAGTATAGTATCAAACAGGGCCTGTTTATTTTAACAAATGGTCACTAAAATCTTCAACCATCAACCTCAGTAGGTCAAATTAAGTAACATAAGAGCTGATTTTTGTTCTCTTAATTGAAAAAAGAAATTCTATCCTGGTACCTAAATACTGTTTAAAACCTTATTTGTGTATATTATTATTATTATTATTAGTAGTAGTATTATTAAATATTAATAGGTTTAGACTATTAGACTAGACGGTTTGTCGTTTCACACATCCCTAATAACTATTAGGTTAATTTTAGGTTATATAATAGCTTTTTTAAAACATCTAATGGGTCTCGCAAATTAAAATGCATGGTATGTGCCTATCATAAAATTTTATATGAGATAATTTACATAACAGTGTACCATATTTGTGGAAAGTGCTCTGTATACTAAGCCTGAAAGGGATTCAGTTCAAACAATTAGTATGTTTCTCTTCTTTTAAGTGGGCTCTACACTGCGACCAAAGTGTGCAAGTTAAAATTTCACACGGTCGCATTAGTGCAAGTGCATAGTGTTGAGGCAGTTTTGGTACCTGGCTGGCACATGTACTCCATTAACCCTTCGACGCGTACAATCAAACGGGTGTGATCAGTCTTGGCTGGTCCCTGGAGCGTACAATCACACCGGTGTGATTAGAACGTTCAGTGCATCACATGATCAACTGCTAAATTCAAATGTGCTTTGGCTGGCACAGAGCTAGAGATGAACGTGCTCAGCGCTTGACATATATGACAACTATTCAGTTATTTCAACCACACAAGGTTTATTTTAGGTTACATTTAAATACACCCAAGTACTAGCAAAATAATACATTCATAGTTTGTAAAATACACACTGATGTCTATGGAAGTGTTTTATTCATATCAGATACACATTGTGTAAGTAACTATAAAGTTTACTCTATTCTTCTCCCACTTCACTGGCCGCTTACTTGCATATATTTCAGGAGAATTGGATGAATTGACGTGTTGTAAATCCGAAAGATCCGACTCTCTGAACTGCAGCACAAACTAACATGGCGGTCCCATTCACTTACACATTCACTCACATGTATTTGAAAATCGGAATATCAGGTAGTTGATGACATAGCCAACAAGTTTGTGAATATTTTGAATAAAAAAGGAAAAACTAAATAAAAGCAATACATCTGCCATACAGCGCTGTTGTGGCTGCGGTGTGTCACGTGACAAGCGTGACGCATCGTCATGGAAATAATACTTTTAATAAAATAATAACACCCATGGCAATAATGCTTTTGTTATATATGATAATATTTTAGTAATGTTTTCTTTTAAATTTATGCTTGATTAAAATATTATCTGAACAAATATCAAGCTTTTAGTCACTGTCAGTCTTTACATCAATGCAAAACCAGCGTATACAAATTAAGAAAATGATTCATCAACATGCAAGGTCATTATGATTAACATAAAAAAGGGTGCATAAGTCGGTGCGGCCAACTGAGAAAGTTAGTCGCACTAGTGCAACCCGTGGGAAGAATGAGTCTAGAGCCCTGGTCATTTTTTTTTTTTTTAGATGTGGAAATCAACAGCACTGTCTTAAATAATTTTTCATAGTTCAAATTCGTAATACATAATCATGCCATATCTGAGCTTATTGGGTTTAAATAGTGTAATATTTTTATGATGCAACTGAATAAAGGTGCCTTGTGTCTTGCTCTTTTTGTTTTGTGGTATGCATGTCACTTTCTCGTTTGTCATTAGCTTGTCAACATTCAGCGTGGTTTATTTAAAGGCTTTCAAGGCAGAAGTGCTTTGCGTGTATTGGACTGTGCATTGAAGCGGACTGTTTTTGAGCTGACCTTTGTGTCTAAAGACGTTAGGCTTATGATAAGGGCAAATCTCAATTTTAGCTTTCCGACTGCGTTCCTTGTTGCATTAAAGTCAAAACATTGTCATAAATGTAATCTTTGACAAGGGCTTTTATAGGCTATACCAATCAGTACAAATACTAAATGTATTGTTATGAGCGAGTACAAATTGTCCACAATCATTCCCCTTTTCTTCTGAGAGACATGGAAACATGTATCGAGATAAAAGATGAGGCTTCATTGGAGCACGGGGTTAATCAATGCTGAGAGCTGGATGTCCACACCGGAGCTGCCTGGCCCTCATCTCTTTGATGGGAAGCAGGTGTCCTGTTGTCATCGATAAGGGGCTCATTGATCAAAGGCCCTTCAGGAGTCCAGTGCTTATCCATCAGACTCCAGTGGCCAGGCAATGTCACGGAAACGAGGACTGTCAGTGCCTCTCTTCCTCACACATCACCATGAAAGAAAGCGCTTCACTGGCCAGCCAAAAAAAAAAAAAGTCAACTAGGAGGGTTTTTTTGTTCCCTTTTTTATGTAGGCCCATACTAAGGGTGTGGGCGATAAGACCAAAATCTTATTTCAGGATATGAGAAAATCCATTTCACAATAGTGAAATAGAACAATAGTGATATATTGTGTTCCCAAACACCAGGCATCCGAATGGAAGATGACATGACAGCGTTTATTGCGTTTCGTCTGCATGCTCATTTATGATTTAGGGAAAAAAAGCCACAGTGGCATCCCTGATTGCAGCAAATTCCATTTTTATTACAGATATTTTGTGACAATTTTGTTCTCTTGAACACATGGGATGGAAATGGTGCTTTATTCTAGGGCTGACCCTTTTTTTTAGCCGACTTAATCGCACATTTATATAAATTTGATTACTTAAATACGTATATCCTGGGGGGTGGAGTATATGCCTATTCTGCACTCAAGCACATGCATAAAGCTTGCCGCAAAAGTAATGATTATGAATGTTTCAGAAAAAATTGCAAGGAGACATTTTAATTGTTTATTAATAAACTAGTGTTTTTCTGAGTCAGTGTTGGCTGCAAAGATGAAGTTTTTGTATTCACAATGGTGTCACAGCTCTAAATAACTAATGTTAACTAATGAGACCTTATTGTAAAATGTTACCTATTGTTCTTTATAATTCTTTTGCACTTTAATCTGTTTGAAACATTTGTTTACTTTATACATTTTTTGTGTCTTGTTTTATTGTATTTAAATGTTCAGTTCATTTTGTTATAAGAAAAGTACAAATTTTTTTGCAACTTGCAATATCGTGATAATACCGTATACCGTGATAAAAGCTTCAGCAATTATCACAACATGAAAATTTGATACGGTCACATGCCTACCTTTCAAATGTTAAGCCATATTTGAGGTTGATGATAGGTGAATGTTTAGATTTCTTGCCTGACATACTGTACAGTAATTACTACAAGGACCCACCGTTAACAATCTGTCCCTCACAGACTGCGTGACTTCGCCACTTCCTGTGGAGTTTTTTTTTGCAACTAACAGACTAATAAAATCGAGGCCGACTAAGCCTCTGTTGTCGACTAACGTTTTGTTGACTATTAGGGGGCAGCCCTACTTTATTTACAAATGTTTTATGCGATATTCCAATTTTGTGCACAAGTTAAATTCGCAACTTTGGATGGACACATAGCTAATGACACAGACAGCAGCATGGTTTATGATGTCTCTTTAAGAGCGATCCAATATACTGACACACATCCGTTTTCTCATTTAAGACAAAACTAACTGTGTTTACATCAGCTCTCCACATGATGCGCAAAGTCAATAACTTGAAGTTGTATTGTGCTATCCGGATATATTTATATAAGATATAAATTACATAGCAAAGTCTGTAATGATAGACAATTTAAATTGTTGACATAGTATATGTTGCCATACTGCCCAGCCCTAACTGCACAGTGTCACAGAGGTAATTTGGAAGCGTCAAAGGCCTCCAGCATGTCAAATTGCAGCTAATTGACCTACATGGGGAAGTAAATGGTGCTTAAAACAGGCTGCCCATCGTCGTCTCTGCTCATACATTGGCACACCTGCTTAAATGAGTGACAAAAGGCCCATGTGGGGGGCACAGAGAAATAGGGCATGTAAGGTCTCTGCTGTGCAGCTGTGAAATGAGGTTGGATCCCAAACTCAGCCAATGGCTGTTGAAATGGATTTTTATCTTTTCAACCAGCACTATAAAAATGACCAATTTTTTTTTTGTGCAAAATCAAACATCAGCTTACAGAACCTATTGAGTAAAGTCATTAGCATAAGTTCCAGCCTTATGTAGTTCTCATTGTATGTGGGTGGTTGACATTTAGGGATGATTATTTAGGGAGAAAATGTAGTGAACAAGACAAGAAAATTATATAGTTTGCACTTACCCGTGGCTACTTAGAAAAGTGAATGATAATTGGACTTTTTTTCTTTCTTTTTTTTAAACTAACACAGCTTGTTTTTTCTAAATCTTACATTTATATTTTACGTTTCAATTATGCAATTTTAATTAAATATTATCAACAACAACAATAATAATAATAATAATAATTATTATTATTATTATAATTAATGTTTTAGTGGGTTTTTTTTTTTGTCCATATAATGAAAGCTAAAGCTGTCAAGTGTTTTCATTTTCAATTTCATTCCATTCCTTTAATGTAGTATGCTGTTATCGAAGCTGAAACAACACTAGCAAGAAAAGCTACTTTAAATACATTTTTGCTACACTACTACTAACCTTCCCTCTTTCCCACTCCATAAAAACCATGAACTCTCCAACAGTATATTAATTTAGCATTTTATCAATTTCACATTATCTAGTTTGACACAAAATGCATCAGCTTTGACTTTGCATGCTGACCCAAGGGGAAGCACAGTGCTTTGATGAATGTCTATTTAACAACTTGCTGTCTTTTTGTGTAGGCAAAGGACAAGATTAGCATTATTGACTTGTTGCAAACAATTAAGAGGTTTAGCGAGCAGCCACCCTGAATTGATTTATCATTCCAGAACGTTGTTTAGATAAAGCTGTTTACTTGTGTGAAGCATATTTACCTTTGTCATTTGGATAAGTTATTTATCAAGCCTCTGAATCATCATCTGAACGCTTATACAATTTATACGGAAGATCTGAGATTGATATGCCCCATCTGAAACCCTCATCACTGTCTGATCATTTTCATTGTTCGCTACTGCTGTGCGTTTTCTGCTAGCTCTGTCCCCAGCAGTGCCGCTGAATGACACATTCAGATACAGTTGACAACCTCACAAAAGGAACACAGAGCATCTTAGATGCATGAAGTTGACACCACACAATAAGATCTGGTCCGGGTGTCATAACGTCAAATAAAAGAGCTTGTTCTATGAACATGGGGGTCTTTGTCTCAGGTAGAGGTTAGCAGATGGAGCTGACACCATTAATATTTACAACTCTAAATGAAATGAATACATTTGGACTGTCAGTCACGGCACAATGGAGGCAGTCAGCAGAAAAAAGCTCCCTGGAGAGCAGAGGCTTAGGCGTCTGTGAGCACTGAAATATTAACACCAAATACTCTGAATGAATAAAACAAAATCACTCTCTGAGGGAAATAGCTTTGCAGGTAATCTGGGTGTGTTAAGGGTTTTCTTTTTTGCTCTTTTTAGTTGTACTGGGCCTTGGAAATGTAAATATGTTTTAGCATTTGTAGTAGGGATGTGCTCGAAGCCTAAATCCAAATTTGGAAAGGCACGGAAAATGAATAACGCATTTTACGGAGTCCCTAAAGGGACATTGTTAGGTTTACTGCGGTAGTCGGTTACATTACAGTACATCAGATTTCACTTATCACGTGAAGATAGTAAGGAGAGATGACTGACAGAGGGAGGATTAGGTGCACAACCTGAGCGTAAATATCTTATCTTGTGAATGTGTGGTCAGTACCACTGCTCCCTATACACAGAGTACCCATGATTGCGAATTGGAAAGGGAAAGTAAAATGCGAGCATGCATTCAAAAGCGATTTTAGTACCCTGCATATTGAATGCGGCTCCCAGATGCCTGCAAATTATATGCAATAATTACCCAACTATGTAATTGCGAGAGAACGCAAAAGCATTGAATTATATATTTTTTTTGTCATCACCATGTCCCTTTAGGGGCTCCCTAGAATGTGTCATTTCCTTTCCAAACATAGTATTCGGCTTTGGGCACATCCCTAATTTGTAGTATAGTAGAGCTCTGTGCAGGAATAGTGTGACAAAAATCAGTACTCGTGGAGGTAACACACCTTGTAGCCAGCCTGGAAGCTTTTTGGTCCTACATTTATCAGACACATGCAAAAAGCTGATGTGCACAAAATTGTGTAAATTGGATGAAAAAATAAAGCTCACAATGAAAATCAATCCACAATGGCACTTCAACAGCGCTCCTGTACTGCAGTCACAATGGAGCAATTGAGGTCTGTTTCTGTCTATGGGTATCAGGTGCTAGTTGGGAGAGTCCTCTCATGATGCTAATGAAAGAAAACAGAATATGCTTTATTTCATAGAATATGGTTGTTTGCTTTTTGCTGTCATGCATTTAATGCCTGAGTATTTGAATATTTCCAGCCTCATTGCATAACCTGGCTTCTCTTGAGACTCCCCAGAGCGCGCTGTCATAGTTAATGATATGCTAACGCCCTCCCACACGTTGATGTGATTAGTTACAAGGCGACTTCAAACCGTGTTTTTGAGAACTATGTTCTTTGGTTTACTGCAGGGAGAAAATACTTGCCAATGGTGTTGACTTGTGAATTTGTACATTGTATTAAAAACACCACATAGACATACAAACAACA
The DNA here is from genome assembly GCA_039654625.1 of Rhinogobio ventralis. NCBI lineage: Eukaryota > Metazoa > Chordata > Actinopteri > Cypriniformes > Gobionidae > Rhinogobio > Rhinogobio ventralis. The sequence goes on from CM077203.1 coordinate 18,141,889, forward strand.
TTTAAAAACTTGACTTTCACCACAGGGGGGGTCTTTAAATATTTTGTATGCATGTTGGTAAGTTGTGCCTGAAGTTTAAAACTAATGTACTGGCTTAATTTTAGGCCAAGTCATTACTATACCAAACTTACACTTAATATTCCCAGCCTATAAACACATAAACTATGTGGCAGGCATTAGCTATATTATTGGATGTTATTTTGTGGGTTTTAGTGAAAATGGCTAGATGGAAGGAGTGGTCCTCTGCAAGGAGGATTGTTAAAATGGCTAAATCTAGGCAATTGGTTTTGGATATTGCTCATGTGCACAATGTGGAAGACTAGTGAGTATTCTGACAGAAGGATGAAAATCACCTGAATGTAGGGCCACCTTAAAGCAGCATCTAAAGTCTTGGATGAGACCTCCAACCTTCAATTTCATCTTAAACTGGAAGACAACAGCTATAAGAGGCTGTATGGATAGGTTATGCACCAGTAAGGAAACCATTATCTCCTGCAGTCTGACAAGTCAAAATTGAACAACCTAGCAGTGGCTGGTGTCAGGTATGTTTGTAGGAGACGACTGAGTGTTTAAATACCAAATGCATGCGTGACACTATTAAGCAGGGCAATGGAAACCTAATGGTATTGGGGACGGATGTCTGCAGCAGGTGTTGGAGGGATCTACAAAGTTTCTGGCACATTGAAAATGGACCAATACTTGGGAATCCTGCTGAATACAATGTAGCCAAGTATAGAGGATATGTTGGGAGATCAATGATAATGATCCCAAACTCACAGTGAATGCAAAAAAGTTGCGTGCAATAAGTGTTCATGCTCAGCATTTTGAAGTCTTCAAGTAGCCTGACCTTAAAGCCATTGAAAACCTGTGGGAAATTATAAACCTGAATTGTGATAATTCATGCATAAAGTTTAATAGAGTTTAAGAGTCAATGCCCAGAAGAATGGCTACTGTAATCAAAAACAAGGGAGAACCAACATAATATTAATAACTGATTACATTGTAGTGAATGTATGCTTTATTTCCTGTGAGCTTTTTGTTTTTCTAAGCATTTTTTGCATAATACAATAAAACCCATATTTAATTAAAATGCTGCAGTTTGCCTGCCTTGCCAAATAATTTTGTTCTTTTGACCTTTCTATCACAAATATTTTCAAAAAATGTTTTTTCCAGCAACAAATCGGCATATTAGAATGATTTCTGAAGACTGGAGTAATGAGTGCTGAAAATTCAGCTTTGCCATCACATGAATAAATTACATTTTAAAATATATTAAAATAGAAAATGGTTATTTTAAATTGTTATAATATTTCACAATATTACAGTTTTTTTTTTTTACATTATTACATGTCTATGTTTATATATGATATGTCTCTCTCTGTCTCTCTGCATGTGTTCTACAACACTTTATGTACAAATACTTATGTTTACTAATGAGATTGCGTTGACATTTGTTACTCATAAAAATGAGTAAGGCACCTTCTCAGCTAAATCCAGCAGTGTTTAATGTTGTGGCCAGAGCATATTTTCCATAGACACAACAAAAAAGATCAGTTTTTGTTATTTAAATGAGCCTGTCAGTATTTTAAAGGGTTGTTTTCTTCTTTCTGGATGGTACACCCTAAATGTCCTTCAACTCATTCTGGCCATGGCCCATAATTATTCAGATTCCAGACATTAGTGATGATAAAGGCATGAAAGAGTCTATTAACGACTTTACTCTCTAGAGCTTCCTCTGCTTTATTCTTGTGGTTTATGTTCAGATCTCTCAAGCATGTGTCTTGGCAAGCCGCCCCTCGGATTACACTTCTAGCTCGGGCACTGCTTGGCCATGTTGGCTCTCTGGGCACAGAGGGGAGGATTTCAGTGCCTCCCAGGCTCCGTCCTGTCCTGCTGGGTAATCCCGGCCATTTTGTAAGAATTCAAGATTAATCTGAATCTTCTGTTGTGCTCAGCCATGGTGATGAAAGTATGGGAGAGTTCCCTCACACATCGGTGGGAATTAATGACCTTGTCTGATGATGAAAGCAAGATGTTAGCTTGAACTAGTACATGGTACAGCTGTCGTCATTGTTCTGTAAGAATGTACAGTACAAGACTTCAATTACTTCAATATTTTAAGGATTTAAGTGCATTAGTGTCCTGAGTTTTTAAGAATTTGCTCAAGCTGTTACATCTTGACATTTTATGAAGACATATGCTCTTGGACATATGTTAGACATATGCACTTGTAAATTTCTAGACCAAACATAGCATATCAGATATTAACTTCTCACGCTACAAATACTTTTTTTTTTTCAGTGAAATATCAAAACATCTTTAAAACGGGATAAATTAGCTTGAGAAGAAAGAGGGAAAAAATAAGACTAAATTCAAAACAATTTATTTTAAGTGCAAAAATTGGAGATAAAAAAGCAACTTGCCAATGTTGAGAAACTTATTATACACAAATAAGATAAGAAAATTAGAAAATAAGGCAAAAAAAATGCAAGGTGTCAATTCACTAAACAATTGCTGTATTCACAAAAGTCAGCACAAAAATAATTTGCCTGGTTAAATTAATGCTTCTCTATTGCCGCTCACAGAATTTTGTTTAAAAGAAATGTTTATGTGCAGCTTCTATTGATCCGGACAGCAGTAATTCATCAAATGATGATCATTAACGTAGAAGAGCATCATAACTGGGCATATATCCAGACGTATAGTGTAGACCTAGCACATTTTGATTTTTTTTTAGAGCCAAATAGCCAGTTGAGGTGCTTCTGCAACTAAGCGCTTAGAACTGTCCTGCAAAATGTGGTGTTTTTATATTAAAGTATTTGAGCATGTTTGCACTGTTACTTTTTCATAATTCATTTACTGTATTGGTGCAACAACTGAAACAGCATGTGAAAATAAATGATGATATTAGTGGGTGTAATTAATTTTTGGTATACCTACTTCTTTTCTTCGAAATGTTAACAAGCTTCTACAGGCATCATTGGAGGCCCACTGTGGAGATTGTTTATACATTCTTGAGATGAGCTCTTCGTCAGTGTTTACTGACAGTTCTACTATAGCCGCTCCGCTCTTCATGACATGCTGTCTGGCTGTTTCTGACTGTGTCTTCACTGTGGTCATATTTCAGGTTCCTATATACACTCACCTAAAGAATTATTAGGAACACCTGTTCAATTTCTCATTAATGCAATTATCTAATCAACCAATCACATGGCAGTTGCTTCAATGCATTTAGGGGTGTGGTCCTGGTCAAGACAATCTCCTGAACTCCAAACTGAATGTCAGAATGGGAAAGAAAGGTGATTTAAGCAATTTTGAGCGTGGCATGGTTGTTGGTGCCAGATGGGCCGGTCTGAGTATTTCAAGATCTGCTCAGTTACTGGGATTTTCACGCACAACCATTTCTAGAGTTTACAAAGAATGGTGTGAAAAGGGAAAAACATCCAGTATGCGGCAGTCCTGTGGGCGGAAATGCCTTGTTGATGCTAGAGGTCAGAGGAGAATGGGCCGACTGATTCAAGCTGATAGAAGAGCAACTTTGACTGAAATAACCACTCGTTACAACCGAGGTATGCAGCAAAGCATTTGTGAAGCCACAACCTTGAGGCGGATGGGCTACAACAGCAGAAGACCCCACCGGGTACCACTCATCTCCACTACAAATAGGAAAAAGAGGTTACAATTTGCACGAGCTCACCAAAATTGGACCGTTGAAGACTGGAAAAATGTTGCCTGGTCTGATGAGTCTCGATTTCTGTTGAGACATTCAGATGGTAGAGTCAGAATTTGGCGTAAACAGAATGAGAACATGGATCCATCATGCCTTGTTACCACTGTGCAGGCTGGTGGTGGTGGTGTAATGGTGTGGGGGATGTTTTCTTGGCACACTTTAGGCCCCTTAGTGCCAATTGGGCATCGTTTAAATGCCACGGCCTACCTGAGCATTGTTTCTGACCATGTCCATCCCTTTATGACCACCATGTACCCATCCTCTGATGGCTACTTCCAGCAGGATAATGCACCATGTCACAAAGCTTGAATCATTTCAAATTGGTTTCTTGAACATGACAATGAGTTCACTGTACTAAAATGGCCCCCACAGTCACCAGATCTCAACCCAATAGAGCATCTTTGGGATGTGGTGGAACGGGAGCTTCGTGCCCTGGATGTGCATCCCACAAATCTCCATCAACTGCAAGATGCTATCCTATCAATATGGGCCAACATTTCTAAAGAATGCTTTCAGCACCTTGTTGAATCAATGCCACGTAGAATTAAGGCAGTTCTGAAGGCGAAAGGGGGTCAAACACAGTATTAGTATGGTGTTCCTAATAATCCTTTAGGTGAGTGTATGTGTATATATAACTGCAATAATGATCCAGCCATAGACTCTTAAGTATTTACATATTTAATTGCAACCAATTACTTTTTTTTTTTTGGCCAGGCAGTGTATATTATAGCAACATTTGTGCTTTACTAGAGGGTAAACTCCTCAAACACAAATTATGCTACTTACTTTGAAGGCTTTGTGAAACATGAATGCTCAAGGAAGAGGCTCATTACCATAGTAACTCCTTAAATTCTTCATTCACCTTGATATGGAGATGACAGGCAGTATAGTACAGATGAGTTCAGTCCTTCACCCCCATTAAACAAGTGAACTCCCCTGTGTGAATCCTGAGATGAGTTCAGCAGGTTGACACAGCACCTCTAATGGATATTAATGTCTCTCCAACCGCCTGCTTTGCCAAGGAGGGTTACAGACACATCTGTGGCCTCAAGTTGGCCAAGAAAATTGTTGGAGAGGGCTTACAAAAGACTGCAACCATATCTTGCTGCATGAAATGATGTCTGTCAGTGTAAAAGGCCTGTGATGTCAGTCTCTGCATTGTCTGAGGAAGAATTTACCTCTTTTTCTCCTGTGGATTTAATTTCCTCACTCTCAACCGCTGTGATCTCAGGCTGTGGTTTTTGAGCTGAGCAGCTTGTTTATGAAGCGACAAAGTATGTGCAGGTGGAGTCATATAGTGTAAGCTTGATTCATCCTACTGATTGATGAAGATGCAAAAAACCTTAAAAGCTTCAAAATACATTTTACAGTGGCATTTAGCTGTGGCTTTAGTTGTCATGTTTTGAAGACATTTTGTTGTCAGTTGAGTTACAGAACTAGCAATGTTTCTGTGTTCTTAAATTGATCTTTTTTTTGTCATGCACTGACTAAGTTACTCCCTTTTTAAAATGTTTATTCCTGCCCTCAAAGACTGACTAATCCACAGGCCGTGAAGGACAATTTCATTGGTTGCACCTACTGAACGAATACACTAAATGAGTCTGTGTTTTGAGTCTCTAAGTGGAAACACTGAACAAACTAGGACATCTCATTAGGAAACGAAATGAACAAATTAGGACGTGTTGTTTGTGAATGATTTGGCGTTTCGAGTCTAAACAAGACTCAAACTGGGACATGCCATTTGTGAATGAGCAATAGTGACCAATAGTGTGTGAATGAAAGAGGGCATGTTGTTCATTCAGTACGAAATATGAGTCAATCTTGGGTGGAAGAATTCTCCTAATTATTTATGTCTAAAAATGACTGCTTTTAAAAGTTTTTGATAACCCATGATCAATTGTTTTAATATAGCATGATAAAATCATATAACCATCTTTTAATAAGAAGTAAGATACTTATTATGCAAATGATTCTGTGTTTTTGAACAATTCTGTTGAGTGAATTATTTATTCAATGACTCAATAAGACTCGAGAAGTCACCACCTACAGGTAATGATGTAACCTAGAGTGAAGGCGCGGTCACATTAGTGAAATATCTGCAAAAAAAGCTCACTGTCAATAGTGTAGCAATGTTTGATCCACCATTCACACAGAAGTCCCTTTAAAAACAAGTATTCTGTTGGTCATAGTGGCGATTTTCTGTGAAAAAACCTGATATAAAGTCAGTGAGGGGAAATGTTTTGTCCTTACATGAAATTTAAGGAAATTTGAAATTTTTGTCCTTACATGAATAGTTTATAAAGTTTTAAATATGGATATTTTTCTCACACAAATGCATTGCTTCGCTTCAGGAGGCCTTTATTAACCCCTCGGAGCCGTGTGGATTACTTTTATGATGGATAGATGCACTTTTATGGACTTCAAAACAAATCAGCCATTCACTGCCATTATAAACCATGGAAGAGCCAGGACATTTTTTAATATATCTCCGATTGTATTCGTCTGAAATAAGAATGGCATATACACCTAGGATGACTTGAGAGTGAGTAAATCATGGGCTAATTTTCATTTTTGGGTGAACTATCCCTTTAAGGCTCACTGAAGAAATCAATGGAAGGAATCTTTTGATTCCATTCAACAAAAAAAAAGTTCACTAAATCAAAGTCACCACCACTCTAAAACAACCAGTAATGGCATCGCCATACGGAATTGTTTGGGGGAAAAACGTTTGTTATTCAAACATGTTTCGCAAACACTCCCCTCATCTTCCATTGGTCTGCCAAACAGATAGTCCCAACCCAAACTCATGCCCTTGGTTGAGCTAGATTGGGCTGGATTCCCAGTAGATTTTACACTTTTTGAGAGAATTAACCTATGATTTGTCTCGGCATTTAAGAAAATAAGGGAGAAAGTATTTTAACATTGAGAAAATTACACACCTTTTAAATAAGTAAGTTTGTGTTTAAGAGGCACGGAAATGTCTTTCCCCAAAAGATAAACTGTTATACCAAGGCAATGAAATATTTTCTGATTTTCTCTGATGTAAAATGTGCCTCATAAAAGTGCACAACTGTTCACAGGAATTAAGATAAACAGATCGGTAAGATTATAAAAAATGTGCGCTGCCACAAAGGTTTTTTATCGATTTCTCCCAGAATTCCATTAGCACCTACTTAAATACCCTAGTCATGTACATTGCTCGGCACACGCATCTAATATGTCGCCAGGATATTGTTCTTCTGTCGTTCTCCCTCTCGCACAGCACAATCTCTATTGTGGAGCCCTGTGGTACCACAGATTTAATTCCACTCCTGTACACTGTCACTCACACCCACTCTGCCTCATTCAACTGTAACCAACACCTCATTCACCACGTCCACCGCTCTAACTCACTGTGATGTGTGAGCGTGTAAGCCTTATATTCCTTCTGGCAGAAAGAGAATGTTCTGTCATCAATCATAGGCTGAGAGCGCCAGCCAAGAGTAATGTTTTACTGTCAAAGCCATTTGGGGTATTAGGCTAATAGAATGAGTTTCATTGTACTTCCTAGAACACACTTTGCTCTTGGTAAGTGTTGATTGCTTTGCACCTGCAGATGATATGTGACACATATTACATCCACCCTCAATCTTTGATTTATTTCCAACCGGAGTCATTGGGCTATTTCTGTGTGGTACAAACGCTTGTATTATTGTGAGTGTGGAGGTTATTTTGGCCGAGGGGCATATGTGGCAGCTGTTGACTGATTTGCTTTGAGCAAATAAAGGATGCTGTCTGTGACTGGGAAAATGTGCGAGTTTTGATTTTGTCAAAACATTGCATGACTTTAACATATCATTCTCTGCACTCGCATGACAAGATGGTGTAGTTTTTGTTTTTAAGCATATTCTAAATTATGAATGTGTTAACGTCCCAGTTCACCCAAAAGAGTCCCAGTTTCATGAGGTATGTCCGAACTTTTCACTAAAAATTTAAATATGTCACAGTTTCAGCTGCTAGGATAATTTTTTTTAAACAGGTATCATGGTTTCCACATAGCTTATTAATACCAATGTTGAAAACACCTGTGCTGCTTAATACTTTTGTTACTTTTCAGCAAATCAGTTTGCATGTATGGTTGTCATAACAATAACTTCACGATGCTCACAACAATAACTCTGCTGCTCCTAGTCATACTCTCAATGCAGGCAGCTTGTCACATTAGCTTACAAGCTGGAGTAAAGCCCATATTTTTCTCTTATGCCAAAAATCATTAGGATATTAACGAATTCTGCATGTCTGTGTGAATGAATGGTGCTGAGCCGCAGTTTATTTACCTCACACACACACACACACACACACACACACACACACACACACACACACAAACACACACAGGATTGCGTGTGACGGTCTCATGTTTCCATCTCATACAAGGACATGAACGCATGTCCGTCATCTCTAGAGGCGCTCTGAGAGTCACTTCATGAGCATTTTACCGTTTCATTTGAGAAAAACTATCGTCATGTCATAAACGCACACAAACTCAAAGGTATTCACGGCAACCCGTCAAAATAAAAGTCCGGTTCCCTTTCGAACGGTCAGTCGTACTACGTCTTAAGACGCAATGGGAAATAATCTATTTCTCGAATTACTGAAGCATTTTTGTAAAATCACGCAGTACTACTGCCCAGTCAAATCAGTGTAGAGACATCTCGCACGCTATTGGCTGGCCAGTGAGAACTGCATGAACCAATAGCAGAACAGCATAACTGAGCGAACCAATGGGCACAGTGCCCGCGAAGCAGGGCACAAAGCCCGCGAAGGTGAGCACAAAGCCCGCCAAAATGGGTGTGGCATCTGCCTTAAAGGTACGCTGTAATGCCCTAAAACGTCAGATTAATCTCCTTCAGCGACGATCTTGGTCCTTGCTGATAAACTCTCGAAGCTACACCACCTTTCGCCGAGAAAAGACGAGCCTGCAGCGGAATCGCGAGCTAGCCAGCCTGGACATCCTGCAACGAGTCAGCGGCCTGTTTCAGCGCGCTCAATTGCCAGCGGTCCTGTGAGCTGTCGCGCCTTTCCCCTGCACTCTCCGGTGAAACACTACGATGTATCCTTGTTTTTACAAGAGCGACTTACGTAATGTCGTGCAATATATGTGTAACATGCAGCACTCACCTGCATGAAGAGGACGGCCACGATGTGTGCGTGATCTGTCTGGGCTAAGCCCTATGCAGACGCTGCTCTCTCCGGGTCCGGCTGCTCTCACTGCGAGGGTATGCCCATCTCCTCTCTCCGCTCGCGGATAGCGCTCTTTTTTAGAGCGCGAACCCACGCCTCGTGCTCTCCCGTTCCCTTTCCAGTCCGAACCATGGCGGAAAAAGCGGCGGAGCCCGAGGGCTGAGTACACCTAGGCTAACGAGCTCACGTCGGCCCAGTGCCCGCGTGCCTCGTCTTCGCCTCAGAGAGATGTTTCTCCTGTGACGTTCTCTCGATCGGACCTGTTGCTTTCGCTCGAAGCCGAGGGCCTGGTCTAATTCGGCGGCAATGATGAGGACGCGCGCGAGCATCCACACGATGACTTTGTGTCTCTCGCCACTTCTGACACTGAGGAATGGTCGGGCTCCATCGACGACCCCGCCCCCTCAACTTCACAGCGATGCAAATTCCTCAGCGGGTATCGCGTGTGTCTCGGCTGAGACCACGGCAAATTTCCACGATGAGATGGAGCCCCGCGGGCTCGGCCAGCCAGCCTCGATGCATCCCGCCTCCCTCTCTCTCTCTCTCTCCGTGCTGAAGAAGCGCTGCGGACAGAGAATGCCAGAGTGGACGAGCGAACTCACGCCGGAGCTCTCCCTGCGTGTCTTGCTTTCAGACTGCTAGAATTATTGAGGGCGCGGCTTACGTTACAGCCTGTTCTCACTGCAGCTCGCGCTTATTGCCATGGCAGCGCACGCGCGCCCTGTTGAGAGCATGACTTACGTCATTGCTGCAATCGATGTCTAGCGCATAGCGGCATCGTAGAATGGCGGCCAAGCCCTGCCCCTTTTTCACTCTCTATTACTTCTCCCAGTTCCCTCTATTCAGGCGACTGGAGAGGTTCAGCATTGCAGTATACAAGCCTGTTACAAAGCACACTCGCCTGCACACAAAACGCACTGTTGAGAGAGTGACTTCTCTCTACCACTTCTCCCAGTCCCCTCTATTCAGGTGACTGGAGAGGTTCAGCATTGCAGTATACGAGCCTGTTACAAAGCACACTCGCCTGCACACAAAAAACTGTTGAGAGAGTGACTTCTTTCTACCACTTCTCCCAGTTCCCTCTATTCAGGCGACTGGAGAGGTTCAGCATTGCAGTATACGAGCCTGTTACAAAGCACACTCGCCAGCACACAAAACACACTGTTGAGAGAGTGACTTCTCTCTACCACTTCTCCCAGTCCCCTCTATTCAGGTGACTGGAGAGGTTCAGCATTGCAGTATACGAGCCTGTTACAAAGCACACCCGCCTGCACACAAAAAACTGTTGAGAGAGTGACTTCTCTCTACCACTTCTCCCAGTTCCCTTTATTCAGGCGACTGGAGAGGTCCACCATTGCAGTAAACGAGCCCGTTAAGAAGCGCGCACACCTGCACACAAAACGCTGTATTAAAGGCGATCCTAATAAGCAATTAAGAGTATTTTCATCTTATGACTGTAGGCAGTGTGTCCCCTACATAGTGTGCATATAAGCACTGTTAATTTAGCGCTACGGAATCACTCAAAAGATCAGGAAGAGAGGAGGGTTGAGTCCCGCCCATGCCGTTCCGCCCCCCAAAAAAACTCAGAATTCTCTCTCCACGGCCCGTTTTAGTTCCGGCCAGGGAGAAAAATGTTATTTTGAATGTTGTGAGTGTAAACTGCGAGCCTGCTCTGATCCACGCTCCCTTGCATTCTGTTGCTATAATAGCGAGTTCAATAAAAAGAATATGTTTAAGAAATGAGTTTTCTGTCTCTTCCACACCACACAGAAGTCGGCGCCCTGCACAGCGCGCCCCCTTCCGACACTATAAAACCCCTGTAAAACCGGGCAGAGGCTTGGAAATTAAACCGCTTTCGCTGAAAACTGCCCTGCTATTAGCACTGGCATCAGTTAAGCGTGTTGGTGACATTCAAGCGCTCTCTGTGAACGCGTCATGTCTAGAATTTGGCCCAGGTGATTCTAAGTCATCCTCAATCCGAGACATGGCTATGTACCCAAAGTGCTTTCAACACCGTTCAAAGCACAGGTAATCACTCTCTGCTCTCCCCCCCTCTGAGCATGAAAGACAGTTACACCTGCTCTGCCCAGTTAGGGCTCTTAGAGCATATACTGAGCGGTCCTCCCACTTTAGACAGTCGGAGCAGCTCTTTGTAAGTTTTGGTGGCCGCACTAAAGGACTTCCGGTCACCAAACAAAGCCTGGCCAGATGGCTAGTGGACGCAATAGCGTTAGCTTAGGACACTATGGGCCTCCTATGCCCCATAGGTGTCAAAGCTCACTCCACTCACTCTATTGGTGACATCTGTAGATCGGCAGGCTGGTCCTCAGTCTACTTTTACCAGATTCTACAGCCTGGTGGACCCTGCACTGCAGGTGCAAGTCCTCGCTGTATAAGTATACTGAGATGGCCTCTGTAAGCCCGTCCTATTAATAAGTTGGCATCTGGGGCCTTCATATGCTTCAATGCTTACAAAAGTTTTTCCTTGTAGTTACTGGCCTTCTCCAGCCCAGTACGCATAGAAATACATATATTAGTGTGTATATATACACTCACCTAAAGGATTATTAGGAACACCTGTTCAATTTCTCATTAATGCAATTATCTAATCAACCAATCACATGGCAGTTGCTTCAATGC